>ULGU01000006.1:735378-1177498 GCA_900519015.1 Yarrowia osloensis
TTTTTTTTTTTTTTTTTTTTTTTTTTTGTGTAAAGATTGATAAATAGAAATAAAAGAAGAAAAATGAAGAAATCCTAGTGCGACGTGGAGTCGGTGAGGACGGATGTCCTTGGGCGCCAAAGGCGGTGAAATGCAATCTCAGCGAGATGCGGACTCGGGAAGCGGTCCAGGAAGCCAGGTGGGAGGGAAGAGAAGGTGTTTTTTTTTTTTTTTTTTTTTTTTCTTTACTAAGCACCCTTACGAGTGTGGTGGGCAAAAAAACCTGAAAAATCATCCCCAAAAACGGTATCCTGGCCGAGCGGTCTAAGGCGCCAGGTTAAGGCTAACACCTTGACGAATTTCCTGGTCTCTTCGGAGGCGTGAGTTCGAATCTCACGGATATCATTTTTGCCCGTGCACTGGCAAGATTTTTGCTTCGTTCAGTGGCAGTATTTTTGCCTTTGTTCACCAGCGTATTTTGAGCCGTTCTGAGCACATGCAGGGGCGCTCTTAAGACTGTATTATGAATGTAGAGGTTGTGATTTGTGGAAGGAGTTTTAAAATCAGAGAATGAACTGCTCAGAATACGACAAGTACGGCAATATTTCTTACAGTGCTCGTACGACAGCTGTGATGATGAGCCATTTTTGCACAATATTCCAGGAGACTTCCCTCACATGTTTTTTCGCTTACAGATTCCGTTTGAGACCCTTTAGGAACTGCGGATATAGCCGCTGATCGTAGACTATTGGCAGTGAAGTCTCCGGACGTTTGTCAGGCTCTCGAACGGCGAATATTGGGCCGATTTCGATAAAAGTAGTAACGGGCGATTTGGACCTGGCGGCCGATTCGACTGGTGCAAAATATACTCATTTTCGGGGGAGCTCCAGTCAAATGACAACTACCACTTTTCTGCAGCCGCATATTCCACGGAAGTCAACGGAAGGTGAACGGAGTTGAAGGAAGTTTTTAGACGTCTCTAGAGATGGAACGGGAGGACGGTTTTGGATATAAATTATATTGGCCGAGTCAGGATTTGCCGCTGATTCCACTGGTACCAGAATCGTACATATTTCGTCTCTATAAGACTCCCTAACCGCATCACCCTCCCCAAGCTCATGCTATGCGCTCACCCGTACAGCTGGGTGAGACTGTATCGGAGTATCGGACAGACACCGTATTGCAGAGAATCGGAGAACACTCCAGATGGCTCAAATTGAGAGCAAATAAGGCGATTTTTGAAAAAATCAGTACTCCCGGCCAACGCCTTCAAATTCATCATCTTCACTATACCCCAGATCACCTCATACCTCTACCACCTGCTACTCCTCGACATTTACACTTTGGCCCCCACCCCTGATGGAGTTTATCTCCTTCAAGCCTTCGCGTAAGACACCTATCCGAGAGCCCTACATGTGTTCCTGAAGGTGGAGGGTGGGCGTGAGACAGTGGGTTGGCCGTTTCCACGGTTTTGAGCGTTTTGTCGTTCTTCCAGGGTTTGATCTAACGCTGCAGTTTCACATCTCCTCACCTTCGCTAGACTCGCCCGATCCGTCGCAAACTTTTCTTCAAACTCATTAAAACGTTGCTCTTGGGGATTCAGGGTCGCATTCAGAGGAATCAGGGTCACATTCAGTGAGCTGATCTCTCTGCATAATTATTGGTGGGGTTGGATTTAGTGGTGTATAGAGCGAGTATAAGGGAGTATAAGAAGGAGTTGGATCTCCCGTACAAGACATGAACCAAGTAAAAGTCTGCTGACAAACCGTACAACACTTTCTCTCATTTCTCACCAACTGGTCTTCTCACTCCCTAAACCCCCACATGATGCGGCGCTTACCTAATTATCGTACAAGTGTCGTATAGAACGTCCACTAACCCCCATTGTCCCAATCGGGCTATCTTAGCCTGGATGCATGACGCTGCACGAGCCAAACACACACATGTGGAGAAAAACGAGCGGGCCAAGCAAACCTGAAACGAGGGGCTGGAGGCACGTGGACTCACAGACGGCACGGAGGGGTAATATGAAACGGTATGGGGTCACGTGAGGCAACTTCCGGGGCCAATCGCATGTCTCCAAGACCGGATTTACGGCTGCTCAAGTGGAAAGATCAATCAAACTTTATGCGGCGGAAAGCGGGGTTTTCAGAGCCGGTTTTGAAACTGACAGGGAGCTCTAATCTGGCTGATTTTACATTCATTGTGATCCCCAAAGCCGGCTGATTCGATCTATGCAATTTGTTTCTATTTTTCACCTCTGCCTCGGCAAAAACCACCTCAAACTCTACAGCCTTCCGGATCCGAGGCTTCAGAGTTTTCCACATTTCTGGCTTGGCTCCGATACTTTTATATATGCGATGTTGGCCACGAGATGAGGAGGATGATAACGTTCTCGTTTGCAGTTTTCGACCCGAGTTTTGTCGACTTTTGACGTCAGACCACCCCTTCGACCCTCGTCTACCATGATCGGCATCGATACCAACCCCGATTGTGAGCCTGTGTTGCTCAAGAGCTCCGTGGAGCTGCCCGAGTATCTTGTTGGAGGAACATTGTACCGAACCGGGCCCGGTGGAGTGGGCGAGTCCTCCGATAAGATGAGAATCAAACACTTCTTTGACGGGTTCACCCAGAACCACAGATTTCACATCAGGGACTCCAACACTGTCGAGTACGCCTGCAGAACGTCCTGCAACACTCTCAAGCAAATGTACAGGGAAGGCAGTCCCGATATGAGGCGGGTGACGAGTTTCGGGCCCCGGGACCCGTGTCAGACGTACTTTCAAAAGTTCATGAGTGTTGTGAAGATGCCTCTTCCAGAGTCCAACGTCAAGACCGACGACAACCTGCCAGCAGACATTGTGAATGTCGGAGTGACCATCAAGAGAGATGCCTCTGGTCTGGTCGCACGCACGGACTCCAACGTGTTCCAGATTCTTGATCCCGTGACTTTGGAGCCGCTCACCAAGTACAACTACTCCAAGTTCAGCGGACAGCGTCTGGACGGCCAGTTGACGGCCAGTCACGTGGAGTTTTCTCCAGACGGCAAGACGGAATACAACTACAATCTGAAGCTCGGAAAGGTGCCTGAATACGTGGTTTTTTCCAAGACAGACGACCATATCACCGAGCTGGCTCGTTTCGAGGCCCCAGGTGCTTACTTGCATTCGTTCTGGACGACAGACAACTACGTGGTGCTTGCTCTTTGGCAGGCCGAGTTTTGGGGAGGAGGAATTGGCGTTCCGCTAAACAAGAACGTTCTCCATGGCATTACACAGGAATGGGATTCGGAGAGAGAAACGGTCTTCTACGTCATTGACAAGAACCCGTCCAGATCTCGCGACTTCAAGACGTACAAGGGTCCGGCCTTTTTTGCATTTCACACCATCAACGCGTTTGAACAGAGTGGGGAACTCGTTCTGGACGTGTGCACTTACGACAACAACCGGGTGCTGTTTGATTTCATGCTGGACAAGTTCAGGAACGATATGGTCAGTGTTCAGAAGAATAAGGCGTTTGTGACGCGGTTCAAATTGCATGAGGGAGTGGCCGAGACGGTGTTTTGTTACGACACGCCGCTGGCGAATCTGGAACTGCCCACCATCAACCCGAGGTTCCAAAACAGAGAACACAGATATGTGTATGGAGTGAACATGCAAGACAAGGGCCAGTTTCTGTTTGAGGCGATCATCAGAGTGGACTCGAAAACAGGAGAGACTCTGTACTTTATGGAGGAAGACGAGACTCCAGGTGAGGCGATTTTCGTGCCCGATCCGGATTCAGAGGAAGAGCTCGCAGGTGTCTTGCTTTCGGTCTCACTGAATCTCAAGACGGGTAAGAGTTCGTTATTGGTGCTGGATCCGGCTACGATGACCGTCAAGGCTAGGGTGAAGATGGACACGAAAGTCAACTACGGATTCCACGGTAGTTGGACCGAGTAGGGTATGAGGATGATGCATTTAGTAGACAGGCATGGCAATGGTATTGGTGGAGTTCTTGATGCGCCCTAGAACCAGATCGACTTGGTGTTGACTAATGTCAACTACAGCAATTGACTCGAAATCTGCTTCTGGTTCTAAGGGCACTATTTGACCACATTCAAGATGAGTATCTTCCCCATACTTGCACTCCCCTTTGGCCCTCCACAGAACTTCATTGTCAAGACATCCAAGAGAGTGGCAAATTTTGTGCACTTGTAAAATCAACCAATTGGAACGTAATACACACGTGCATTTATCGATCTAGTAATCGTCCTTTCTCAGCTTATAATAACAGCTCTTTGTATGTTCATAACTCGTCCATTGTCTAATTATCAATCTCACCAACTTCTCGATCAACGTGCCTAATCGCTACTGTTTTTTTTATTTTGCATCACGTGACCAGAGAGATTGAAGACAAACACGACAGAATCATCAATTAATTAGGCCCATTCTCACGCCCACACACTAACACCTTGACCCAATGAAAACCCCCACATTTGGCTTAGTCACGGTCCATCACGCTTGTGCGCTTTTAAGGTTACGACATGCATAAATTAATGTCGAGAGATGTCTATCGCCGTTCATTGCATTTCAATATACACCCCCACACAACCACTTCTACAGCATGCTTTTTCGCTGTACGAACCCCGAAGGCTGGAGGCTCGTCACCTGGTACTACGATCTCAGTCCCTGCATAGCACAAACAGCGCTCTTTGTGCTGCCAAGTATAGTGGCCTTCACCTTGGGCAGTCACACGCTTTATTGTTACAGCAAGTGCAGCAAACGAGACCGGCCATATCGGTGGCAATACTCGTTGACCTGGGATTATTACACGAAACAGGTGGGTATCCGAAAACCGGCTTTTTTCTTTTCTTTTCTTTCTCCTCACTCTCTAACACAGTCTCTCACAGTTTTGCAACAAGTCATCACATTGATCATTCCGTTGATCTCACCCTTTGCATCCGGCGATATTCGAAACTGGGCCCCGCTGGCTCTTCTGGTCGCCACCTTCATCACTTTTCTCACCCAAAAACACGAATCCGAACTCGGCAAACCTGCTTCGACCTCGGTGCTGCTCTTCTGGCTCTTTGAAGCAGCTTGTGTCGTTCTCTCGTGCTACGGATGGGTGATCAGACGCATCTACGGCGCCCCACAAGCCGGAAGCTCGTTTGTGCTCATTATAGCGCTTCTCGGTGTCATTTCAACTGCCATGATCTACCTGGAGGCCCAGGTGTATGAGCCAATCACGACTAAAGTGGAAGATGAGGTGGAGGAGACTACAGAGTCTGAACAGAGAGAATCTTTCTCGAAAGTGTCACCCTATGACTCAGCTCACATCCTGTCACGTGCATACTGCTCCTGGATTTCTCCGTTCCTCAAACTGGGAAACAAAAGACCTCTCAAACTGACTGATCTGCCACCGCCTCCCGAATTTCTCAAGGCCGAGGGGCTCTACAGAGAGTGGGTGTCACGGGGATGGTCACGTGACGGATCGCTCCTGTACGCTCTCATCGTTCAGTTTTTCCCAACCTATCTCACCTGTGCAATGTTCTATCTCATCAGTACGTTCACTCCCTTTATCCAGCCCTTTCTGCTGAGATCGCTCATCATCTTTGTGGGCGAGTATCTCGAGGACGGAAGCGTGGTACCTCTTTCGCGTGGCATCTCGCTCATCTTCGTCATGATTCTCACCCAGCTCATGTCGTCTCTTCTTTCGATCAAGGGCTTTCTTCTGACTCAGGCTCTGCAAACGAAGCTCAACTCCACCATGACGTCTCTGATCCACGCCAAGGCTCTGTCTCTGAGTGCCGAGTCTGTTTCTGAGCACTCCATTGGCGAAATTCTGACTCTCATGACTACAGACATTTATCGCATTTCAGCAGCCATCGAGTCCTTCGATACCATCTGGAAGGCTCCTCTCGAGGTTTTTCTGTGCTGGTCGTCCATGTACTTTCTGATTGGAAATGCCATGTGGCTGGGCATTGTTGTCATGTGTGCGTTGCTGCCCATCACCGCTATCATTTCAAAGATCCGGTTCCGACTTCTCAAACAGCTCCGAAAAGTGCGA
Source organism: Yarrowia osloensis (assembly GCA_900519015.1). NCBI lineage: Eukaryota > Fungi > Ascomycota > Dipodascomycetes > Dipodascales > Yarrowia > Yarrowia osloensis. Next base: position 741,406 of record ULGU01000006.1, read on the forward strand.
GCCAAAAGATACGACGCCACCAACGACTCCATCATCAACATCAAGTCCATCAAACTGTACGCGTGGGAAGCGTTGTTTGCAGACAAGGTGTTGGCTCTGAGATCTGGGCAAGAAGTGGCCAAACTGCGTCAGATTGTGCTCATCAAAAACATTGAAAAGTTCATTTGGAAAACAGCCACGAGTTTCTCTTCAGCAGCAGCCTTTGCCTGGTACGTGCTGGTGATGCACAAGGACCTGACGACCGAGATTGCGTTTCCCGCCTTGTCGCTGTTTGGCATTCTGTTGGGTCCCTTTGGAGAGCTTCCTTATGTTCTGAACCAGTTTAGTGAAGCCAAGATTGCTCTGGACAGAATCGAAGAGTACCTGAGAGCTGGAGAGGTGCAGAAGACGCTCACCGAGGACGATGGAACGGAGGAATCTCATAATCTGACCGACACATCTACTCCGGAAGCCATTCTCAAAAACTGTTCCTTCACATGGGACCGAAAACACGAGATTTCTCTTCTCAAAGACATTTCCTTGAACTGTTCTCCTGCAACTCTCACGTGTATTGTTGGGCGTGTTGGTTCCGGCAAAACAGGACTTCTCATGTCCATTTTGGGCGAGACTTTCAAGTCCAGTGGTACGCTCCTAACCTCGGGATCAATGGCGTACGTGTCTCAACAGCCCTGGATCTTCAACGCCACCGTTCGAGACAACATTCTGTTTGGCAGCAAGTTTGACCAGGAGGTTTATGATCATGTCATTGATGCTTGTGCGCTGTCACATGACCTGGAACTGTTGCCTGATGGAGACTTGACCGAGGTTGGAGAGAAGGGAATCTCTCTTTCTGGAGGCCAAAAGGCCCGTTTGGCTCTGGCACGAGCAGTGTACTCTCGAGCTGACATTATCATTCTGGATGATGTTCTTGCTGCTGTTGACGAACACGTTCAGAGCCATCTTATTCGCAACGTGGTTGGAAACAACGGCCTGCTCAGCGGCAAGACTCGTATCCTGGCAACCAACACGGTCGGAGTGCTGAAACAGGCCGATCACGTGATCTGGCTCGACGACGGTCACATGATTGAAGAGGGCAAGTACGACGACTTGATCAAGTCCAACGGACGGCTGACTAAGTTGGTGGAGGAGTACCATCGAGAGTCTCCTGGTGCTGAGTCATCCGCCGTGGAAGCCGCAGACTCTTCCGTCAAGGTTGAAGAGTTGGGAGATGATGATGGAGAAGAGCTCAAGGAGGTTGCCGAGGAGGCGACTGGAGAGGAACCAGTGTCTCTTAAGTCGCCAGCGTCTCTGGAGTCGCCAGTGTCTCGCGACTCTCCCACTCCCTTCAACTTCATGCTGCGACGAGCTTCTACGCTGTCTCATTTCTCCACTGACAATATTCCGATGAGAGAAGACGTGCGACGAACCCGAATCTCAGACGAAGTGACTGCGTTCGGAAAAGTCAAGTCCAGCGTGTTCTACAAGTTTTTCGCCGCCTGTGGTCTTCATAATGTCGCCCTCTTTTTGTTCTTCACTATTCTGGCCAACATGGCTGGAGTGGGATCGACTCTGTGGTTGAAGAAATGGGGAGAAGAAGGCAGTGCTCATCTTGGAGAAATGGTCCGAATGACTTCTCAGTTCTTCAGCCACACTCTCTGGAAAGACGAGTCTGAGCAACAGGTCATGGAGATGCCTCGTAACCTGACGTCAGTGTTCCCAGCGCTATCTCAGGCCAACTTTGCTCTTGTCTACTTCCTTCTGGGTCTCACTTCCGGCCTGTTCACTCTCATTGGCTCGGTAGTGTGGTTCTCCTATGGATCAATTGCTGCATCGCAGAACCTCTTCAAAACCATGTTGGCTGCTGTTCTGGCCTCTCCCATGTCCTTTTTCGAAAGCACTCCCATCGGCAGAATCACAAACAGATTTTCGAGCGACATTTCCACCTTGGACCACGTGATTCCCTTCCAGATTGAGGCATTCATTGGAGGAGCATTTGCTGCTCTGGCTTCCATTCTCGTCATTGCCTGGACCACTCCCATCTCTCTGTGTGTCATTCTGCCCACACTCATCATCTACCGACGAACACAGCTGTATTACGTCAGCAGCGCTCGACAGGTGCGTCGAATCGCCTCTTCGGCAGGCAGTCCCGTGATTAGTCATTTCCAGGAGTGTCTCACCGGTCTCAGCAATGTGCGGGCCTTTGGCAAAATGAGCTGGTTCAAAACGAAAATCACGTGCCTCATGGACACAAAGACCAAGACGCAGTTCATTTCGTACTCGCTGTCGTCGTGGCTCACGTTGCGACTCGGATTGGTCGGTGCACTGGTTGTGGGAAGTGTGGGACTAGGTCTGATTGGAGGAGTGCGTCTTTCTCGAGATACCCATGGGCCTAAATGGACTCCTTCCGGTCACGTGACTGCCGGAACGGTGGGTCTGGCCATGACGTATGCTCTTCGAGTCGCGTCTTCTCTGAGTCGTCTTGTTCGTCTTTTGATTCGAATGGAGACCCAGAGTGTGGCTGTTGAGCGAGTCATTGAGTATTGCGAGCTTCCTCCTGAAGGACTCACTGAAGGCTCTTCTTCTGAACAGGCTCTTGTCCCTACTTCGGATGCTCATATTACTTTCGATAACTACTCTACACGGTACCGGCCTCATCTGGATCTCATTCTCAAGGATCTTTCCTTCTCCATCGCTCGACAGGAGAAGATTGGAGTGGTTGGACGAACCGGAGCGGGCAAAAGTTCTCTTACTCTTGCGCTGTTCCGAATAATCGAGGCTGCTGGGGGAGCAATCAAGATCGACGAGGGAGATATCTCGTTGCGTGAGCTGGAAGCTCTTCGATCGGGTCTCTCAATCATCCCCCAGGACGCTCAGATCTTTGAGGGCTCGCTGAGAGACAACCTGGATCCCAGACAGCAGTCTGACGACCAGCAGCTGTGGGCCGTGTTGAAACTGTCTCTTCTGGAAGAGTTCGTGTCTCGATCCCCCGAGGGACTGGACATGAAAATCGCAGGCGGAGAGGCTGGAGGAGGAGGAAACTTGTCTGTGGGCCAGAAACAGCTCATTTGTTTGGCTCGAGCTCTGCTCAACCCCAGTCCCATTCTTGTGCTGGATGAGGCTACTGCTTCGGTTGATATCGAGACTGATGCGCACATTCAGCGGACCATCAGAACCGAGTTCAAGCACAAGACTATTATTACGATTGCGCACCGACTCAACACGGTCATTGATAGTGACAAGATTCTGGTGCTGGACCAGGGACGGGTGGCTGAGTTTGACACGCCTCAGAACCTGCTCAAGAAGGAGGGTGGACACTTTTGGAAACTCTGCAAGCAGGCAGGGTTGGCATGATGCATATTTAACGAATTGATTGTACTTTATGAGACATTGTAGGGCACTGCTACTTGTAGCTAGTGTTTTGGTTCCTGAAAGAGTCCGCGATTAGCATACTGGCAAATGATGAACATAGACCGACGACGGCATGTGAAAATGGCACAAGTAAGAAGATGCTGAATGTAAGAATAATCGACCTGGAAAGTTTTCGGACAACAGTCTTCTGATGTGAACATGCTGGAACAACTCAAGGAAAGGCTGTGACTTGTGGAAGACGTCAGAAGGAAATCTCTGACTGGATATTTTTGTACGATTACCTGTACAAGTTCAAAGGTGCAACTGCAAGTATTGCGCTATTCCAGCACGTTCTTATCGCCGAGGTTTTGGCCACAAATTTCAGAAACGGGCGTCTTGCAAAATTTCTTTAGAACAAGGGCTGAAGCAGCCCGACGGCATGGGTATAGCATCGCTTCATGAAACCCGGCAGACCATTTTCGAGAAACCCCAAGTGTGCAGTTCGTAGCTGAACCTCGAAACATCCCAAAACTTCGCTCTTTTCTCAATTCTCCAACTATCAAGGCACATGTTCTAACTACACCCAATCTCGCTAAATTCCACCTTCCTGTATGAGCAACATTCATCAACTGTCTCCAACTCAAAGTTCGGAGGAGAAGAGTTGGGACACGTAATAAGGTTTTGGACTTGGGGAAGGTGGAGTTTGAGATGGATTGTCCTTGTAGAAAGAGCAGAGTAGGTGATGGGTGTCACGAGGTGGTGAAAAGTCTTCCGGCCACCAACGAGCTCTTCTATCACGTGACTAATCACGTGACACAACCCCCAACCCCTTTGCTCCCCCCTCTTCCACCACTCTCTTCCACTCTCTCTCACGTGAAATGGCAACCTTAATTGTAATATCCCACTCCTGCCACGTCCGTCTTTTAACACGCGATCCAAACTTTCCTTTCTCACACACAAGACGGAATCCACGACGCAATGTTCAAGTATCTGGTTTCGATTCTGCTGCTTGTCAGTCAGGTGGCTGCCCTGCACTTTTATCTCGAGGGCGATCAGCAGCGATGTTTCTACGAGGAGCTGCCCAAGGGCACTCTTGTTGTCGGTGAGTATGAGCGCGATGTGGTGGAGGATGGGGTATGGAGTGGGAAGAGAGACGGTGACACAGAGAGCGCAGAGAGACAGTGACTTAGTCTCTGTCGCGAGGAGTTAGCTCGACTGAGCTCGATCGTGTGACACTCAGATGTGCTGGATAGTGTCTCTATGACACGTCGGTTGATCTATCACACGTATGGATGACCCATCACACTTACGTGATCTTCAACCTCAGCAATACTAACACAGGCAAGTACGACGCCTGGGAGTACCAGCCCGAGTCTGGCCAGTGGATCAAGCCCCACAACCTGGCCATTCTGACCACCATCGAGGAGACGTTTGACAACGACCACATGGTGCGATCCCACCGAGGCGAGATGGCCGGCGACATCCACTACATCACCGCCGACCACGGCGAGCACAAGATCTGTTTCCGAGCCGCCACCAAGGACCGAGGCTGGTTCAAGAACAGCCGGGTCAAGATCACCTTCGACATGAGCTTTGGCGAGGGTTCTCTGCTCGACTCCAAGAACGAGGTCAAGGTGCAGGGCATTGTGGCCCGGCTCCAGCAGGTGCGACAGCGAGTGCTCGAGATCCGACGAGAGCAGGTCTACATGCGAGAGCGAGAGGCCCAGTTCCGAGACCAGTCCGAGTCCACCAACTCGCGAGTGGTGCGATGGATCATCATCCAGGCCATTGTTTTGGGAGGCACCTGCGCTTGGCAGCTCAACCATCTGCGAGGTTTCTTCACCAAGCAGAAGCTGGTTTAAAATAGATAAGAAGATGTTATGTTGTACCTGGATGAGTACAAGTAGTTGACGCGTAAGCGTCAACGCGTGCCTAACCAGACGAGTTTTTCGTAGTGACGAGAATTACTGTAGATGAACGAGATCGAGAAAACTCATCTGAGAAAACGTTCGCACTTCCGTGCGTGTAATCTCCAAGTAAATATCTCGCATTGAATCGTTCCTAATATCCTTCATTCAATCCATCTCTTCAGTCAAACTCTAAGCTCGCGATAGCTGAAAGCTAATGTCGAAAAATATGGATTCTCGTTTCAAGCTACTCAACACATCCTGGTTGAAGATCCAAAGAAGTGGATACGACATTTTAGTCAGTTTGAATCGACTCAGATTGCTATTATCGACACACCGCGTGACGCACATCTCTTCAACTGCATTACGTAATCCAACATGGACGGATTAGGCAGCAGGACGATTGACGGAGGGCCCATGGAGAGGCGGGAGTTCACCCGATATGGACGACAAATGCTGGTGCCCGAGTTTGGGATGGCCGGGCAGATGGGCATCCGTTCGAAACGGGTTCTTGTGGTTGGAGCTGGGGGTTTGGGGTCTCCAGCAGTGCAATATCTGGCAGGAGCAGGAGTGGGATATATCACCATCATTGACCATGATACGGTGGAAGAGTCGAATTTGCACAGACAGACGATTCATGCGGGAAATGTGGATGTGTCCAAGGCCGAGAGTGCTGCCGAGTTTGTCCGAAAGCTCAATCCCTGCATTCATGCGACCCCGATCATCACTCGTCTCACACCAGACAACGCCTTTGACTTATTTTCGGGCCACGATCTTGTTTTGGACTGCACCGACGGACCTGCTGTTCGGTATCTCATCAACGACACAGCTGTGCTTTCCGGCATTCCTGTGGTCTCTGCCTCTGCTCTCAAGAGCCAGGGACAACTCAGCATATACAACTACAATGGAGGTCCCTGCTTCCGGTGTCTGTTTCCCCTTCCTCCCCCCGCTGACTCTATTCAGACCTGTGGAGACGGAGGCATTATGGGCCCCGTGGTGGGCGTGATGGGCATGAGTCAGGCCATGGAGGCCATCAAGCTGCTCACGGGAGTGTACAGCGAGTCGTTCACGCCGTTTCTCACCCTCTATTCGGCTTATGACTTTATTCCATGGAAGACAGTCAAGGTGCGGAAGCGTCAAAAGACGTGCGCGGTATGTGGAGACGAGCCGAGGATCTCCAGAGAGCTCATCGAGACGGGTGAAATCGACTACGCGGAGTTTTGCGGGTCTCCGAGTCAGGTGAGACTTGATGAAGAGCACCGAATCACTCCTGAGGAGTACAGCAAGGTGCTTTCGACAAAACACGTTTTGCTGGACGTTAGAGAGAAGCCTCAATTCGATATCACGTCTCTTCCTGGCTCGATCAACATTCCATGGTCTGAGCTGAAACACAAGGAGGAGGTTGATTTTGACGCTGAAGATCCTGTCTACGTCGTCTGCCGCTACGGAAACGACTCTCAAAACGCAGTTGACAAGCTCCAGAAACTTGGAATTCCGTCAAAGGACATTAAGGGTGGACTCTACGCATGGTCCATGGACGTGGATGAGGAGTTTCCTATTTACTAGTACTGCAACAATACAAGTACGAGTCTGTACCTGGCTACACATTCGTCTTTCAACGAGCAACATGAGTACTTGGATTCACACTCGTCTCCTTTTGATTCAATAGTGTGTACCCAGTTACACTCCTCATAAGCACAATAAAATTACATATAAACTACTAGACTACACAATCAACGCGAACCAGACCCGAAGTGAGACCGGCAGCGTACCATCCTCCCGCCGCGGCGTTGTTGTTCCACTGGACGGACGTGACGGTCACGTTTTCGGGGAAAGTGACTCTGTTTTTGGAGTTGGTGGCCTTGACGAACCCGTCGGACCGCAAGCCGTCAAACAGCCGGTACTTGTTGTCTTTCTTGGAGTACTCGAAGCGCCACAGAATGGTGAAGGCGTACGAGTGGGTGTATCGAGCTCCCACCATAACTCTTCGCACACAGTTGCCCATGGCCACTGTTCCATCTGAGCCTCCAGAGATGACAAACGGATGGTTGATCGACGTGCCGACGCTCATGGCGTGTGTCTGGTGTCTGGTGACGGACGTCAGCGACTTGTAGAGGTTGAGCTGGCGTGTGGGCAAGACACGAACAGTTTCCGAGTCCTCCAGACACGTGAACGACGACACGTGACTCTGGTACGCCACGGCAGGAGTGTAGTCGATGACTCGCAGGTTGATGGCTCGGGTGTGACGGGCGTCCGAGACGTCTGTGAGTTTGCAAAAGCCGTCTGGCGACGAGGAGAAGACCAAGTGTGATTCGACGGGGTAGCCACAGGCAATGGAGGCCACATACGTCGAGTGGATCGGCAGAAAGTACGACGGTATCAGCGCGGTTTCGTCGTCTGTGTCTGCGATATCAAACTCGGCAATCTTTCCGTCCGTGTATCCGACCACAATGGCCGTGGGGCCTCTCCAGCAGAGACAGGTGGCTTTGGAGTTGGCCTGCAGAAACGTTCTGTAGGGCGCCTTGAGCGTCACGTGCACGGGTTCGTCGGCGGTGTTGTAGGGCACCTCAAACACTCGCACGGAGCCGTCCTGGAACACTGACGCGAGAAGACCCACGCTGTTTCTGGTGTCGTCCTGGTTTCTGGGCTGGAACGCCATTTCCGAGGCGAAGCCGAAATCGAATGAGAAGACCTGACTCAGCGACGGCTGGGGGCTGAACTTCCATATTTGGATTGTTCCGGGGCCGGCATTGCACGCAAACGCCTTGAATGTGGGGTCTGTGGACTCGGGCAGACCGGTAGTAGTATCTGACAGACTACTGTTGAGCGTGGAGACAGCGAGATACTGCGTCTCGACATGTCCGTACGCCCAGGCGACCGACGAGACGGGAGCTCCAGCATTGATGACCGACGCTGGGTTAGGTGCTTCCTGATCGCCTCCACTGGCTTTCCAGGGCGCGCTTGTTTTAGGAGCCAGAGTTGTCTCTTCGTTTGAGCTGTTGAGAAGCGACATGGTAGGTCCCGAAGAGGTTAGATCCACGCTGTCTTCGGGCGCGGAAAACTGCTCGGAGACGTTGACCTTCAGGTCTGGGGGAGTGTTGAAGGTCACGTTGGGCGTCATGATGCTCTTGTCCCACGCGTAGGTCACGTTGCCCCACGTTTGTCGAATGGCGTTGCCCTTGACCCTCGACTGCTCGTCAAAGCCGTAGAAGAGATTGAACCGGTCCTTGAGCGCCACTTTACGGTCTTCTCCGGTCTCCTTAGTTGCAGTGGAAGTTTTGGCAGCCGGCGTCTTTTTCACAGGCATCTTTCTCGGCGTGTTTTTGAGCGTGGGTTTGGCCGCCGCAGCCTTGGCCTTGGGCTTGCTGGTCTTGCCGGGCACGTAGTCGACCTCCATCTCGTCCTCGTAGTTGCCGTCGTCTTCTTCCTCAGCCTTGACCTCGTTCACGTCCACGTCCATTTCGTCGTCTTCCACAGCAGGCTCCATGCCGGGGTTGAAGTCCGAGTCGGAGTCGTCGCCGGCAAATTCGTCGCCCTCCATCACGTAGGAGGGCCGGGGTCGCCGTGATCGTGTCATTGTGGGTTGCTGGAGACGATAGTCGCGTTCCAATGTTTTTTCCGAAGCCGTATTTTCCATTTTCGAACGTTATTGCATATCTCGCATGAGTGGGAGGTTGGAGAGAACGGCAGGAAGGGTGTTGGTGAGGAAGACGATCAGATTACGTGATTTGACGAGGAGGATTTGGTAAATTGATTTTTGCTGACCATTTGCTACTATGCAAAGATTTGCTTTCGGATTCTGTGGTCTACTCAAGTCTAGACACGCTCTGTTTTCTGTAGCTGAGGATGCACCGTAAATGAGGGCTGACGCGACTAATGGGCCACAGGGAGAATGGGAGTTCAAACAGACCAACTTTTGTTCCATAGAGTGTCCCAGAGTTATCTAGGTGAGCCTTCCCAGCTCATATAGATTGGAGCTCCATGGATGGAAGTGGACGTGTTGTCAATCATCTCTGTACATGCTGTGGTTGAGGGCATGTCGTAAAAGAGGAATGATACGACCAATGGACCATCCAAGAGAGATTCTCGAAGCTATTCATCTGAAGACTGTAGAGAGCCGCAAGTACTCAAAAGTTGTCAGTGTACAGTAGTTACAAGTGATCAATAAACTAATTTATTCGAAGCAGCCATAGGAAATCGTGTTTTTGCGTTGTCGTAATTCGTCTATTGAACATATGCCATTATCCTCAACTACTGTATGGGAAGTGGGTCTTTATTTAGAAACATCTAAGGAGCAAGTATTCACATCTTAGACTGTCTCAAACAGTCGAATTCATTAAAGCAACGTCCATCAGAAACCGCCCCATTCGACTCAGAATTATTGTCTGTTCTCACAGTTCTCCAACGATCTAGACAGCTTGATCCGCTTTCCTGGAGCGGCAAGCCTTGGTAAGTAAGCTTCCAAGTAAACATAGCCGGATTTGGGTGGAAAAACGTCGCTAACTCGAAATTATGTATTGGACGAGATTGAATTGAAGGCAAAACATGTATCCAAAAAGGCTTCTATATCTTCTGACACTAATATTATGCTGCTGACATATTTGGAACCCCGAATTGGCACCCCCAGCGGACTTTTTTCTCTAACAAAACTGTAACTAAGCTGCGGTTAATCAGTCGCACTCTATTCTTTCACGGACAATGGAACTGCAAAAGGCTGACTGAGACTCATTCACAATCTATTTGCACACTGACCGAGTTACTGTGTTGGCCCACCTCCAACGAGGTCAGGACATGTATCGTACGAGTACCTGGTACCTGGTGATCAGTGTCAACTCATCCCACTGTACAATGCTATATGACGTACGGCTTATCATCTATCCACAACGACTCTGACCACTAGTCTCTACACTGACTCTACACTTAGCCTTTACGTGTACTAGGTCCCGTCTCTACACCTACACTCTCCCAAGCCATACCAAAAGTTACTATATACATCTATCGTCGTCGGTACTTGACAAACTCCTCCTTCTTGGAGTCCTGCAGGGCCTGGAACCGCTTGGTGGGGTTCTCGGACATTTCCTGCAGATAGTTTCGGGGGGCAGCCACAGGCACCTCCAGAGAGCCGACCACGGGCAGATCGCCCTTCTTGATCACCTCCCATCGGCCCGGCAGACGTCGCGACGCTCGCTTGAACGCCTCCTTGACCACCTGCTCGTGCATCTGGCCGCCGACCTCGAACACCACCTTGCCGGTGGGCCATCGGGTCGCCATGTTCTCAATGTCGCCCTTACCCTTACCCATTCGGATGTTGACTCCCTTTCGGGTCACGGGGGTGGAGAGCAGGAACCGTCGGTACAGCTCCGAGCCGGGAGCGGCCTTTCGAATGAGCTGGATGACAGCTCCGTCGGCGGCCTTGAGCTGCTTGTCAAAGAGCCGCACTCCCTCGGAGACCAGACGAAGACCCCACTGGCCAAACTCCACGGTGGAGCCTCGGGTGGAGCCGCCGGTTCGGACGGAGATTCGGCCTCGCTGGGCCTTTCGCAGGTTTTTGAATCGAGGAGCGTACTCGTGCTTGTGTCGAACGGAGCCCAGAGTGGGGACAGCAAGGGGGGAAACGACGGGGCGGGTAGCTGGGTTAGTAAGCGGAAGTGAGAGGCCGTAGGTCTCGAACGGACCCGATGGCTGAATATCGTCTGGAAGTGAGAGCAGGGCTCGAACGGACCCGATAGCTGAACACTGTCCGGAAGTGAGAGGCCGAAGGTCTTGAACGGACCCAATAAACGGTGTTCTATCGATTCGAGTTGAAGTTCATCTGGAAGAGAGTAAGTCTCGAGCGGACCCGATAGCTAGTGTTCAAATGTGACACCCTTTATCTGGTGTCCGAGAGCAAGACTCTAAGGCTAACGTTCTTTCCATTTTACAAGCGGAGTTCGGTCGATCGATCCCACGAGATGGTTTTCTTCCAGAAGAGTAAGAGAGGCAATTCTCAAATGGACCAGATAGCCGATGTTCCTCGAACGATAGTAAAAACCGACATGAACCGCTGAGCCGATCTGCCGTGCTTTCATAGCCGCAGTTGACATTCCTTCAGATCCGTGAGTTGATGTTGATCAGAGCAGTGAGGTGAATGTGAGTTGAACACTGGTTGACAATGAGTTGACCAATGAGGTGACTACTGGCATCACTGGTCTGCCAGAAGAGCTACCACAAGAGCTGCCCGATAAGCCAACCTCCCCTGGTAATCCAATCAAGGTCAACCAATGTCTCCATCACATCTTGCTCTCAACGTGACCAACGAGAAGCACTCGACCAGTCCCATAGTCAGACCCATAAAAGACACCCGATCAGGTCGTCAAGTCAACCTCAGTTCAGACACACAGTCTATGCCCTCCATTGGTCCGCTCTCACACTGGCGTGTCTCCCATTGATCTGAAACTCGACCTCTCACGTGTCGAATAAAACAGCCAAAATGTCGCGGAAAGTCGATAGCCTTGATTTGCACACTCGGCGAATACCCTCCTGTCACCTTCCTCCCCATTTTTGCCGTTACTCACCCCGTAGTCCGTTAACCAGTCGAGCCAGCATTTTGGTGGATGTGAAAAATTAGCTCGTGTATTTGTCACAATAGCGATGAGTAAGCTGCATAAAGTTTATTTGTGGAACACCGTCGAGATTACTTGGCTTTCCCAAGTGAGTTTCAACTAGACGTGTGACCCAGACAGCAGCACCGACAAGACGACGGAGACAACATAACGGCAAGTAGCTCACATAGTCGACTCACGTGACATTTTAAAGGCCTCTAAAGCCCAAAATTCGTTCACAACCTCCCTCAACGTCTCCAAATATTGGCCCCATCTCGCTCTTCACTCCCGGGTAACCCAAAGTCCACGTGACTTTTGCCAAAAATTAAGCTACTGATACATCGCGAACTTCAATCTGCAGCATAACAGACGACTTCAAACGCTTCAAAATGGCCAAGTTCGACATCAAAGAGACGTATCTGCGTTTTCTGCGGGACGATCCCGACATCACCATGCCTGTGGCGGCCATTGAGGCTCTTGTCCAGCTGCTGAGCGAGTCTGAAACCAGTACTTCGGCAGAGCTGATTCAGACGCTGAAAGAGGCCAGCACGGAGCTCAAGACGTCTGTGGACAACTCCATGTCGCTTTCAGCCGGCTGTGATCTGTTCATGCGGTTTGTGTTGCGAAATATCCGTGAATACGGCGACTGGGAGGCCTGCAAGGGCCATTTGGTGAAGAATGGCAGACTGTTTGCGGAGCGAAGTAAGGCCGCTCGAAAGACCATTTCCGAGAAGGGTCTTGCGTTTGTGCGGGACGACGACGTGATTCTGGTGCATTCTTTCTCGCGAACCGTTCTGGCGCTTCTGGAGCATGCTGCCAAGAATCTGGTGCGGTTCAGAGTGTTTGTTACAGAGGCTGCTCCTAGCGACCAGGGCAAGCGAATGGCCAAGGCCCTGAGAGAGCGGGGAATTCCCGTGAGTCTGATTGTGGACAACGCTGTGGGATCTGTGATCGACGAGGTGTCCAAGGTGTTCTGTGGAGCGGAAGGAGTGGCTGAGTCTGGAGGAGTCATCAACCACGTGGGATCATACCAGATTGCGGTGCTGGCGAAAAACGCAAATAAGCCGTTTTACGTGGTCACCGAGAGCCACAAATTTGTGCGAATCTTCCCCCTGTCGCAGCTCGATCTGCCAGACACCAAAAAGATGTTCAACTTCACGGTGGAGGAGCCTGAGGAGGAGGACGCAGACAAGGGTTTGTCGCCAGTGGTCGACTTTACGCCCCATGATTTCATCACCGCTCTTATTACAGATTTGGGCGTTCTGACTCCAAGTGGCGTTTCCGAGGAGCTGATTAAGATGTGGTATGAGTAGGAAGGGGGTTACAGTATATAGATAATGGAGGTATTGGATGTATGACGTGGTGGGGTGGAGGGAAGAAGTTCAGGGCACTGATGCAGTGAAATGAAAGCACATGGACAGGTGATTCTTAGTGAAGGCGTAGAACAGGCGATTCATATTGCGGCACCTCTAGGTCGAGAGCTGAACTGAGGCCTTCGACAGTCTACAAAACCCAATAGACCGAGCACTAATTGATGCACATGATACCGTTGAATTCAGACTTGGCTGCTGATTCAAACGAGGCCATATGATTACAGATTCTGTACTTGTACCGTTGTGTTGTTATACGTGGCTTCGTCCTCTATACTTTGCCAGGACGACTGACTCTACACGTAATTATGGTAACGTTTCAACGGAAGCAGTTCTGGATCGAATGGTAACTTTGATATTGAGCAGATCGTCTAGTTCTATAGACAGATATACCTCCTAATCACCTTGGCTTTCTGTACCACTGTAACACTTCAATACACACTGTCTCCATGGGGACATCTATTCCTGTCGAGTTTGAAATGCCCTAACGGACGGACTCCCTAATCTACTTAGTCACCTACTTATAATCAGCAACCTCCTCCACGTCGCCCGGAATTCCCACGGCCTTGGCCTCCTTTTCCTTCAGAGCCTCCTCCTCCTCTTCAATCTGCTCGGTGAACTTTTTGACCCGCTGGCTCCACCAGTCAGACTTGCCCAGATGGTCCAGCGAGCTCTCGGCCTTGTCTTCCTCCTCCTCGGGCTGCACCAGTTTGATAGAAAACTGCCGGAAAGCATCCTTGACGGTGTACTTGCCTCCCTCGACCAGATCCTTGGCCACCAGCTCTCGAGTTCGACCGAGGGACTCAATGGCAGACACTCGGTCGGCCGTCTCCTCGAGGAAATCGTCAAAGCCAGGCATCTCTGCAATCTCGTGGAACGCCTGCATCATGGGAACAGAGTCGGCTCGTACTCGAGACAGCGAGTCGATGGTGAAAATGTTCAGATTGTCGTAGACTTGGATGTAGTCCGGACGGGTCATGACTTGACGGGCTCTCCAGAGAGGCAGCTCGGGTAGTTTGTGGTCATCCAGATGCAGAGCGTTGTAGATGGAGACATCCTTGAGTCGTCGTCGGTCCATCTCAACCAGCTCTCGCATCAGAAACATGGCCGAAGTGCTGAACTTTCCACTTTCCATCACATCGTCGTCCATATCTTCTCCGAGCAGACCGCACTGGTTCAGAAACCACGTCTTTTCGCGGTCAATCAGCTCCTGGCACGCCTTGAGAATGTTCTTGTGTCCGGCCACATGAGCCAGATGCTGGGGTCGTCCTCCAACGAGATCGTAGACCCGGTTGGCAGTGTCGACGTCGCAGGAGACGCCTCGGGCTCTCAGACGGGCGAGCTGGAAAGCCTGAACGGACTGCATTCGGTCCAGATCCTTGATGGTGACGACTTCCAGACGAGTGCCCAGTTTCTTGAGTCGTTCATACAGCCAGTAGTCGTCCGAGTTGAAAATGATGGTCACCAGACCGGCTCCAGACAGAGCCTCGGCCTTTTGTTGCAGCAGCTCGACCAGATTGTTACCGTCAGCGTCGTCTCGAATCAGATGCGCGTTGTTGATGACCATAACGAGAGGACGGCCCGTCTTGCGCACTTTGCCCACAGCAACCTCCTCGAGCTTGTTGAAGGCCCGCTCAATGTCCAGCAGCGCGGTGGTATCTCTGGGTCCTCTGATGGAGAAGAGAGAGCCAATGTAGTCTTCGTGGAATTCAAAGTCGAGAGCCTTACCGAGTCGGATTCGGAAGATTTCGGGATCAGCGTGAGCGTCGAGAATGGTACAGCACGAGCCCTGGCATTTACGCATCGACTCGAGAATCATGCTGGTCTTGCCGGTGCCCTTTTCGCCAATCAGCAGGTAGTAGCGTCCGCTGATTCTACCGGCAATTATGTCGTCCAGCAGCTTCTGGTGGCTGCGTTCGACCCAGCCCTCCATCTCGCTGGTGCGTCGGTGCATGGTCAGTTCGAACGCCGGGTCGCCGTCGTCAAACGCCTCGTCCATCTTCTTGACCACGTGGCGCTTGTAGTAGTAGTGGTACGTCATGCCCGCGATACCTAGTATGGCAATGGAGGCGAACGTGATACCTGCGGACTCGGCCATTTTCGTCAGAATCTCCTTGGTGCGTTCCCAGCCGCTGCGCGACTTTTTGTCGTCGTCGCCGCCAATCTCGGGGATCTGGAGCATTCTCGCGGATCTGGAGTTGTGAAAGGGTCTGATGTGGGCATGGCAATGGTTGCTGAAGCGGAGGTGAGTTGTCCTAGAAAGCGGAACTCGTATTCCGGCCACGTGGCGGCTCAGCGTTCGTGGGAGCATGTTTTTGAACGAGCGAATGGATGTTGAGGAGGTAAACGTCGCTCTGGCAGATTTCTCTCGATGGAAACAACGCCGAGGAGAGTTGCGTCGGCCCGTGCAGCTCACACGCACTTCAGCCGTGGCAGTGCACGTCAAGCAGGACGTCGGTGGGTCCACGGAGGTTGGGGGAGCGCGGCGAGAGTTGGAAAGTGGTGAGAAGGGCGGAGAGTATTGATTTTCTGATTTTCCCTCGAATTTTTGCCACTCGGATGACGTTTCCCTGAGTCGTCGAGATTATGTTTCGAGGTCGTGTTTCTCAGTCTAATGTGAGGTTATTTTGGAGAAATTGGTGGTCAAAAGGGAGGTTAATTTGGAGGTGTTTGGCACGTGCTTGGGTTGGAGTGTCGTGGGTCCGGTGGGAGTCAATTGACGTGTTTTGTGTGATATTATGAGGTCAGAGTCGCGTTTATTAAATGTGGTGGTGGACGTTACATTTGCTCCATTGGTAAACCAAAAGTCCGACAAATGACTGAGTTTAGTTGTTAGCCCAAGTATACATACAACACGTCCCACAAACCCTCAAAATGACGCCTCAACTCGTGGATCAACTCGTGGATCAAAAACGAAGACGACTAACCCATCGGCTTCGTCTCTCACCCGAACACACCTGCTACACAGGTTTGCTACACCCCACTCAGTCAATTAGTTAACTATTTACATTGCTTCTTCTGCTCTACAACTTGACTCCGATATGCACGGCAGCGACTCCAAAAGTCAGGTTCTTGTAGCCCTCGCCGGCCAGAGTAAAGCCTGCGTCCTGGATCATCTGCGCAAACTTCTCCTGGGTGGGGAACCGCACAATCGACTCCACCAGATACTGGTACGAGTCTCGGTCGCCCGCCACAATCTGGCCCATCATGGGGATCACGTTGAAGGAGTACTGCGTGTACACCTGGTCCAGCACAAAGTTGTCCACCTTGGAAAACTCGAGACACGCAAACACTCCGCCGGGCTTGAGCACTCGGTGGGCCGTCTCCAGAGCCTTGGGGATGTTGGTGAAGTTTCGAATGCCAAAGGCCACCGTGTACAGATCCTGCGACGCGTCGGGGATCTGGTCCAGCGTCTCGGCGTTCTGCACCAGAAACTTGATTCGCGGGTCGTTGGCGTACTCGGGGTGTGCTGCTGCCCGCTTCTCGCCCTCAGCAAGCATGTTGGGGTTGATGTCGACAACGGTCATGTTGGATGACACGTCGCCATGTCGTCGCTTGGCATTGTCGAGGATTCGGAACGCAATGTCACCAGAGCCGCCAGCAACGTCCAGAAACGAAAGCTGCTCGTTGGATCCGGCTCGTCGGCCGGGATTCAGAGTGTTGACAAACTCGTCCTTCCACAGCCGATGGATACCAAAGGACATGACGTCGTTCATAATGTCGTACTTGGACGCCACCGACGAGAAAACCTGGCCCACAAGCGACTCCTTGGACTCCTTATCGACCGTCTTGAAACCAAAGTGCGTGGACTTGGGGTCGTTGAAACACGAGTTGGAGCTCGAAAACGCTCGCACGTGCTGCAATTGCAATCTGCCAGCGGAAACACCGCGGGTCAGACGCTGGGCTGCTCCTAGTCGATTCATGATTGTGGGTTGGAAAGGTGACAAATCGGCTGGTTCCAGGTGGTAAAAAATTTGGGTTCTTTTACATGTACGATAAATGCGCGAGTTGCTCGCTTAGTCAGATGGGAGCCGAGGTCGAGTGGATGAGACATGGAGTGGGTGAGACCGCAGCAACTACGAAAAGTGATTATGTAATTAAGAAATACGGAGCTTTGGGCATCATATGTGAAATTTCAATATGGTAGATCTCGTAGATTGCTTTTCTCGTCAAGTCTGATGTTGATCGTGTTTGGGTTGGAGTGTATTTTGAGGCTGGGGGGCTGGAGGGGCTGGAAGTCACGTGATATGTCATGTGACTGGAGGAGGGGTTATGGGTTGGTCATGTGACGAGTCATGTGACTAGCACGTCGGCACGTGTTAATCTCTCTGTGGAATGATTCAATTGAGTGAAGTACATTCAGGGCAATTCAGTTGGAGAGAAGAATGTTCATGAGTCGAGTATATCGACAAGAACCGGATTTTCAGGCGTTGTACGTGACCTTGAAGAAAGGGCATTTTAAACGGAATGAAGTGCTTTATACTAGCTTTTGCTGAAGTGAATTCAAGGGCTGTCAACATTTGAAACAATGTTCTCAATTGGTACCTTCTTGTACGAATATGTACTGCACTAAACAGCACATCATCCTGTAGTCACCAATAGTCAATAAGTGTGTGTCGGCACTGACACAGTACTCCTACCGGTACGAGTACAAGTACCCATTCCTTCCACCCCCCCCTCCCTCTCAAGACGTCATTGTTCATTATATACATGTCTACTGCAGCTTACTCTTGGCAGCCACGTTCTCCTTCTCCTCCTTGTGTCTTCGCTCCTCGCTGAGTCGGTGCATCTCGGCCTCCTGCTCCTTGGTCAACGGCTCGTACTCGCTCCAGGGGTCGATGAAGGTCGAGTGTCCCACGGCAAAGTCTCGGTCGCTGGTCTTCTCAAACAGATAGAGCTGGGCCCGAACGTAGCCCACCACCCGCTTGACGTGCTCCACGTCCACGTTGGGGTCTCCGTCAAACAGGTTTCTCCACAGAGCTGCCGCCAGAACGGCGTCTCCCTTGACGAGACCCTCGTCGTAGGACAGCATGGCGCCCCGCAGCTGCAGATTGAAGTCCTTCATGTAATTTTGGATGATTCGGTTGCTGAGAATCCGAATCTCTGTGCTCAGCCGCTTCTCAATGTCGACAAACATGGCGTCCACGAGTAGCTGCTGGTACTCCTCGGCCACGGCCGGAGGAAGAGCCCGCATTCGTACAAACAGCATCCACTCGTGCAAAACGACAATCTGGAACCACCGAGCGAAAGTCATGGGCATACCGAGCTCCTCATACCAGAACTTGGCCGTCTCAGAAAGCACCGGCGGCTTGACGGGCTTGACAGGCACCCGTCGATCCTTCTTGTTTTCCTCCTTGGACAGCGGATCGCCGAGATCCACAAGCGCCTGGGCCTTGCACAGGTTGTAGTAGTAGCCTCCGGCCACGGGAGCAGCTCGGAACTTGTCCATGTTGATGTTGAACAGCGACACAATGCCCTCTCCGACCTTTTGCTTCCAGGTGTTGGATTTCGGGGACGCATCGTCGGTGAAAAAGGGCAGCGGGGCCTTCTCCTTGTTGCTGTAGAGCCGCACGGTCAGCGGACGAGCCACGCCAACACGAACTGCTTGTCGAATAGCAGGTCTCAGCATTTTGATGATGGAATGTCCGATGGTGAGAATTTCAAAATTAGGTTGGCGCTCCTACTCCGGCACAATGCAGCAAATGGGAGACCAAGGATGGCTTAGTCAGCTGGGGGTGGAAGGAGAAAATGAGTCAATGGGGGAGTGGAGTGGGTGGGGTTGATTTGTGAGTGTTGAGGGTGGTGGGGTTGTTTTCTGTCACTCATAAGGTGTGTTGTAGGGGGGTGCTTGTGGTGGAATGTCTGGAACGGGACCATGTGGGCGTTCTTGGCGGAAACGAAGACTATGGTCAAATTTAGGAGAGTAGGAAATACTACTGGAATACTTTTCTCAGCTCTCGCGTCTCTCCTCGAAGAACTGTAGTGTTCTGTTCTGACCTTCAGTAGCTTGGAACACGTGATCTCTCATCTAACAAAACTTTATTATCATCTGAAGGATGATTTCTGTTCGGGATATGACATCATCTCAACCTTATCTGGGGCTCCAAAATTGGCAGTGAATTTCGGCCTTTGACAGTCTGTAGGTCCAGTTGGAGTCGGTGGATTTTTATATAAACCAAACGGATCAATTTGGACTATGTGGCTGACTCCAACAGTGCTATATGTGTCCAAATACCATGAGAATTGCGTGTGGTATACTGAACCTTGCTCTCGATGTTCAAAGCCACCAAGCTCAACGGATTAAAAGAGGTGGATGACAGAGGTCTGAGGGAACAGCTATGTACAAGTGCGAAAGGCCATGTAAAAAGCTAGTTTTTATTATGGGGAGTTGCTCTCGGCCACATCTTTACAATTAACAGGAATATAATTGTCTCCCCGCCTCGCACTCTGGTGCAGACCTAGGTAACCTGGGTGAGTAAATGTCAAGTAAACGTTAAATAATGAGACTTGAAAATCAGGCACTAAATGAGGAATATAGCACGATTTTGTATGATGAGACGTTCTGATAAGAAGAAATTAGTTTGGAACAAGACAAACATACACATTTTGAACTGTTCTTTTCGACTCTGCCTTGTCTGGAATGCCGAAATAGATACCCCCAGCGGAACTCTGTAGCTCACTATTCCCAACAAGAGTCTTAACAGGGAGAACTGAAGCGCTAGCTGCGACCAAGTTATCAGGTAATAAAAGAGATTGGCAGACCAGGTATTGTTGCAAATGAGACCACTACTCTCACAATTAGCTGCTGACCTGAATAAAACTCTACATATACACGAAATGTTCAACTGCTGGCTTTGGTTCCAAAAAATTCGAGTTACTACGCTCGACGAATCAAACACCAGACTCAGTTATGGTGCTCTGTCTTTCTTCAGAACATAGATAGATCTAGAATGAGAATGACGATGAAAAGCGATGAGTAGGCAGGTAGTCTATCCATTGCACCGATCGATAGTGATACTGTCAAATCAATGTTTCACACAATACAAGTCTGGATAACACCGTTCTGTTACCATCACTCTCGAATACTGTAGATACAGCAACCCGATAGTCATACCCTATATGATCGTAAATACAATATTGTCATTCATTAAAACACCGTCTCTCATAACATCGACCGATAACAAGCCCCAATAACAACAAAGAAGAGCTCTATCTCTACATCTCCAAACCTTCACCTTTCCGATCACGACATTGACGCAGTTGCGACCACACATTGACGCAGTTGCGACCACAAACAGACCCATCATGCCGGGCTTCCTATCTATATCGTAACCGTATGTTCATCCCGTTTCTATTTCTGCCCCAGTGTACGATGCCGAAACTGCGGATCCGACGCGCTCGCAAAATCACCGTCAACAAAAAAAGCCCCGTACTCACCTCGCCAACAGCAGATGCCACTCCACCTCCTTCCCCCAGGGCTCCTCCTCCAGCCATGACCCTGGCGGAGTACAGTGTCAAAATTGGGGCTGAGAGACTGCGGGAACAAAAGGCCCAGGCTC
Organism: Yarrowia osloensis; assembly: GCA_900519015.1. Taxonomy (NCBI): domain Eukaryota; kingdom Fungi; phylum Ascomycota; class Dipodascomycetes; order Dipodascales; genus Yarrowia; species Yarrowia osloensis. The sequence goes on from ULGU01000006.1 coordinate 762,150, forward strand.
GAGCTGAAGCAGCGGCAGCAGCAGCGGCTAAAGCGGCGGCTGGACCGTCTGTCTCAGAGTCCACCAGCGCGTCCACAGACTACATCACGCCTGTCTCAAGTCAAGACCCTGGAGCAGATCCTCCGCCGACACAAAGAGGCCCGCTCCAGCCGAAAACCTACTTCGAGCAGCTCTATGACGCAAAGACTCCTTACTTCGACGGCCCCCACATTCCCAAGGCGCTTCGGCAACGCAACCCATGGGTAGCACGGGACCCACCCAATGGCGAATCTTCGCAGCGCCACCGACCTCACAAGCGCTCCGTCAGGTCGACTCGCAAGAGACCGCCCATGGTGACAGAAAAGTGCGACAACCACAGAATCTGCAACCACCCCTTCTGCTACTACACGGTCCTGCATGAAAACGACCCCATGCCATCCTGGGACGGCGCGGCTCCCATATTTATACTGTAATCAAAATGCATTTAATTACACTCGGATGGTCGTGATAAGCAAAATAGAGTTTGGGCTATATTAGGCTTCTGGTCGCCTTGCATAATCGCTCCGCGTGATGGAAGCACCTTTGAGGGGGTATTCCGGGGGATGTTCTGGGGGCTTGAGGTCGCGTCTTTTCAGTGCATCGACTTGGGGATAGCTCACGCAAACAAAAAAATATAAATACCCACTGCTGGCCTCCACTTTCCCTCTTTCCCTCTCTCCAGGCGTCTCTACACCTGCCACTCTGGGGTGGCAAAAGACCAGACGCTAAAAGCTTAACTCTCACCACGTGAACAAGAGACACCTTCCCCCAGAGAGCCACAAAGACTGATAACCTCTTTTTATTTTAAAACTTATCAAACACCTTTTTCCGTTCCAGTATTTGTGCTCTCTTATTCCTCTTGAACGCCCTTCAGCAAACTCACCCCCTCAGAACCACACACACACAGCCCCCCAAACCCTCCTATCAAGCCTCAGTTCTTGTCAAACGACCTTCCACACCCTCATAACCCCCACTCTTGTCTCTGCTCGCTTTCTCGCACAAAAATGGCAGATAAAAAGGGCAAACAGGCCGACCCGGGACACACGCCCATGGACAACTCCGACACGGACTACGACGTGCTTTCCATCTCGTCCCGCTGCCCCTCCAGCGATGATAATGACCTGAAAGGAAGCTGGTACGGAGTCGGACAGCTCGACGACGACACTGACGACCCCGAATGCATCACATTCTCACACGACGGAGACGTGGAGACGGGCTCGTCGCCCCCGCGGTCGCCCCAGTCGCTCAAAATGCCCACCCTGGCGTTTTCAATCGACTCTCTCAGCGAGTCCACTCCCACACCCAGCAAGTACTTCTTCAAGGACGACCTGAAACTCGAATGGGACGTGGTGGCCCACAAGACGGCCCGAAACCCCCCTCGGTACCGCGACGGCCACAACCTGCCTCCTCTCGGAGCCCCAGTCGACAGAGTCTGCCTTGTGAACCTTTGCGGTACTCCCTCTCCCGCGGTACAAAAGTTCTTTGTGCACTACTACGGGTTCAAGACGGAGGTCGAAATGCTCCACCTAGCCAACATTGACAAGCTGGAGTTCCACCCGGCCACCTGCTACGTCGGCTTCATCACCCTCACCAGCGAGGAGTCCATTTCGTCTGCGCTTCTCAAAGTCGACGCTGCTCTCAATGCTCGGGCTCGAGGCATCTACGTCACGTGCTGGGCTCCTTCGCAGCTGAGCACCACCAGTTTGATCAACACATCGGTTTTCGCGGCTCTCAAACCGCTGCAAGACACCTCTGTGCTGAGCTTCCCTCTTGCGTTGGACACATTCGACCCGCTCGACATCCAGCTCATTGAATGGGAAGAGCATGGCGTGCGAAGAAAGAGATCTTCCACGCTCATGTTCCAGTTTGACCAGAAGACCGTGTGGAAGGCCATTGTGGGGTTCCTGGTGCTCGCCATCACAGCCCAGATTGCCCAGTACTTTTTGCTTTACAGCATTGGCGACGTCAACATTGTTGCTCCAGAGATTGCTCCTGCCGCGAGCACATCTGGTGAGTCTTTTGTCATGACCCTAGGCACTACGACATCGTCTGCTAAAGTCGTCCCCAAGCTACTTACCAAGAAGTGCTGTATGGAGAAGGCCAGAAGCAGTTCTGTCATCATCGTGCCCCCTTCTCCGCTGGAGACTAACTCTGCAGGATTCGACCACTGTTTGCTGAAGCGACAGAACCACGCTGAACAGCAGCGTCTGATGCCGTCGCCCCCCAAAGCCACCATTGACGAGGAGAAGCCTAAGAAATGGGGCAAAATGGACATTCTGCCGGTGAAGGAGGCCATTTGGAAGACAATCAAACAAGCTCAGCGACACAAGCTTGTTCGATTCAGTGAGTACTGTGTGTTAAATTTGGATTGTGCAATCTACTTGGGTGCTTTTGGGTTGACTGGCAGATGTCGTTCACAATTGGGTGTCGGCGTCTACTTCTCGAAACACTGCATCTATGTAGACAAAGTCTCCCTGTGATTGGAAACTAACTTCAGCTCGCTCGCGAGGGTTGGAACTGCGGCAAAAGGTGGAGGCTGCTCACATTCCCGAAAGGGTGCAGAAGGCGGTATCGCAATGCGTCTCTGCGCAGGCCTCATTCCAGACCTCTGTTGGCAGTCTGGTTCAGGATCGTTACAGCCGGCTCAAGGAAGACGTGGCCGAGGTGGATGTATCTGGCTCCGTTCTTCGTTTGAAGAAGAGGGTTTCTCAGCGTCTCGGGGTTCTTGAGAGAGACTTGAAGACCAGAGTCAACTACAGTGATATCCTTCGGCGGGCACAAGCCAACGTTCCTCTTGTTCGAGCCAAGTCTGCATCTTTGTGGTCGGACGTCTGCAATAGAGGCAGAAGGTGGGCACAGGCGACGGAGCGTGAAATCGAAGCTGCTTTCAGCAGGACCGAAGAAGGCATGCACGGCTGGCGGGGGCATTTGAAACAGTCCTGGAAGCGGGCGACGGAGAAGACTGGCACTTTTTCCGAGAAGATGAAGGGCTGGTGGAGTCCAAAGCTGCCCGAGTCGCTTGGTCGGTTCGATATTTGGACATTTTGGAGCCCTCCGATCAAGAAGGCCGAGGAAGAACAATCGGTGTGGGCGAAGTTACTTGATCACAAGTGGAAGCTTGGCTGGTCAAAGTAGTAAGTAAGCGTGTTAGAGAGGTGCATTGTGATGATAGAGGTGCGATACTAACTCAGGGTATAATGTTATAACTGCCGTCGGGCAAATAGTCAATAAAGAATCATGAGTGTGTGTTGATGTGTCCGTGGAAGAAGACCGAATGTGTCTGGGTTGCCACGGCGTTGTCTCGGATGCTGCCTTGACTTCTATTGTTTTGGTGATTGCTTTTGACGAGGCAGGGCCCTCATGCAGTGGCCGGCTCGTGCTGCCGTAACTCTGTAACAAATTAGTGATTGCGGACTTCAGATAGTTTACCCGGTGTTCAGGTATTAATAGAACGTGCGACACATTGTTGGTGTCAAGCGGATGAGAGACTCAAAATAGCGGTTGAAGATGTGTCATTATGTTATGAGTAATTACCGCTTCCTGATACAAGTTTTTTGCAATATGTTAATCGAGAAGGTCACTATTGCAAGGCTCAAGTTTGCTTAATGCTGATTAGGAAGATCACTATCACAAGGCTCTACCAGTTCACAGCTCGTTTCAAGTTCAACTATGTTTGTGTGTCTCAGCAGGGCTAATCCGCTCCTTACAGACGTGTGACGCATCCCTACTTGGACACTTGTATTGATGCAGGGTTGTTGAGAGGCAACAATGTGGAGTGTGAGGGCTGCAGCCGAGGAAGAATGAGCAGGGTGGGTGTTAGGTGATTTGTTTCGTGTGGCAGTGAAGGGTGGGCGACTAAAGCGGTTGAATGATCTGGGCTGGATTGCACGTGTATCAGGAAATGGATGCTTCGTTAAGGATATTGTTGTCGAAGAAGTTTCTGAGCATAGTGCTGCTCATGTAGTTGAGCCGCTTGAGGTCTCAGACTGCTGTGCAGCATTTCCAGTCTCTTGAACGAGTACGAGCTGAGCAGCACTTCTGTCCAGTTGAACGAGTACGAGCGCTGGGCACAGATGTCTCTGTTTGGCTTGCAGACTCAGGTCTTGTTCAGACACAAGACAGCATGAGGCAGGTCAGTTGTTGAGTCCTATTGTATTCACTGATCCGACGTCATATAGCCCTGGCTGCTGAAAGAGAGGCCGGGAAGCTCCACGGCCAGAAAAGGAACAATGCAGGTGAAGAAGTCGGACGGCACTAAGGCAAAAAACAGAGATTGTCACATGAAGAAAACTTCTGGCTGTATTTCTTTTTCGGACCTGATTACTTGTAATTACATATCGCAATTTCGATTGAGTGACACTCGCATGCCTTGCATATCTCCCGTGGATCGACAGCGACGGGACGATCGAACGTCATCAGGTGTCGATCACGGAGCATGTCGAACAGTACCTGAAACCACGGGCTAGCAAGTTGCTCACCTTTCGGAGACGTTCGATATGGTAGGTTTGGCGTGTGCAAAAAATATCACCCACACCCTTCGCGGTACGCGTTCCCGTACGATGGCTGCGCTCATGGCGTGTCGAAAAAAGCAATGCTAGACACCCCCTAATCAAACCCATGTAGGTTTGGAAAAGCTGCAGCTACGAGAGGTTGTTGAACGCAGAGAAGCTGAAAGATATGCACTAAAGACACACCCCAGCAATCGCCTCCCCCTACAGATGGCTGTGTCTTGGACCTTCGGGCTCTTAGGTAAGGAGCTAGTTGTACTGATAGTTAGAGAAGGGGTGCATGGGCTTGTGAAAGTCGGGACGGTCTTCTTTCAACCTCGTACAGCCTTGGGTTTGATTAGTCGGGCGTCGATCTCTGTTTTCTTTTCCAGGGCTGCTCTTCAATGTCTCCGTCCTGACACTATTGGATGTGTGAAACTTGGCCCGGTTTTCCTACCTGGGCCTAATACTTCCCGATGTGGCATGTCATGCTGTCTGCCGCGTTGCTTGCATCAGCCTAGTCGCTTTCCGTGTGTCTATCAAGTCGGCACTTGCCCCAGTGTCTCGGTTTTTGAAACAGTCATGCAGCAGCACTCCTCAACGGCCTCCGTCATGGTTCCACAACTGTAAGCGACTTTGAGCTTGCACGAAAAGAGCCGATATTTTCCAACAGCAATTGAAATCGAAATTGCGGATTGCAAAAGTGGATCCCTGCTCGTGGCTGCCTCTTGGCTCGGAGCGCAAGATGAATTTTCATCACGGTGCCGCACAGATGTCTTCTAGAACCCTATCTCGAGGCGCCGATGAATTCGCTTGATGAACCTAAACTGGATCAACTGTCCCGAAAGGTTGAATACCGCCAGGGGTGTTTCAAAAGCGCCATTTGGGACCAGAAACACCTGAAAAGGTCTGTGGAGAACCGGCCCGTGTTACAGCCGTTGTTAGAAGCAGTCTACCAAGCTCTACTGTTACTTTTGGCACTCCACTATGATCTGCAGATTGTCTCTGCGGTGATCAGGTCAACCTTCTTTGTAGTGATGGCAACTCTGCTGAAGTCATTTCATCGACGTATACAGAGACATAGCAGCCTGATCAGGAGCCAGGAGAAGGGGCTGTAGGTGTCAGCCTGTCATGGCTGTCAAGTTGCGTGAGATGCATCCAGGGCTCAACCCTAAGACACAGCTCCCATGCACCATTACTAACGCCCGGCGAATGGACGTATCGGTTTTTTTAGTAAGCGCGCTTGGCGCACACCGGCTGCCAAATGCGCAAGTATTCCCATGGAGGTATCACTCCGACGAAGAGTTGGCAGGGCATGGGTAATGTCCGTCCATTTCTGGAGCAAGTGACTGACACAGTCAATGAAACCAAACAGTTTCAAACGTGCAGCGTGACACCTGAGGGCCGTATCACATCGTCACCCGTTATTATTATTTCCATAATTAGCATTTCTGGGGAGCGCTCTCTTCTTGCAACGATTTTGTCATTTTCAATTTTCACTTTCACTTTTAAGCTTCATAAGGCAAACCTCCTATTCGCCTCGGGGATTTTGACAGAAGCTGTCAGCCAAGAGTAGGGCAGATGTGAATTGCATTCTGACCCGTAAATTCAATTGAGCAGAGTTAGTAGCCTCAAATATCTACAGCTCACCCAAATCAATAATCGCGACATCTTGGCCCACCTTACAACTCCTTTGCCCGTGTTACACAATATGGGGAAATTATTATCGGCAATTAAGGTTTTACCTTTCTGTGTTCCATCTGCATAATGCAGCTCACACGTACCTGCTCTCTGACACCCAACTTCTTACACAGCACTCTCACACAAAAAATCCCAAAGCAAAATCAGCAAACATTCGCAAAAAGAAAAGACAGCCAACGGAATGATACCAAACCACAAAAGCAAAGATACCTGTGAGTCCGCGGACGCCGGTCTCGGCATGAATTGATGAATCGGTCGATTGACGAACACCAGACACAAACACAGGCAATGTGATGGGTTCAAGGAATCGACCAGGATGGCACGAGGACTCACTTGGAACATACTGCGGCTATTGGGGAGCTCATTTATGGCCCTTGTTTGCCTTTGGTTTCACCGATTTCAAGCTCTTCTCGCCATATCAAGCTTCTCCAAAGTTGCGCGTTTCAGCACGGCAGCCAAATAAACTACTCGCATCGGTTTGAGACAAGGCATGGCGACGTGCGTGTGATGACTTGGAAGAGGCAACAATGGAGCTCTCTTGACGGTATATAACACCCTGCGCCTTCCCTGATTCCAAACCACACACATTCGCTACTGTCCTTCATCTTGTGCTCCTCGACTGCGCAATGAAGTATTCGATCATTTTATCAGCAGCTGTGGCGCTGGTAGCAGCCGCTCCCAACCCCCAGCCTGCTAACAACGATGAGCTTGTCCCTGTTGTTGAGCGACAGGGAACCAACATCCGACTGTTTGGCAGAACCTTCTGTGCCCGAACCTACGGCAAGGGTTCTCATTGGGGTGATTGCCCGGAGCACACCCACTGGAAGCCCAAGCCTCCCGGAGGAGGTGGCTCCCAGAAGACGTGTCCTCCCGAGCAGCAGACTCTCATCACGACCACGTCTACTCGATACCAGGGCTACGACTGTCTCACTGACACCGTTGTTGTCACCTCTTGCCTCCCGACCCCCCCTCCCGCTAAGACCACCGAGGTCACCCCTCCCAAGCCCACTCAGCCCGATGCTAGTGGCTCCGCCGACTGCACTACCAGCTACTCCACCTCCACCCGATACGAAGGCTGGAAGTGCATCACTGATACCATTACCCAGGTGGATTGCATTCCCCCTGCCCCTACACCTCCCCCTCAGACCAGTGAGAAGCCTACTCCTTCCGGTTCATTGACCTGCCCTCCTGAGCAGCAGACCACCGTTGTGACTACTTCTACTCGATACGAGGGCTGGAACTGTCTTACCGACACTGTGACCCTGACCCAGTGCATTCCTGGTACTTCTACCAAGCCTGAGAGTGTTGTGACGACCGGAACTCCTCCCGGACCTACCACAGACGTCAGCCCTACACCTTCTGGTTCTCTGACTTGTCCTCCTGAGGAGCAGACCACAATTGTGACCACTTCCACTCGATACCATGGCTGGGACTGCCTCACCGACACTGTAACCCTGACCCAGTGTATTCCTGGCACTTCTACCAAGCCTGAGAGTGTCGTGTCGACCGGAACCCCTCCTGCTCCTACCACAGACGTCAGCCCTACACCTTCTGGCTCCCTGACTTGTCCTCCTGAGGAGCAGACCACAATCGTGACTACTTCCACTCGATACCATGGCTGGGACTGCCTCACCGATACCGTGACTCTGACCCAGTGCGTCCCTGGTACTTCCACCAAGCCCGAAAGCGTTGTCAGCACCTCGGTCCCTGGATCCTCTGTCCCCACTTCCCCTGTTGGCAGCACTAGTGAGTATTCTTTTCCACCTTGCCAATCTTCCATTTTACTAACATAGCCCCCGTGACCTCCGTTCCTGGTTCTTCGACCCCTGGTTCTTCGACCCCTGGCTCTTCGACTCCTGGCTCGTCTGTCCCTGGCTCCTCAACTCCTGTTGGATCTTCCACTCCCGTTGTTCCCACTTCTGGAGTTCAGACTGGCTCCACCGACTCTGTCACGATTCCCCAGCCTACTGAGTCCAGCACGGAGACATCTCTGAAGCCCACCGACTCTCTGCCCCCTCACCTGACCACCTCGTGGGTCACGAAGACCACTGTGTTCACCACTGGCACCACTGTTTACACCACCGAGATTACCACGCTCACCACCTGTGAGATTACCCCCTCGTCCACTCCTGCTACGGAAACTACCCCCGTTACGGGACCCTCCAGTGTTCCCAGTGGTTCTTCTTCAGTGCCTTTTGAGTCTTCTTCCACGCCCATCACACAGTCGCAGCCTACTCCCACCACCGAGACTCCCGGATCTTCGGTTGTTGTTTCCACCAACAGCGAGTCTACTCCTGTTTCCGAGTCTCAGCCCACATCCGAGGTTCCTGGTACTTCCTCTGCACCCAGCACTTGTCCCACAGGCCAGACCATGACAACTGTCACCGTTCCCCACACCGACACTGTCACTGAGGGAAGCTCGACCATCACCACGGTTGTGACCAAGACCGAGACAACCTGCGCTCCTCCCGGTTCCGAGACTCAGCCTATCATCTCGACTGGAACTGAGTCCGTGCCTGTTTCTTCGGGACCTTCCCCCAGCGGTAGCTCTACTGACACCACTGTCAAGCCCGAGTCTTCTCTGCCTCCCCACCTCACAACTTCGTGGGTGACTAAGACAACCACTTTCACCACTGGAACGACCGTCTACACTACGGAGATCACCACCCTCACTACATGTGAGATCTGTAAGTACCACAGCTCAACGTCATTCAACCGCAGCAAACACTAACACAGCCACGCCTCCTGCTTCCGAGACTCAGCCTACCACTAGCCCTGTTCAGTCTACTGGACCCGTCGAGTCTACCGGACCCGTCGAGTCTACCGGACCCGTCGAGTCTACCGGACCCGTCGAGTCTACCGGACCCGTCGAGTCTACCGGACCCGTCGAGTCTACCGGACCCGTCGAGTCTACCGGACCCGTCGAGTCTACCGGACCCGTCGAGTCTACCGGACCCGTCGAGTCTACCGGACCCGTCGAGTCTACCGGACCCGTCGAGTCTACCGGACCCGTCGAGTCTACCGGACCCGTCGAGTCTACCGGACCCGTCGAGTCTACCGGACCCGTCGAGTCTACCGGACCCGTCGAGTCTACCGGACCCGTCGAGTCTACCGGACCCGTCGAGTCTACCGGACCCGTCGAGTCTACCGGACCCGTCGAGTCTACCGGACCCGTCGAGTCTACCGGACCCGTCGAGTCTACCGGACCCGTCGAGTCTACCGGACCCGTCGAGTCTACTGGACCTGTCGAGTCTACTGGACCTGTCGAGTCTACTGGACCTGTCGAGTCTACTGGACCTGTCGAGTCTACCGGACCTGTTGAGTCTACCGGACCTGTCGAGTCTACCGGACCTGTCGAGTCTTCTTCCGTTCCCGTGACTGGTACTGAAACCCAGCCTACTCCCACTTCTGGAGTTCCCGGAACCTCGTCTGGCCCCGTTGAGACCTGCCCTACTGGTCAGACGATGAGCACCATCACCGTTCCTCAGACCCAGACCGTTACTGAGGGCGGATCTACCCTCACTACCGTTGTGACGAAGACTGAGACCACCTGTGCCCCTCCCGGATCCGAGACTGTGCCCGTGATTTCTACTGGAAGCGAGTCTGTTCCCACCTCGGGACCTTCTCCCTCTACTGGATCTATCCCTGGAACCTCCTCGGGACCTTCTCCCTCCACTGGATCTGTCCCCGGAACCTCTTCCGGACCTTCTCCTTCCACTGGATCTGTCCCCGGAACCTCCTCGGGACCTTCTCCCTCCACTGGATCTGTCCCCGGAACCTCTTCGGGACCTTCTCCTTCCACTGGATCTGTCCCCGGAACCTCCACGGGACCCTCCACTTGCCCCACTGGTCAGACCATGAGCACTATCACCGTTCCCCAGACTGAGACTGTCACCGAGGGCGGATCTACCATCACTACTGTTGTGACGAAGACGGAGACCACTTGTGCTCCTCCTGGATCTGAGAGCCAGCCCATCATTTCGACTGGAACTGGGTCCGTGCCTGTTTCTTCAGGACCTTCTCCCAGCGGCAGCTCCACCGACACCACTCTGAAGCCCGAGTCTTCTCTGCCCCCCCATCTGACCACATCGTGGGTGACCAAGACTACCACTTTCACCACAGGCTCGACCATCTACACTACGGAGATCACCACCCTCACAACTTGTGAGATTTGTAAGTACCACAGCTCAACGACATTCAACTGCAGCAAACACTAACACAGCCACCCCACCTGCTTCCGAGACTCAGCCTACCACTGGCCCTGTTCAGTCCACTCACCCTGTTGAGTCCACTGGCCCCGTCGAGTCCACTGTTCCCGTTGAGTCTACTGGCCCTGTCCAGTCTACTGTTCCCGTTGAGTCTACCGGCCCTGTTCAGTCCACTCACCCTGTGGAGTCTACTGGCCCCGTTCAGTCTACCCACCCTGTGGAGTCTACCAGCCCTGTTGAGTCTACTGGCCCCGTTCAGTCTACCGGCCCCGTCGAGTCTACTGTGCCCGTCGAGTCTACTGTGCCCGTCGAGTCCACTGGTCCCGTCCAGTCTACTGTTCCCGTCGAGTCCACTGGTCCCGTTCAGTCTACTGTTCCCGTGGAGTCTACTGGACCCGTTCAGTCTACTCATCCCGTGGAGTCTACTGGACCCGTTCAGTCCACTCACCCCGTGGAGTCTACTGGACCCGTTCAGTCCACTCACCCCGTCGAGTCTACTGGACCTGTCGAGTCTACTGGCCCCGTCGAGTCTACTGGACCTGTCGAGTCTACTGGCCCCGTCGAGTCTACTGGACCTGTCGAGTCTACTGGCCCCGTCGAGTCTACTGGACCCGTCGAGTCATCTTCCGTCCCCGTGACTGGATCTGAGACCCAGCCCACTCCCACTTCTGGAGTCCCCGGAACTTCTTCTGGCCCCGTTGAGACCTGCCCTACTGGTCAGACGATGAGCACCATAACCGTGCCTCTGACTCAGACCGTTACCGAGGGAGGATCTACCATCACCACCGTTGTGACGAAGACCGAGACCACCTGTGCCCCTCCCGGATCCGAGACTGTGCCCGTGATTTCTACTGGAAGTGAGTCTGTTACCACCTCGGGACCTTCTCCTTCTACTGGATCTGTCCCTGGAACCTCCTCGGGACCTTCTCCCTCCACTGGATCTGTCCCCGGAACCTCTTCGGGACCTTCTCCTTCCACTGGATCTGTCCCCGGAACCTCCACGGGACCCTCCACTTGCCCCACTGGTCAGACCATGAGCACTATCACAGTGCCCCAGACTCAGACTGTCACTGAGAGCGGATCTACCATCACTACTGTTGTGACGAAGACCGAGACCACTTGTGCTCCTCCTGGATCCGAGAGCCAGCCCATCATTTCAACTGGAACTGGGTCCGTGCCTGTTTCTTCAGGACCTTCTCCCAGCGGCAGCTCCACCGACACCACTCTGAAGCCCGAGTCTTCTTTGCCCCCTCACCTGACCACTTCCTGGATTACCAAGACCACGACCTTCACCACAGGCTCTACCGTCTACACTACGGAGATCACCACCCTCACAACTTGTGAGATTTGTAAGTACCACAGCTCGACGTCATTTACCCACAGCAAACACTAACACAGCTACGCCTCCTGCTTCCGAGACTCAGCCTACCACTAGCCCTGTTCAGTCGACTGGCCCCGTCGAGTCTACTGGACCTGTGCAGTCGACTGGCCCCGTCGAGTCTACTGGACCTGTGCAGTCTACCGGCCCCGTCGAGTCCACCGGACCTGTGGAGTCTACCGGCCCCGTTGAGTCTACTGGACCTGTTCAGTCCACTCACCCTGTGGAGTCTACTGGCCCCGTTCAGTCTACCCACCCTGCGGAGTCTACCAGCCCTGTTGAGTCTACTGGCCCCGTTCAGTCTACTGTTCCCGTTGAGTCTACTCATCCTGTCGAGTCCACTGGCCCCGTTCAGTCTACTGTTCCCGTGACTGGATCTGAGACCCAGCCTACTCCCACTTCTGGGGTTCCCGGAACCTCGTCTGGTCCTATTGAGACCTGCCCTACAGGTCAGACAATGAGCACCATCACTGTCCCTCACACAAAGACTGTGACTGAGGGCGGATCCACCTCAACTACCGTTGTCACCAAGACCAAGACCACGTGTGCTCCCCCCTCATCCGAGACTGTGCCTGTCATCTCCTCTGGATCTGAGTCTGTGCCCGGTCCCTCTCCTTCTACTGGTGAGGTTCCCCCTGCTTCTTCGGTCGAGACTACTGGATCAGTTGTCACCACCCCTGTGCACTCTGGCGAGTCTTCTCAACCCGGTCCTTCTCCTTCTACTGGTGAGGTTCCTCCTGAGTCTGTCACGCCCACTACCCTGGAGCCCACAGCAAGTGCCACAACCCAGTCTGGTTCCGAGAGCAAGCCCGTCCCGACCGAGTCTGGTCACATCACCTCTTCGGTTCCTCCTAGCACTCCCACTGGCCCCATCACGGTGACTTCCCCCGGCACCTCACTACATGTGACCTGCCCTCCCGATCAGAGCACTTCGGTTGTCACCAAGACTATCACCGGTCTGACAACCGAAAGCGGCTACACCGTTGAGTGTCTCACTATCATGACTGAGGCCGTTTGCGTCACTGGTGAGGCTACCACAACCAACTGGATCACCTTCCAGCCTACTCCCTCCGCAGAGTCGTCCGTGGTCCAGTCTTCTCCTTCAGGATCGGTCCCTGCCGAGAGCACCGGAGGAGTCGAGTCTTCCGGATCCGTGCCCCCTGTTGAGAGCACCGGAGGAGTCGAGTCTTCTGGATCCGTTCCCCCTGTTGAGACCACACCTGCTCCGTCTACCGGCCCCGTTGTCCCCGAGACCTCCGCTTCTGCCCCCTCCTCTCTCCCCAACCCAGTGACCTACATCACCACTGAGGTTGTCACTACTGAGGTGGACCAGACCACTGTGGTTGCCACCCAGACTCGAACCGTCATCTCCTGCACTCATGAGGCTGGCTGCCTTGGTGGCCACGCCACCGGAGAGGCTGCTCCCGAGCCCACCATCCCTGCTGGAGCTCATGAGAAGCCCGCTATGCCTGAGGTCTCCGAGGCTTCCGCTGTCCCCAACACCACCCTCAAGCCCGTTGGTGTTGCCCCCGAGGAGTCTGGTGCTCCTGCTGGATCTGCTGCTCCCGGTGAGTCTGCCTCCGTTGTTGCCCCTGGCGCTCCTGCTGGATCCGGCGCTCCTGGTGAGCATGGCAAGCCTTCTCCTGCTGCTCCTGCTGTCCCTGGCGAGTCTGCTCCTGCTCAGGCTGGAACTCCTGGCCAGGCTTCTGCCGCTCCCTCGGCCCCTGAGCAGGCTAACGGAGGCGTGTCCCTTGGACTCCCTCTTGGCGGTCTTTTCCTGGCTGCCCTGCCCCTGCTGATCTAAGCGGGGTAAATCTATTTTATTAACTCTCTTAAATGGTAATTGATATCTCTCAAAACACACAAGTCGTAGCTTTTCGTGTAGAATGGTGGCACATGAGTGAATGTATTCGATGCTCGTTGCGAAGCAACTTCATTGTCCATAATTACTGGGACATTTAGAAGGTCAGAACCAGACCCAGCAGAAAACTCCACTCTATCCCGATCTGTATAAAATTACCACCATTATAATCGGCAGCAAATCGCCTATCCAACCGTGCAAAAAGTATCCGAATCAGCCATAGCAATCTGGCTCTAGAGACACTGTTGTTACTACCGGTACTGTACCGGTACTCGCTGTTTACACTCTCAAACTTCACTCCCGAGAGACGGCACTTCGACCTGCAGTTGGTGCATAATTAAAGTATATATTTTCTGAGCGTATATCTCTGGTGATGTTTGTTCGAGTCCGGGAGGCAGCAGTTGACGAATTTGTGATCGCTGTGAACAGCCAATTTCTTCAAAAGGATTCAATTACCACCCGCTAACTACTCAGTCATCGACCCACCCACCGCCACAAAGTTCGTCTAGCTCCGATCTGGAACTCTCACCTTCTCTTCTACCAATGTTACATCAACTCTAACGCTTCACACCCACCTGGACGTCGATGTGGTTGTACATAAGCCGTCACTTACGCCATGATACCCCCACCCACCAATGCAATTCTCCACTCTGACTCTGCTCGCGTTTGCGGCCTGTGCTGCTGCCTCCAAGACTCTCAAGTTGTCCTTCACTAAGCGTGAGGGTGGACTCGAGAGTGAACTTGACAGTGAACTCCAGAGCCGTTCAGCCCACGAAATCACCCTCAAGAACCTCGCCGTGACGTACACTCTTTCGGTCGGGTTCGGTACTCCGCCCCAGTTCTTCGACATTGCGCTGGACACGGGCTCGTCGGACCTGTGGGTGCGCTCCGACGGATCCAAGGGCACCTTCAACCGGTCCGCGTCGTCCACGTACCAGTATGTCGAGTCTGGCTTTGGAGCGAACTACGGAGGAGGTACGTGGGCCAAGGGTGACTGGGTCAAGGACCGGGTCCAGGTCGGCGATTTCCATCTCGACGGCTTCGAGTTTGGAGCCGCCAACGCGTCCACGGGCTCGCAGCCGCTGGGCATCGGTTTTGACAACGGAGAATCCGCGAACTTCCCGGCCAGTCTCGCCAAACAGGGACTCATCAACACCGCGGCCTTCTCGCTCTACCTGGACTCCAAGAACGCGCCCACGGGCTCGCTGCTGCTCGGCGGAGTGGANTATAATCGGCAGCAAATCGCCTATCCAACCGTGCAAAAAGTATCCGAATCAGCCATAGCAATCTGGCTCTAGAGACACTGTTGTTACTACCGGTACTGTACCGGTACTCGCTGTTTACACTCTCAAACTTCACTCCCGAGAGACGGCACTTCGACCTGCAGTTGGTGCATAATTAAAGTATATATTTTCTGAGCGTATATCTCTGGTGATGTTTGTTCGAGTCCGGGAGGCAGCAGTTGACGAATTTGTGATCGCTGTGAACAGCCAATTTCTTCAAAAGGATTCAATTACCACCCGCTAACTACTCAGTCATCGACCCACCCACCGCCACAAAGTTCGTCTAGCTCCGATCTGGAACTCTCACCTTCTCTTCTACCAATGTTACATCAACTCTAACGCTTCACACCCACCTGGACGTCGATGTGGTTGTACATAAGCCGTCACTTACGCCATGATACCCCCACCCACCAATGCAATTCTCCACTCTGACTCTGCTCGCGTTTGCGGCCTGTGCTGCTGCCTCCAAGACTCTCAAGTTGTCCTTCACTAAGCGTGAGGGTGGACTCGAGAGTGAACTTGACAGTGAACTCCAGAGCCGTTCAGCCCACGAAATCACCCTCAAGAACCTCGCCGTGACGTACACTCTTTCGGTCGGGTTCGGTACTCCGCCCCAGTTCTTCGACATTGCGCTGGACACGGGCTCGTCGGACCTGTGGGTGCGCTCCGACGGATCCAAGGGCACCTTCAACCGGTCCGCGTCGTCCACGTACCAGTATGTCGAGTCTGGCTTTGGAGCGAACTACGGAGGAGGTACGTGGGCCAAGGGTGACTGGGTCAAGGACCGGGTCCAGGTCGGCGATTTCCATCTCGACGGCTTCGAGTTTGGAGCCGCCAACGCGTCCACGGGCTCGCAGCCGCTGGGCATCGGTTTTGACAACGGAGAATCCGCGAACTTCCCGGCCAGTCTCGCCAAACAGGGACTCATCAACACCGCGGCCTTCTCGCTCTACCTGGACTCCAAGAACGCGCCCACGGGCTCGCTGCTGCTCGGCGGAGTGGACGTGTCCAAGTTTGACGCCCAGGGCCTCACGCTGCTTCCCCTGGTCAAAGACCCTCCAAACGCGCCCCAGCCATACACCTACAAGGTGACTCTGGACAGCGTGGACTTCGGCGACGTCAACGCGCTCAACGTGACTCGCAACGTCATTCTGGACTCGGGAACCACCAACAACCTGCTTCCCCCAGAGACGTACTGGACGCTGGCGCACGCTCTGGGCCTCTATCGCACCGAGCACGGTCTCATGGCGTCCCAGAGCCAGTACGACGAGTGGACCAGAGACAACGCCCACCTCACCTTCACCTTCCAGGGCCGCAAGATCAACGTGCCTGTGGTCGAACAGTTTGTGGCTCGATCCGACTACATTTCCACACCTGAGGGCCAGCAGCGCGCCTACTTCTGGCGTGCAGATACAACCGACGGAGAGTACCTGCTGGGCGACGTGTTCCTGCGGGCGGTGTATGTGGCCTTTGACGCGGCCAACTTCAGGGTCGCTCTAGGCCAGGCCAAGTTCGATACCGGCAAGGAGCAGATTGAGGAGATTACCGTCGACGGAATTCCGTCTGCTGTCAAAGCGCCTTCGACCGTGACTTGGTCCACCAATGTGCCTGTTCCTACTAAAGCTCCTCCTCCCCCTCCGTCGGTCCCCATTGGTCCTAAGACGGCGTAGTGGATTGAACAGAGAAGGAGACGTTAGACAAAACACTTTTGAATAGGGCGCTGGCTTTGACGAAGAGTAGACACTGTAGACTCCATACTATGAGGGTGAACAGAGATGTTGCAAGCAGATGAGCTCCATACTGTCTTGGACCTCATGATCTAGAATACCGTAGCTGTGTATCCATCTTGTCAGTTTGGAACGTGCCCACAGGATATTTTGTTCGGCCCTGTGAAGCGTTCAGTGACTTAGTGTGAGGTCTCGCTGCCCATATTACTGTCTTGTCAGTTGTACACTTCTCAAGCCATTGGTCTTCAATTGAGGGTCTTGCATTCAGAGCCACACTCTTAGTGCCCACACTTAATGTTCTCGTTGACGATACTCAAGGTCACGTGGAAATAAGATTGGGTGGCAAATCTGTTGGGGAGCCTTAAAAAATTTGAGGGATTTAACACAGCGCCTTGCTGGTTTCAGCAATCGTGCAAAGAGGTATCATAGGGATAACTTGAAGAGGTGCTGCTAACGCTGGTTGAACTCTCATTAGATTCCAACAGAAACTCAATGATTTGTGTCTCTTTGATGCACAATCGAATTCCGTTTTGTTGAGCTAGAAATAGCTTCGAGAAAATGTTGAGTAACTTTAATTGGGTTGCCATAAAGTAGGAAATAAATGACATTAAATCTTATGTTTATTGATATTTAAATCATACAAATTTGCAATAAAATACAACAATATTAGATTGGTTGTTATTCAAACAATGGAAGTGGTCTTGTAGTGTTTTCAAATCAAACAACGATAATTTGTCCACTTCACGACACACTCCCGTCTCCTAATGATATCACTCTTTGGACGTCGATAATGCAAGGCCGATGCGACGGCTAAACCATGCTGATCGACATGCAGGTACGATAACGGTCGTGTGTGAACCATCGTTTGACTACACTCTTCGAGCTAACATTCTATCGCGGCATCATTTCGACTACAATTGGTCGGTTTCTCTTGCGCTCTATATTGACAGTGCTCTGAAGGATGAAACATCGAGATTGGACCTAGCTAGCCATTCGGTTGATGGAAGCGAGCTTATCGTATAGAATATCTCGTTGCGTGACCTCTCTGGTAGCTGCAAGTAGAAACCACAGAAGTTACTCGGCTCATCATAGCCTGGAAGCTATCTTGTCACCCAATACACTTTCACAGACGGGTAAAGGACCCACGGTACAATACTGTGACTACCTTTGCTGTTCTCGAATATAATTAATACATTAATAAATGCCATGTCTGAATTCAGACCTCCCCCACTTCCACCCCTCCTGCCATCCTCACCGACTTCCACCCCTCCTGCCATCCTCACCGACTACGTCCCCGACCACAACCCTCACCTTGGTCTCTCCTCCCACCCCCCGCCCCCTATCGTTCCTCTTTCATCCCTCACCACTCACCACCCCACATCCCCATCAGACTCCTGTCTGTCCCATCCTGTCTTGCAAACAAGTCCTCGACTCCACTCCTTCCTTCCATCACCAAGAGCACCAGCACCTGTGCTCCATCTTCACCTGTTCTAAAACTATCATCGATAATTAATAGTAGAATATCACACGAACCGGTTCCGCCGAGAACGTGAGTGACGCTAGTCGTGTTTCGTCTCTGCGGCCATGATCCCCTCTTGGGACGCGAAGGGTGACCGCGATGGGCAGTGAAACTGACTGGATGTAGCATCGTGCATGCAGGAAAGACTCATCTGCATGCACGGGGTTTCCGGGGCACTCCCTATGAGACTCTGTCCCAGAGCTCATAGCATGCTTGGAACCTGGGCATGGTTATCGCACACCCCTCCTTTAAACATTCCTCCTCGGGTTTTAGATGCACCCGTGAGACTATGGCCGACCGTCCACACTCCGACATCCTCGGCAGGTTTCAGTCATGTGGCGCATAGCTCCTCAGGTAACACCCGTCATGGTCAGGGACCGGGACACCCATCTGTGTTAGTAAGTGGAAGAGAGTGTTGGACGTGGTTTGGCAGTCGGGAGTAACACAACTTGGAACAATCGAGCCGAATTGTGCTGTTAAGGTGGGCCTAGCTTTTTTTCTTGAGACGTATGTNTCCTAGCAGTTGTGTTTCTTGAGACGTATGTTGGTGTCGTTTGTTACCGGTATTGTCGTGTGTTGGTGTCAAGGGGACATCCGAATGGGAGGCGTGTGCATGTGCGTTGATGAGGGTACATCCGCCAAAAAGCCCTGTCAGTGCAAATGGTTGTTGAATGGTTGTTGTATTTGCCTCAGCATCCTTTTTTTGGTCAAATATGAGGCGGTGGCGTTGTGTTGTATCTCCGTCTGTTTGTGTTCCAAGCTGTGTGTTTGTGTCACAAGTGTGCCACGACCCTCCTGCGAGGCCTGTCGACTGGGGAAAGCAGTAATACTCACTCAAGACGCCTCTTTCATAGCTGGCGTAAACAAGATCCCGTCATCTTCGGTGTCCGAGACGAAACACCTACTCGACGAATTCTTGGCGATGATGGTTAACATGAATAGAGGATTTTGAATAAGGTGCAAATCGGGGGTATACTTATCTTACTCAGCCAGCGAAATAAGCTATAGGCCATATGCGACCTTAAATTGTGGCCTGATTTTTACGTGCGGGGTTGGAGTTGGAATACTTCATATATACCTGCGATTTTCGCTCAAATCTCGCCGTGATTCAGTTTTTAGGGTTGTTATTAGTGCATCCTAAGGTTCCTATCTCATCTGGTCCCTGCATTATCAACGCTAAAGCCAGAAATACATCTGGCCGGTAGTTTATGCCCGCCAATTAAGCTTGGCAGAAATGGCGTGATTTTCTGTTGAGAATGGCCTGATTACGTGGCAAGTTTATGGCACCCAACGCGGATTTAAGCTATGCTCAACATACCGTCAAAAAGCTTAATTTAACTCAACAAAGTTCTTGATAATCTGCATAAAAGCGACATATTTCCACTAAATCTCTACTGAATCGAAAAAGGTTTGTAACAACTGAAAGAGAGCGAGCTAAAGTTTGTCTTGGGAATTCCTGCAGAGAATTGGTTCAGCTCTTCAGGTGTTACACTAAATCCCTCACTTTACTCAACAGTTTCTCAACAGTTTTGANGCTCAATTTAACTCAACAAAGTGTGGTTCAGGACAGGAAGCAAGTACCGGTACATTTTCGTAAAGCACAAGTACCAGTTTTTTTTCTTCGTGCCCTCAAGACCAATGCACTGTACTTCGTATCGTAGCCCATAGTCAGAAGTTGCTAATTGTGGGACAGTTATGGGCTCTTGAATGAAGACGCATGACTACAAGAGCAATGAGAGCTGAGTGGGGTTTAAGGTGCACCATCGAGCATCTGGGGTCATCTACTTGTAGGAGACGGGAGTGACACGATGCTGCCCGGTATGCCCAGCTGTCAAAATATTGACATAATGAAAGCAGCTGCAGCCCCATGGCTTTTCGTGTTTCTCATCTTTCTGGCTGTTCATTACTCCCGCTGCTCACAGGAAACGAGCTCTGAGATGGCTCAGAGGTGTGGGTTGCCAGTATGACTTACAGAAGCTCAAAAAATGACGATGGCGACGAAAGGTTGTAGCTGCTGGTTATACTCATGAAGCGCAGTCGCTTGCAGTTGTTTCCGTCGCCATACTTGATCTCCGTCAGTGCAGTTGTACCGGTGCTGTGTTGACACCGCGATGTACGATTCATAGTCACGTGTAAATTAAGGTTGGGTGGCAAATCTGTTGGGGAGTCTGGGAAAATGTGAGGGATTTAACACGGCGGCTTTCTGCTTGATCTTACCGTCCAAGGCGATATCGTGTTGACATTTAGAAGGTATGCTGCAGACGCTGATCTAGTTTCTGAATGATTCCAACAAAAACTCAATAAGTTCTGTGTGTTTCATGTCCAACAGGGAGCAGCTTTGTTGATCTAAAAATAGCATTGTAAATATTGTTGAGTAACCTTAAAATGGCTGCCATAAAGTACCGAAATAATTCGCTCAAGTGTTCTGAGTGCTCGCAAAACATTCGGTCAGGATTGTACAGCACATTGATGTTGGAATAGGTTTACGTGGTTGTCTTTGAACTTTTATCAACGAGGCATCTGCCTCCGCCTTGATTATGCATGATTGGTGTGAATCTAAACCATATGTAGACTGTCCTTCTTCCACACATCGAACCGATTGTTTCCTCGTTAACGTTCATAAACACTTTGACGAGAAAACTCGAAGGGTCAGTTGAGTATATAGAAAGTGTAACTGACTCAACTGCAGAAGTTCATGCATATCTGAGAGTAATATTACTGTGAGATGTTTGTCAGTCTCTCTGTAATCACAAAGACAAGCATTCGGCTTGAACAGATACACGATACTGGTCACCAAAGCGCACATAATTATCAATTCCATTAAGAGTCTATTGTTAGTATTGTGTCGAGATCTCATGCTCTGGGTTGCTGTACTCACTGAGGAGATAGCAGAGAGAGTGTAGTGTACTCACTAAGGAGACAGCAGAGAGAGTGTAGTGTACTCACTAAGGAGACAGCAGAGAGAGTGTAGTGTACTCACTAAGGAGACAGCCGAGAGTGTCTCGTTGTAGCTTCCTACCGCTTCATCGGTTTCAGCTGAGTAATCAAAGTGATCTCATTGGCTTTGTTGTCGCTCTTGATACCATGATGTGACTTGTAGTTCTGGACAGAGGTAAACTTGTCATCATTCAGAACAGGGATGACAATGTAGTCGAGCGTGGAGTCCTTCTTGTGGAGCACTGTGAACTTCAGAGGGTCCGTAGCGATTCCAGCAGACGCGACCCGCATCTTGGAGTCCAGACGAACAACCAGACCGTCCTCCTGCTCCAACACAGCAGTGGCCTGGAGTACGTTGAAGTCCGGAGCCAGCTTGGGAAACACATGAATATCTTTGATGTGAGACCCATTGCCCAAGGGCAAGTCGCCGATCCAGGAGCAGTGGTGAATGACGTTTCCTTGCTGAAAGACCTTATAAGTCTTTCGCAGGTTGACAAGAGCTTTTTTGTGCTTAGTCACGCCAGAAACGCCCTCCAGGGCAGATCCAACAAGCCAGGCGATTCCATCTCTTTTCCGGATTTCGTCAGCGGAGGCTTGAAGGGGTGGTTTTTCTACAAGAAACACCGTGTGGAGGTGTCGGACGTCTCCGACACCTCCGGGTGAGAGAGACACGGCCCTACTTGGGTCTGCCTCATCTCCCATGCCACTTAACTTAGTGAGCATGTGATCTAGAGAATTTCTTTGCTCTTGGATCAGTTGCACCAGTGCTTGAACATTACATCTATCAATCGTATGCGAGTTCGAGACGGCAGGGGGCTTAGAGACTGCGTTTTTTCTGCTGCCAGCCCCCGATTTGCGAGGAGTACCTCTGTTTTTTTTTTGGACCATATTTCTCAGCGATTAGTGTCTTCTTGACTCAGTTCGGTAGAGTAACAAAGGTGTCGTTTGAAGAGAGGGCTCGAGGGGTTTATATATTGTTGAGGTGCGTCGGAAAAGGAAATTACAGCGTGTTGGAAAAGGGGAAAACGAGCCAAGGTTTAGACCAAGTCTAAGTCAAACCTAGCGGATGAGCTTGTATTTATGCGCTAAATAACCTTGCCTTCTTCTTAGTAATGGACTTTTGAACATTATTTCTTGTAGTTACCCTGAAAGATCAATTGATCCCGATGTGGAGGCTGCAAAAAAAAGCCTCAGTTGCCATTTCCATGGTCTTCCATTCGTTCTCTAGGAGGGTTCAACTCCTGCTCTTCCTCATCTTAGAGAGAAGACCAGCACTTGTCTGCACCTGTTATAACCAACTGCAGACTACACGCATCCCGAAACACTAAACCGGGATATTCATAAATTACTGTTGGATATTGTGGGGACAAAGCTGATCCACTTGTACAGTGTGTAGCTCACTAAAAATAACGATTGCATTGTCAACTACTGCTTTTCAATTTACACCTCTCCCGATTTAATTGCATTGTTCATCTTACCGGTACAATTGGGTTATATCGCCCTAAACTCCGTACACTGTAAAGTTCATACAGGGAAACCATACAGAATCTCAGTGAGCGATAATACAGACGCCATTCGAGAGACTGCGTTGTAAACAAAACTGGGGACTTGGTTCCTACTTGACGCACCTGCTAAATACTAGCCATCTCTGTCCACTCAACGCTGTCACTCAATCAACCGAGCGACATAGCCCAAGTCCCGGAACTTTACCGGAGCCAAAATAGGAGACTATTATAGGTGCATTAATTAGGGCAGATCTAGAAGCTGGGGGAAAGAAATTGACAGTAATAGAGGAATCTTCAGCCTGTATCTCCCCTGTAATTTCACTCTACAGCCACCTTTTACTGTCAAGCTGAAGAACGTCAGAATATCGTGCCAACCTTACCAAATCAGGAAAGATGTAAATACACGAAAATGATTGCGAAAATATTAGAGCAGACTACGCCTACGCGTACAAGCGTAGAAGTGCCTTACGGTGGCAGCTGCAATTATTGTTTAACGCGATAATCACGACTTTCTCACGTGACTGTACTGGGTCAAGATGAGCCAGTATGAGGGGCGAAGATGTATGTACGAGCGTAGATCCTAGCCTCGTTTAACTTAAGATGCCGATATTAGTCAGAATTCTGACTTATACGGGTCAATTCAAGCAGCTAACAAAGTACAAACTGTGTCTTGACTTGTAGATGGACAATGGATTTTTCTACTCAACTAACTTAACCCGAGATGAACTCGGAAACAAGTGGATTTATTATCGTCAACTTCTTTCAGACTCGCGACACCGATATCAATTGGAAGTTAGCAATGATGACTACTGTAATCGACCATTGGATTTGATATGACCAACTACTGAAAGCCATAACAATAATTTCGACCCCGTAGATCTATTTACTAGCCACTCAATCACTTATTCATAATCCGTTACTGTTACATAAAAAGACAATCCTTCTCATCCTCTCACTTGGACATGATAGTCAGCGGTCCTCCAGGCCAGAAACTAACATCACCTCGCTCGCTAGCAAAAGTGACAGCTGTTTCTGGCTCAGACAGTTCCAGGTCCGACTCCACGTCCGACCAGCCCAGAAAGTGCTCGCTCCGTCTCCGAGGAGCGTTCCGAGGACGGTTACGTCGGAGAGGGCTGTCAGAGGCGTTGGAGATGTTGGAGGCGTTTGACATGTTTGGCGTGGCTTCGTCAACTGTACGGAGTCCCGTGACATTATGGTTCTCGCCGCCAAACGTGTCGTTGTAATGTTCATCGCTGTGCTCAATGTCAAATACATTGTCGTCGTCGTACTCAGCAAAGCTTTCGTCTGCCGTCATGTATGCCATTTCGTCTTCCTCTTCTTCCTCAACCTCAACGCCATTGTCCATTTCCACATCTTCCTCGTTCTCATTGTTTCCAACTCTGTTAACTTCCCCCACCAATTCTCCATCTTCAAAGGTGGTATCCAGCGTGCTAACTGTTCCTAGGCTCGATCTACCGCTGCTCAGACTCGATCTGCCACTACTGAGACTGTTTCTGCTCGGAGACACCCCTCCCGAAGAAACACCTTTCGCAAGAGCCTCATACAGAATCTTGTTGCGTGCTCTAACTTCTCGCCGTGAAGGTGCAGATGGGGTATCGTTCAGGGTGGTGTTACCAGAGTCGGTGCTAAAGCCATGGGAACTTCTGCGCTTCTTTCGGGGGGCCGAGGGAGTTGAAAAGGCTGATGCTTTTGTTGCTTCAAAGTGAGATGGTGAATTGAGCTGAGAGATTCTGGAAGACCGGCGTTTGTTCCGTCTGGGCTTTTCGGCAGTGTACTGGTGGGATTGGTATGGCGGTTCCTGAGCTTGTCGGAGCTCTTTAGGAGGAGTCTGTGCATCTGAAAGAGTTGCTGCTTTAGACAGACTTGACCCTTCTGGCTCAGTTTGGTCCATTTGTAGTGCAAATTCGGACCCAGCCATATCTTCAGGCTCGTCTTGAAGCACAACCTCCTGCTCAGCTGCTTCCCGGTCAGCCTCTTGTTCAGCCTCATCCCTAAGACCGCAAGTCACAAACCGAGCTAGACTTGATGCAACAGAAGTGTCGATGCCTCCGGAAGAAACTGCTCGTACTGCAAGTGCGGAATCACAATGAGTGCAGCGTTGCGAGGGAGTAATGTGGAGGGTGTTTGTAGGTTTTGACTGTTTCAGTTCACTCGTGGACTCTGAGAGTGTCTCATCCGGCTCTGTTTGGTCCGAGTTCTGTTCTGAGGTTAAAACTGATGTCTGACGTGAGATCCGTTCTGAAGTCGATTCTGAGGTCAGTTCCTCCTCACCCTCGACTACATGTGTGTCGCCAGAACCTGGTTGGTCCTCCTCCGCAACCTCCTCCTCAACTCTCCTTCTCTTCCGCTCAGGACCAGGATCAACAACAGTCTCAACTCTCCACCTCTTGCGTGAATGACGAGGCTGCTCTTGAGTCTCCTCTCGTAGCATGGTCGGAATCCCAGTCACTGCCTCATTCAAAGCAGTAGGCGACGGAAACGGTGTGTAGTAATCAATGTGGTTATCCAGACCCAGAGCATTCTGCCGTTTCA
This sequence comes from Yarrowia osloensis, assembly GCA_900519015.1. Taxonomy (NCBI): domain Eukaryota; kingdom Fungi; phylum Ascomycota; class Dipodascomycetes; order Dipodascales; genus Yarrowia; species Yarrowia osloensis. The sequence continues at coordinate 787,327 of ULGU01000006.1, forward strand.
GTCCTTTGAGAAAGTAGACAACCTCCCTCTTGATATCGCTGTTCCTGTACCGCACGACCCTGGCGTCATGGGGAAAAAGTCTGTCTTTCTGAGTGTGTTGCCGGAAACAAAGCTCGAGCCACGTGAGCTGATTGGAGAGTTTTAGCAGTCGGCGAACTGCTGAATGGTGGTGGAAGAAGGAGGGAAACGCCGGATGTTCTCTTTTGTCATCAACAAAGCTGTCGACCACATTGGTGGTTCCTGTGCATAGATTGGCAAACATTTTGGCATGGCGTTCAAAGACTCGAGCTTTGGTGCGAGCCAGACGTTTCAGATAGTCGATTTTCATGTCTTGAAGAGTATCCTTTTTCGGATATCCGTCTTTTGGATCATTTTCCGGTGGAGGCGATCGTGCACGTCGAAACATGGCCTGAATTGGTTGTTGTGAATATGGTGGTGATAATTCGTCATCAGAGATAATCGGCTATGTTATATATCTCGTGAGGCTGACTTTGAGACGTTAAGGCTGAAACGATTCACATTTGAGGATAGACGATGAAGTGTGCATGAAGAGACGCATCTCGATGCACTCCACATGTGGAACACAGCGATACTGAACGAACATAAACCGCTCTACACAATCAGAAACGACAGGAAAATCAAGAAGTAGAAATTACCAATAACAATTGAGAGCCCATCCACTTCATTTTAATCTCCTCTCACCCCCATATACGTATAAATGAACCTTCAAACTGCCCCAACTCCGTGAGGCAAATTATGCATAAATTGGAACACTTGTAACGGCCTCAAAGGAGCCACAATTAACACGGCATGTGATCAGATCAATATACTCGATTCGGATATGTAATTGGTGAGGGCTGTGTGGCTGAAATATTACGTTTCTACTTAATCACGCCTAGAAATGAATATGTCGACAACGTCAAAGAGCTCACAAGTTTATCTTTAGTAATATCAAAATGCTCCCCTAAGCCTTCCCTTTTTGATGGGCATCTTTATAGCCATCAAGCTCTGACACTTTCTCCATCAGAAACGTATCCCAGAATCACACTATTTAAGCTCATATGTTTAAAGTTTCAAAATCATGGACACCTGGACGTTTCAGCCCTGCATCACGACACTCCGTGACAATCACAATCACGTTGAAAATGCCTGCAATCGAATGGGAAAACCACAGATCCGCAATCGACGCCGCAGCACCACATCCACCGCTGATTCCATCCATCACGACCGATGCTTCGTTCCAAAACGTGTGGAGTGCTCTGAACCAGCTCTCCATCCACCAGGGCTTTGTTCACGAGCTGATTCGGTCGAGAAACAGCAGCAAGAAGGATTCGGAGCAGTTTGTGCGCCGGATCATGCGCTGTTGCAGACCAGAGTGCACTTATCAGGTCGATATCCGTGATTTTGGAGGAGATAGAGCTGATCTGGAGTACGATGCCAGTAAACAGAAAGAACACAATCATATGACCGACGGAACAGATGTGACTCCAGAAATTCTTGCAGCCATTCAGTGCGTGGAATCAGCTCGGTTGAAGAAAAACCCTGACTTCCAGACCGAAAATATGCCTCCTGGGACTACTCAAAGCTCAAAGATAGAGCTGTGGAGAATGATCAACGACTGGGCCAAGAAGGACGGGTTTGTTTTTAGATACAAGTCCATGGGAGGCAAGAAGAAGAACGGTAAGCAGTATTTGAGCTTTGTTTGTTGTCGCACTGACGATGACGGTCAAGCTTGTGGATGCAATATTAGTGTGCTCAAACATGGAGATACCGAGTGGACGGTGAACCAGGCCAAAAACACGACTCAGCACAATCACCCATTGTGTTCTATTGATAGTCTGTCTCAACATCAGCTGGATTTAATCGCCGACGTTGAAAAGCGCATTCTACAGTTGGATCCAGATTTCTGTCCGGACTACTTGCCGGCCAAAAAGTCGTTTGAACGCCAGGGGGATCTTGAGGCGTATCTCAACGACTTCAGTCTCAACTACAGGCAAGGTGGGGTACCGTTTTACTTTGGTTGGGTCAAAAAGGATACCAACAAGAACAATTCAAAAGCGGAATCCGACGGGAAAACTACAGAGACAATCACCTACGCTTGCAGTCGGTACAGAAAGCCCACCAAGCTCCGTCCGAGTGTCGGAACCGAGTGTCCCGTTAAGGTCAACGTTTACAAGGACGTTGATGGCGTATGGCATTTGCGTCATGCTCCCTATGAAGACAATGTCACAGGTCACAATCATGCACCGGCAGAGTCCAAGTGGAACGTGATGGTTCACCGACGTCTATCTGCAGAAGAGCGACAGTTTATCAAGGAGTCGGCCGAGAAGAAAATGACTCCCACTCAGATAGCAGATGTTCTGAAACAGCGAGGGAACGAAGCGGTAACTAACAGACGAGTTTCAGCGTTGCTTTTTGAGATGAAACGAACAGAGACGAGGAAGAAGAGGAAGTTGGAATTGAAGGCTGGGATAAGGCCCGATGATGAAAGTGGAGAGACGGTTGAGATGGTTGGGTCGAGTTAGCGTTGTTGATTGGCCTTTGGTGGCCCAAATAGATGATTTATTCGAACAGTGTACGACAGTAAAGAATGGTTGGAAAACGTAATCACTGCAAATAAAGACATGTTGAGCCTCCTGTGAAGAGTGTATCTTCCCCTCCATCTACTCTTGAACTAGCTTATGTCAACCGTCGCCAATGAGTTGTCAATAAAACTCACATTATAAATACTGACCCAGTATCAGGTCATGTGACTCAGAGAGTCGGTGCCTTGAATTCAAAATCAACGAAACAGCACCCTCGACCCATTCTGCTATCTTCAGGTAGCAGTTCAGCTTTACTGATGAGTAAGCTGGGAGAAATGCAGGTCAAAAAAGAAAGCCCGACGTGGGGCTTGAACCCACAGCCTTGAGATGACCTTAGAATAAGAGTCTCACGCTCTACCGATTGAGCTAGCCAGGCATTTTGAAGACTGATTTTTAAGAAAATTGGACGTGTAGTATCAAAAATCTGCTTAGTCATCCCCTCGAAAATGAAAATGTAAATGGTGGGTCTCGGGAGCATCGAGACGCAAAAAGATGGCGACATCCGCAGGATTCGAACCTACGCGGGGAAACCCCAAGAGATTTCTAATCTCTCGCCTTAACCGCTCGGCCAGGATGCCATGAATGAGTTTTGTGGGTCGTGAAGAGCGTTTTGAAGGTGAAAAAGTCGTTCTGACCCGGCGAAAAAGTGGTAGAAATGCTGTGTTTGCCTCCACTGTGGTTTGAAGAGCATTTTGTGCGTCAGCGTAGCTCCTGAACACCTGCTGAAACTCATTGCCGCGCTCGATTAAGACCCTCGAGCTGTGAAACGCTGTGAGATCAACTCAGCAGCTATGGCAGACAGGGCTTCAATGACTGCACGATAGTTTTCAATTCTACCTGACCCAGTACAAGTTCAGCCTAAAACTACACTATGCTACATGGGAGCATCCTACGTCTTTACTTAGTCAGTTGTGTATTGAGAGTTAAAAGGTGGGTATAAAAGAGAGGCCCTTAGACGGCCATGGCGACCATGACGAGGGCAATAAGAGCACCAACAGAGCTTGAAGAGGCGCTGTTTGCTTGGGCAGGTGCAGGACCCGATCCTGCACCAGGACTGATATTCTCCGACGAGTCTTGAGGGGAAGATTCTGGACCGGAAGGGCCCTCGTTGGGGGATCCAGACGCCCCGATATCAAGAGAGCCAGAGGAAGAAGAAGATTCGGGGCTAGGGGAGCTCAAAGAAGAGATAGAGCCGGAGGACTCAAGCGAAGAGTCCGGGTTGGAGCCTGCACTGGGAGCGCCTGAAGAGCCCACATTGGGAGAGCCTGGGGAGCCCACATTGGGAGAGCCTGGGGAGTCGGTATTAGAAGGGCCGGACACTTCTGTGTTTCCAACGCCAGCTTGAGAGACACTTTGGGAACCTCTCTGAGAACCATCCTGGACCTGAGCTGGATTAGAGTCCAGGTCAACTGGGCCACTTTCACCCACGGGAACGATAACAACAACAACAGTCGAAATAGAACCACCAATAGTGGTGAACTGGGTGCGGGTAGAGGGTGCTGGGGCGACAGTTGCGTCAAGGGAGCTGCTGGCAGAGCTGGGCACAGCAACAAAAGAAGTCACTGTGATAACCTGATCAGAGATTGAGGGCAGCTGAGAACCAGATGGTGTGACAATAACCGTAGAGACTGAAACATTGGGACTGTTGATAGGAGGAGAAATGACAGAGCTCGTAGTCTGTGCAGACGCTGAATCAGAGGAGATGGTAGACAAGACAGACTCAGCTGTGACTGTGGTCAATGAAATAGCGCTGGAAGATTCTGAGATGGTCTCAGAGCTGGTGGTAGATGAAGCGGAAGAAACGCTGTCGGTGTTGGTTTCAATGACAATTGCAGAGCTAATTTCAGAGACAATTGCGGAGCTGGTTTCAGAGACAGTTGCAGAGATGGTTTCAGAGACAGTCTCCGAGACGGTTCCAGAGACAGTTTCCGAGACGGTTCCAGAGACAGTCTCCGAGACGGTTCCAGAGACAGTCTCCGAGACGGTTCCAGAGACAGTCTCCGAGACGGTTCCTGAGCCCGTCTCAGAAGCACTCTCTGTGCTGCTAGCGATATCGGAGCTCGTAGAAGTAGTGCTCACAGGCACAATCACGTCTACAGCCGCCACACCGTATCCGTTTGGCATCCCCTGTGGTCCCCGGCCCAGTGCCACGCAAGTCCTACTCAATGACGCGGAGGCAAACCGGTAGTTGCCGCTGTACTGAACGCATGCCTCCGGGCCTGTTCCGCTCATTGTGCCACGCGCAGAGAAAAAGAGACCGTCGGCTCGTCCAGACAGAGGAGGCATCTGCTCCCAGACGAGATGAGTGTACGTCTCGGTAGCATTGGTGACACTGTTGTAGGGAGCGGGCCAGTCAGCTGTGATAGGGGAACCCTCGCTGTCAATCCTCATCAAGTTTGCATCAATGTAGTAAGCATCAACCATTCCCCAGGCGTGATCCAGTACAGGATCAAAAGTGAAGTTAGAAAGAACCTTCACTGTGGCCCAGCGACCCTCGGAATACGGGGTAGGAACCGTACCGTCTTGATACACGATTGAGATGGCCTCCCAGATAATGTAGGTGCCTTCTCGTCTGGCCTGAAGTCGCACTTTTTCTCCTCCAACACCCGTGGTCAAAGGGGTGGGGTCAACGAGATTGACGTTGCTGGAATAGGGTCCGACCGTGATGGGAGTGAGTCCGGGGACGGTTTCGTTGAGAAGCAGAAAGTCAACACCGAAAGTTCCGTTGATGCTGAAGACTTCTCCTGGAGGGCTGTCAAAGAACGTGGTAGCAGTGGCTCTGAAGGAGTGATTGTCGTCTGTGTTAACAACGTGGAAGAGCTGCTCCTGGTTCTCGTCTTCAAGGTAAAAGTCGTAAGAGAGAGGAACGGGAGAAGAATCTCCGTAGGGGGCCAGGGACCCTTCGATAGTGAAGTCAAAGTAGTCGCCGCTTCGGATGGTAGAAGCAATGTCACTGTCAAAGGCATAGGTCATCTCGGCTTCCCAGGTGTTCCACTTGAAGTGGTTAATCGTGGAGGGGAATCTAGCCACATGGGCAGACATGGAGGTGATGGGGCTGGCAAGAGCAGACTGGGCCAAGGCCACCGAGACCTGCAAAGAGGCGAATACAAGCGAATGAAGAAGCATCGTTGGTTGTATTGTGAACGGTCTGATGGCGGGGTTTATGTACTTTCAAATTTATAGCACCATGAGCCCGGCAGTCGTGACTTGACAGGTTAATCCGAACGTCATTGTAGTAGGCGTCATAATGTCTCTCCAATTAGTGTCTTCCTTGTTTCGAAACCATGTGACCAGGTTGGAGTGAGATGAAAAGCAGAGAAAATAGGACACGAGCTTGGGCTTGGGTACTCGGGTGCATCTCGATATGGCTCCGCTCACTCTCATAAGACGTTATCTCAACTTCCCTCGTTCATCACCAAGTCCCATGTATCCTAGGACCCTTGCAAGTCCTTTAAGACTATAATAGCGTCAAAACCCCGATTTGTACAATCGATTCCGTCTTGATTTGGTTTTCCATTCTGGGAACCAATAAACGACAAATCCGGCATGGCCCAGCATTCTCCAGAAGTCGTCCAGCTGACTCTCTTGTTGACCCATGCCGTGTTTGGGTCTCGGTCACATCGCGCTCCGCATTAGTCTGATAATATGGAGAAGAAGCTCGAAAAAAAAGCAGATCCTCTAGACGCAAAAGAACAACGGATAGTCAATGACTACTTGTAGATCAATCTGTCAAAGTAGATCGTTTGGCACAAAGAGATTAGTCTGACATAAGATTCAAACTAGCCCAAACAGGCCTTTGCCGCTCCGAAAGTAAATCTCGACTGTTCACGAAAGAACGGACTCCGAGGTGTTATTAGGGCTTGACAACGTTCCCGCTCAAATTATTCTCGCCGGTGTGAATCCATGATACTCGTCATTAGTATTTGGCGCATCGACAGTGTCCACCATGAGAGCTTTACAGCCACATTTATACCTCCGCTACACCAATATTTTTCAGTCTATCAATGGATATATTATAAATCTATGTTAAATTTTTGTTAATGAATTCAGAGGGGTTTGTTTACGCCTTCTGGGCCTTGGACTTTCTGGGGACCCGGAAGTAGTAGTAAAGAGCAAATGCGGCAAAAATGTTGAACACGGGGTAAGCCCAAAGGATACCCCAGTTTCGCCATCGCTGGCCGTAGGAAATGTCGACGGCAGCCAGGAACTGGTCGGAAGACTGCATGGGGCAGTACTCGCACTGGTTGCCAGCAGAGCTGACAAGGTAGCCAGCAGAGTCACCGAGAGCAGAGATGAATCCGTCCATGTACTCGCCACAGGACTTGCCAGGGACAGCGGGGAACCGGACAAGCTCGTGGGGAGAACACGTGACCGGAGCTCGGCCCATACCGGTCGCCATCATGCCGCCCACAAAGTAGGTCAGAGGAGATACTCGGTACATGAAGATCCAGAATCCGGGCATCTGCTCCTTGGTGGCCAGAACACCACAGAACAGCAGCATCAGAGTGAACAGAAGGGTTCCAATCTGGGCGGCTGTGTCCTTGTTGTCGATTCCGGCAATCAGCATGTGAGCAAAAGTGGAGTTGTAGAGGAAGAGCAGCAGAACGTAGAGGAAAAAGAGTCCTCCTCGCTCGTGCACGGAGTCGTTGTACTCGGCGGTCCACTGGAAGCCAACGGGGTAGTAGAAGCAGAAGAAGACAATGACACCCATGAAGAACTGCCAGATGAGCTCGACAACCATGTTGGAGCCCATAAACACCTGCCACGAGTACGTCTTGGAAGACCGTTCTCGGGCCTCGTACAGCTCTCGCATCTTGTCAAACTGGGGGATGATCTGCTCAACGACGGTGTTGAAGATGAGGAACAGCATGAAGAAGGAAAACATCTTGTTCTGCAGACCCTGCATGTCGTTGGGGGCCTTGAAGAAGGAGAAGCCGATGAAAATGGCAGAGGCAGCACACAGGAAGACCTTGGACCACAGATACGAGGGTGTTCGCCACAGAGCCTGGAACTGTCGCTTGCTGACAATCTTGAACTGGGTCCACCATCCGACGGCAAACTGGTCAGAGTCGGAGTAGCCGGTGGAATCCCGCTCGGTGGAGTTGGTCTGGGTTCGCACCACGGTTCGGGCCATCTCGTCCAGCTCGTCTCGCTTGGCAGCTCGCTCGGGGGACTCAGCCCACACAACAGGCCAGTCTCGCTTGGCAGTAGATCCGGGGGCAGCTCCAATCACCTCGAGCATCCACTCGGCAGGGTTGCCCTGCTTGGGACAAGGATCGGCGCCGTTTCGCTCAAAGTACTCGGTCAGAATGGAAGACTGAGGGCCAATGTCGCCGTAGTAGACGGTTCGGCCTCCGGAAGCAAGGAAAAGAAGACGGTCAAACTCCTGGAAAAGAATAGCAGAGGGCTGGTGAATCGTGCATAGAATGGCCTGGCCGTTGGCAGCCAGCTTCTTGAGAAGCTTAACAATGGACCAGGCAGTCTGCGAGTCGAGACCAGAGGTGGGCTCGTCCAGGAACAGCAGAAGCTCGGGCTTGGCAGCCAGCTCAACGCCAATGGTCAGCCGCTTTCGCTGCTCAACGTTGAGACCTTCACCGGGAACACCAACAACAGCGTCAGCGTAAGTCTCCATCTCGAGAATTCGAATCACTTCGTCAACGTAGGCAAGCTTCTCGGACTCGGGAATACTGGAGGGCTGTCGCAGAAGAGCAGAAAACTCCAGAGACTCTCGCACGGTGGCAGTGGCGGTATGGAGATCCTGCTGCTGGACGTAGCCGGTCTTTCGCTGGAACGAGCCGTCTCGGTGCTCGCCGTTGACAAGCATCTCGCCAGTAACAACACCGGTGGACTTTCGGTCGGCAAGAACATCCAGAAGAGTGGTCTTTCCAGCACCAGAAGCACCCATGAGAGCAGTGAGAGTTCCGGGCTTGACAAATCCGTCCACGTGGTCAAGAAGACGTCGCTCGCCATCCTTGACCTTGATATCGTAACAAACATCCTTCCACTGGTAGATGCCTCGCTGGGCCTGCAGGTTGATGGAGGTGTTGGAGGACTCGGACTCCTGGGCGCCCTTCTCTCCAGCCATGGTCACGCCAGACTCAATGTCGCCGTGCTGCTCCTCCTTTCGCTGCTTCTTGATGTGCTCCTTTCGGAACACCAGCACCTCGCCCTTGGACTTGGCGCCCTGGATGTACTCGACGGCAAACAGGTAGACGGCGCCAAAGAAGAGAATGAAGCCAAACAGAATGCCCATGTTTCGCCACAGATGCGCGTTGTAGTACTGGTAGGACTGGTTGATAAAGGCGTCTCCGCTCACAAACGTGAGTCCGGGCTCAGCACCCACAGCAGCACAAGATCGGTAGTCCAGAGCCACATTATCGTAGGCGCCTCCAGAGGGCACAAACGAGGAGCACTCGTAGTCTCGGTTTCGGAACTCGTTGACCATCACGGCCTCAAATCCGTAGGCCACGGGGTTGAGCCAGTTGATCCATCGAGCCCATCCGTGCATGTAGGAGATGGGCAGCGAGAAGCCTGTGTAGATGACGAGAGCGAGAATGATGATCGATGCGGGGGCCAGAGCCTGCTCCAGGGTCTTGGTGACGGATCCAATGGTTCGGAAAATCATCGACATGGCCATGGTACACAGCAGCGAGAAGAGGAAGAAAATGAAGAAGGGGCCGACTTCTCGTCGCAGGTTGGTCATGAAGTAGATGGTCAGGTTGACGGACACGAGAGTGAGCGTCTTGGTGGGGAACGTCGTGATGATGGCGGCTAGAGCGTCGGCGGCAGGATGGTACATGGCGTAGCGATTCTGCTTGTCGACAATGGGCCGCTGTTCGTAGAGAGACAGGATTTCGAGAATGGATGCAAAGGCGTTGATGAGAATGGCGAAGAAGAGCAGCGCTCCTCGGGAGAAGAAAGAGTCCGTGGTCTGTGGCAGGTTGTAGAACATAGACGACAGCACCAGGGCCATGACGAAGTTGCCGAACACGGTGGCAATGTCGGTCGACATGTCTCCCTTGATTCGCAGGAAACCTCGCCACAGACACAGCCGCGTCTGCATGGGCCAGGAGATGGTGTATGGCGACTGGACACGGGTGTGCTTGGCCTGGGCGTCCTTCTTGAGGCCCATGAAGTTGTCGAGAGCGGGGCCTCCGAGCACAAACTCGCTGTTGAAGGCGTCAATGTCCTGCAGCAGCTGCTGGCGGGCCTGGGACTCGAGCCAGCACTTTTCAAAGTCGTCGGGGGTTCGAGGCACCCGAGACTCCCATCCGGGTCGGATGATTCGCTCAATGGGGTTGGTGAGCGACGTGAGGAAGTCACCGGTAGTCTGACGGTCGGCACAGTCAAAGCCCAGGTCCAAGAAGAACTGCTTGGCCTCGGTGGTCTTGCCAAAGTAAATCTGACGGCCCTCGTACAGCACGCAGACCTTGTCGAACATGTCGTAGGCCTCCTGGGACGCCTGGTAGAGCGACACAAACATGGAGGCGTCGGTCATCTCAGCGGACAGCCGCAGCGACCGGATGAACTCGGTGGCGTTGGCGGCATCCAGACCTCGGGTGGAGTTGTCCCAGCACTGCAGAGGAGCGCCACAGACGACGGACTCGGCAATGGAGACTCGCTTTCGCTCTCCACCAGACACACCCCGCACAAAGTCGTTGCCGACCTTGGTGTCCATGGTGTGGGTGAGACCCAGCATGGCCATGGACACGTCACGCACGTGGGTGGCGTGCTGCTCTCGCGAAACGCCCTCCAGTCGGTTGTGGGGCGTTCGGGCGAGTGCGGCGAACAGCAGAGTGTCGCCGACGGTGAGATGGGGGAAGTGGACATCGACCTCGGCGTTGTAGACAATTTCGCCACGGGCGTTTTTCTGCATCACATCTCGGGGAACACCTGGGTTAGTACGGAACAACGGAAACGAGTGGCCGTAGGTCATGAGTGGACAACATCCTGCGCACGAATCGACTGGGCAACGTCTTGTAAACGAATTGACAGCTCATCAGAAGCTATCATGACTACAACAACCATGTTGTAATGGGTACATCGGTCATCTTGAAATGATTGCAACAGGTGCCACAAAAACAAATGAAGCACCATCTCATGAACATGACTGTGGCAGCTCAAGTCATCTTCGTTGTTCAGCAGTCATCTTCGTTGTTTTGATATCCTCCTCTCAATTGCATCATGGTGTCAGTGTGGTGTAGGTGGTCAAGTTGAACTATAGCTTTCCATGAGTATGGTAAGGTGTAAGCTAAAAAGTAGAGAGGTCTTTTTGACAAGACAACCACATGTTCCAACACAACCACTAACACAACCACTAACACCATGATTCGATCCAACAACAATCCACAAATCCACGCACAATCGTATCGCTGACGCGACACGATTGTGCTACAGGTCCGCTCATACGTCTTCGACGTATTCGCTCAGATACTCACCCTGATAATTCCACTCCGACTTCTCTCCCAAGTGAAACCCATAAGTCTCACACGCAACACTCTTCAGAAACGTGGTACATCCAGAACCAGGTCGTCCGAGAACAACACAGGTCTCTCCGGCTCGCACCAGTCCGTCAAAGTGTCGCAGAATCTGTACCTCCGATCCCTTGTTTCCTCCAAGAGCCTTCTTGATCATGGGCCCAATGGCCAGCACAGAATTGGTGAAGGTCTTCTGGTAGTCGTTTCCTCCGCCGTATCCAAACGCGCTGAGGTTCTTGAACGACACTCCCGCAGAAATGGATCTGTTGTTGCCAAACCGCTCCTTGAGACCCAGAATCGTCTTGATCCACTTTCGAGAGTTGAACTCCTTGGACAGAGGATCCATCTCGGGGTCCGACGTGTCCAGAAACGGGTTCACGTTGAGATTGGGCATCACCGTAGTGGTTCTGTGAAGCTCCTCCTCAGTGTCGGTCTCGTCTCGGGCCTGGTACATGGACTCCGCAATGGACCGCACTTCAGCGTCGATGGTCTTGTCCAGACCGGTGTAGTCTGGTGGCGTGTGTTCCATCGTTGTTATTGTAGGTTGTTGGACGACTTTTTGCTGCTCTGCTCATTCAGGGCCTCTTCCTTTTTATATATTTGTCTTGTGATTCTCATCCAGTGCACAAACTGGTAGTTTAAGTGGGTTAAGGTTTTAAGGAGAATACGAGTTCATAAGGGTTCTGGTGGCTCGATTTTCCCCAAACCAGCTGCAATCTGTAGCCCCAATTCTTCCAATCATGCTGTAGAGTTTTCTTGTCAATCCATACATTCCCCAACCCAATATACCTCTTCTCAAATCTTCCCCAGATCCAAACGGTTTAGCCGTACATGTTCCCACACCTTATTTTTGCACGTCAGGGTCGGGTCGGATGCTAATTTTTTCGGAAGCCGCCGAGCCGAACAAGTTCCGATCCGAAGACGAAAAAAGATGGGCCACGAAGCTGACAAATGAGACTACTTGTAGCAGAGATATGGGGCCGGAAGGCTACAAGGGAGTGAGTTCCGGGCCTGCAGACCGAAGAATAAACGCCTTTCGAAGCCTTCAAAGTCGACGGTTAAACTGCGGTTACGGAGCAATACGAGACTGCGTAGAGTCATTGTGACGGAATCAAAACAAAAGCGGCTGACGAGAGAAACGGGAAAACAAATGGCCAGAAAAGCGAATAAAATCGGGAAAATGAGGGAAAAAACACCGGAATTTTCGCCACCCAGGGGGGAATGGAATGGTCCAGTTCGTGTTAGACTACCACTATAATAGATGCTTATAGTCACTAGTGTAAACTATGATCTCGTATACATCGTTCACTTGCGTGTGAGACGTTCCGGCTGTGCTCTCGTGCAGGGAGCATTGCGGAAAAGTGCGCATCTGGAAGGAGTAAGTGGGAGGCGAATTCTGGGGTGGGTGTGCGCATGACGGAGCAAATTGATCGCGAACTTGAAGAGAGAGGCTACAAGGCCCTTTATTGATTTATCATCGTTGTACGGGTGCACAGATCAGGTACATGATTTAGTTGGGAGTTGTGAAGTGCAGTTGGGTGGATCGTGGTGTTTTGTTGCACTGTTCCAACAGACCAAGTAATTGCCGACTACAAAGGCATTTGTTCAACTACAGGACGAAATCCGGGGTCCATCTAGACCCCGCGATTTTGACGCTAGGAACACGGAAGGTGATTCCATTGATTACTCAACAGGCCGCGTATAAGTCCTGGCGACTACCCAGCTAGTTAATGACCCCCGTCATCGACTAGATCGAGTCTCGTGCCACCACTTGCTCACACTCAACTCTATTTGATCTGCAGACACCCCTTCTTTTGGGCTGCTTTGGGCTGCCTGTAACTGTTGATCTTTGGAGAAGGTGGACTTGCAGGGGAGGATTTGGAAGATGCAGACCTTTGAGAGTGGTTATCTCGATGTGTGAAGTATCTGGTCCAAAATGAACGCTATATGAGCGATAATCTCAGTCCTCTCATCATTTGCTGCTTTGAATATGTTTCTCCACTCGCCAACTCGTCCAGTTGCTCCAACTGCTCACCTGCCGTAGCTTTGCTTTTTCTCCGTCGCATTTCTAATAAAATTTGGCCTCCAACTCTGTGACGATCGGTTGGCTCGAGGTGAAACATGCTTCCGGTCCGACACAACGGGGGAGGTTAAAGTCGGAGATTGACGTGGAGGAATAACCAGGTTTCACGCAGTACGTCCAGTAAGCAGAGAACGATAATATCGTCTGTGGACAAGGACCCACTCCGCGTTCGATCTCCCGTTTGGATGAAACTGTTCTTGTGACCGCTCGTTATTTTAGAGTCTCCAATCGCACCGAATACCCCATTAGAGCGCACTGTAGAACTCCAAAAATGGTCCGAAAGCACGTGGGAAAACCCGCAATCAATTCTGGCAGACAACAGAAATTGATTCAAATCATTCCCCATCCATAACTACCCCGATCGCCACCAGCAAGATCGTCTTCCCCTCGAAACCCAGTTTCTAAGTGCGGCTGTTTTAGCCTCAGAGCAATACGATAAGTCCGTCTTGGGTGGACTTAGCGTCAGCACCTTTGGATGCGACTTTGGCTTGTCTCGCCACCCTGGAGCGGCTGAGTCTCGGATCCGCTGGGCCGGGTCACGTGAAGGTAGACGGCAGTGTTGGTCCGGTCGTCTTGACCTAAGCATTGGGTGTCATTCATCAGAAGTCATTGAAGGTGCTGACTCATCGTGGTTGAAGTGCTTGATAGATGTTCAAGCGTGTTCCGGAACCGATCGACTTGGGAACTCCTTCCATATGGTCTGCCAGTCAGCTGATTGTCATAGCGACGCAAACAGCTTTACCACCGATAAGCGTAAACTCATCTGAGCCACTTTACTGGCTCGACGATACTCAAAGGCTCATATTCACATTGGCTGGATGTTCGATGATGAACTTTCGATGGTCTTGAGGTTATACAGTAATGGGTGAGTCTGATGGAGTACGAGTGCTGAGCAGCGACTCAGAACCACTGTCTAATCCGTCAAAATATTTCACTGATGTTGCAAGTATCAACGCTGGAAATACATGCCGATTAGAGCAGCAGACAATTCTGAGTCAAGCGATACTTCTTTCACCATCCTCCACTATGGCAAGTTCCGCATCTGGAGGTCCTCGAGCACTTGAGGATACAGTCAGTTTGCTCTGACCCATTCCAATAAAATCTACAGATTGGTTATTTCTTCTGATTCCCCCTGCCAATAACAATACTAAAAACGCCATGACTTCATCTTTGGGCTTGATTCCATTCCATTGTCGCGACTCTGCTAAATCGAATTTAGGCCCTTGGAGCTCCGGCATTAACCGGGAAAGAGTCCGGTCATTATCGTGGTGATATGGGCTAGTCATGAGGGAACAAAAAGGTACAAATCGTTAATAATGAGCAGGGCAAGCTTCCGTGTTCAAGTTTCTGCACCTCATGACTCTTCTCGTACAGCAGCTGTATTGTAATAACACTTGACGATAATTCCTGCGTTAGTGTCATAGATGGTGCGAAGTCGTTCGGTTCCACAGCATCTGAATAGATAGTCGCTTTCACATCTGTGTACAATGTCTCGTAAAGTACATGGAAATGGCATGGGCCGTTCGAGTCAGCTTAGTACCGGCGATCTACTGCAAAACCTGGTTCCATGTGAACATCATCATTTGGTAGAAGCCCTTCACAAGCGGAGCTAAAAGATCCATCGTGATGAACCTATCGAAGCAGAAGGTCTACTCAATAGAGAAGAGTCGTCAGGAGTCACGTCCTCACGAGCAGGGGTAGGAATGTTCTTCGAACAAATGCATCTTACTCATCAGGACTCCGGGGAGAGGGAACATGATGGTGAAGATCCGATCCGTGGGTGGCATGACCTGGATGTCAATGTAAAGTCTCTGAATGACTTTTCTGACTACCGCACTTGTACTTGTAAGTTCCAAGCCGAAATTAATCCAGAGCACTTCTTTAGAGCACTCTCTGTTGTCATGGGAAGGAGGACTAACTTCAGTTTCCTGGCCTAGAATTTGCAAGCAGAACAGGAACTCGTTATTGCTCACAGTGTTCGAGTGATCTCATTCGGCGCCACATCAAATGTTTCCCAATGTCTTTATAAGCACTTTGAACAGCTCCACAACGAACTTGGGCAGGTTAAACGGCAGTCCCATATCGAAACTCATGCTCCACCAATAACGACGATATTGACCAAGAATCAGCTACTTGTACTTGTACCGATCGTCATTTATAAGCCTACAAGTACCTGAGATCTTCCACCCCAGCTATCCACCATCTCAAGACCCTCCACCTGTCCTCCCACACTCAGCTTCCACTCATTGCACTTGCTCAAATAATTCATCAAAAGCCGGATACCGAGATCCCGAGACTAAAACTGATTCCAACAAATACACCCAAGAAGTCCATTATATTTTTGTCGCTATTTTCCGCAATTTTCCAAGCGTTTCTCAGATTCCCCAACTTCACAACCGTCTCATTACCAGGTACTCATCTCCAACCTCCCAAATCTCTCCAACTCAAACCCATCTCTAAATGAACCCAAATGCCCTCCCACAAGTCTAACTGTGATAGGCATTGCTAAGCGATTCGCCAGGTCACGTGACTCCGCATGATCCGCATGCATGGACAAAAGTCTCCACACGTCTCACTTCTGCGACACTTGAAAGACGTGTAAGACACGTGTTGTAGCAGAGAATGGTGTGGCTTATTTCCCCCCTTAACCGGGTCTCTAATGTTCGTTCTCGCGCCCTAACCCGGGATTTATCAGATGTGCAGATTGGTTGCTGTGCCAAGGAGAGGTGCAGAAGTGAGCCAGACTTCTCTGGTTCAGGGCACCAAGGGTTAGGGAATCAGGGTCAGGACTGTTGTGCAACCATCCGACAGTAAATTCTAGCTTCTTAAAAGCTCCACAAACGGCTCCGATTGCCCTGGGTTCAAGTCGCCCACACTTTCCGTTCGTATCTGCATGTCTCGGGTTAGGGTTGCGTTTTTGTCCGATCTCCAAATGGGGTAAAGTCTATCACGTGTCGCGCGAATTAGCTGGTCTGGGCAGGTCAGAGCTCGGGCAACTATAGCTGGACGGATTAGGGTAGAAACAGGGTCCATATGTCGCCATTATGAGCTCAGATTACGTCAGCCTATAAACCTCCGCGGTAAAGTTAACCCCAACTTGCTTTTTGGTCCGTTTCAGTCTTGGTGAGGTTGTGTAAATCAGTCGAAACCGTATTGAATAATTGGGTTTTCGAGAAGAAATGGAGCCCTCGATATTTCGGTGTTTTGTGTACGGAAACAGCTGTAAATGCGTTCAGTGTGTTAATTACGGATCTGGTATCTTTCTGTCAAATTTTCATCACTTGTTTATTATCAATAATATCCCATTTATGACTATCTTGGAACCCCTAAGTGCGGATTATAGTTTTGGGTCATTGATAGAGGTGTGATGGGGATGTTGTGTCTGGATTGGTAGTGATCGTGTTTGCGACACGGAAGAAGTTGTGATTTGTTTTTGTGTCGTCAACGGATGGCAGTATATAGCCCCCTGCGTCTCTTCACTCTACGTTTCTCCCTCCCTCCACCCTCTACATCCATACACTATCTGGGTCCTCCTCCTCTCAACTCTATCATGCATCATCTCCACATGACGACGTCTCCTCTTGTGCACCTTTGCGATAAACCCCACAGACCGCGATGAGCAGCTCCAAAGACTGGGCGCAGATCTCTGCTCCCAAGGCGTCGCGCAATCGGAAGCTGTTTCGGTCCATTTTCGAGCGCAAAGACAAGGACGGCAAAGATGGACACAAAAGCGACGGCAACAAGAGCGACACAAACACCACCGACGACGAGAAGGAGAACGAGGGCTGGCTCAAGCTGCGACGGGGCCGGAGCTCGAGGGCGAGTTCGCGGGTGACCTCTCGAGCTGGTTCTGCGGTTCCTACTTCCAGAGCCACGTCATCAGTGCGAAACACCGACACAAACACAACAACTACACACGCAACCGACGTCATCGGCAAGCTACAGAGTCTCAGCGTCACGCCGACCACGTCACGGCCCAGCT
The DNA here is from genome assembly GCA_900519015.1 of Yarrowia osloensis. NCBI lineage: Eukaryota > Fungi > Ascomycota > Dipodascomycetes > Dipodascales > Yarrowia > Yarrowia osloensis. Next base: position 804,454 of record ULGU01000006.1, read on the forward strand.
CGCTGGTGATTGCGCCCGAAGAGGTCGTCAGAACGACTCTCATGGAGGAGTACCACATTCCGGCCGAAACGATCGATCTCGAAAACATCCGGTTTGTGCTGGGCTCTAAGTTCACGCAAAGCGACACCGGCAAGGCCGTGCAGCTGATTGTGGCATTCCGTAAGGCCGCAGCGGGACTCATGCATCCCTACGTGTCTTCTCAGGGCAAGTACACCCGGCTTGTGGGTGCGGACAACTGGAACGGCGTGTCGTGTTACTTTGACTCACTCATGGTCGCCATGTTTGCGCGCATGGACAACTTCGAGCCCATGCTGTACAAGAACTTCGAGTTTGACGAGCGGCGCGAGTCGTTGGCCACGTTGCTGCGGTTCTACGTCACCCTGCTCCGCCAGGGGTGTTACATCACCACCGACATGACGCACAAGCTGATGGAGAGCCTGATGGAGGCGGACTGGTGCGACGGGCAGACGCTGCACCGGCAGCAGGACGTGTCGGAGCTGTTCCAGTTCATCTGCGACAAGATGGACATGCCGCTGCTGACGCTCAAGGTGGACATTGCGCACGGCGGCAAGGAGGTGCGGGAGGACGACCACAAGCTGGTCAACGAGCGCATGCTGCACATCCCCGTGCCCGGCGACGACTCGGACCCGCCGATTCTGCTGGAGCAGTGCCTGGAGCAGTACTTTTCCAACTCGGTCAATGTGCGGCGCCAGATTGAGCGGCGCAAGACGCTGGACCAGCTCGACGCGGTGGCGTTCAAGCGGGCGCGCTCGTACTCCACAAAGTCGAAAAAGTACCATGTTCACGTGGAGACGGTGGAAATGCTGGAGGGCGAGGGAGGCAGTCCGAGCACGCTGGCGTCGAGGAGAACGTCCGTCAGCTCGGCGGAGGACAGAGACAAGAAGGACGTCAACACGCTGCGCGAGCTGCAGTTTGTGGACCAGAACAGGTGGTACAGGTACGACGAGGAGGGGAGTGGAGCAGGTGAGCAGGGAGGAGTGATTGAGGGGGGCGACGAGAATGACGAATCGATCGCCGATTCAAACGCCGAGTCGTCTTCTTCGGCTGTGGACTCGCCCGCGGAGTCGACCCTCGATTCGGCCGTCGACTCGCCGGTTCTGCCCGACACGGCGTCCGTTTCCACCATGGTCAAGAACCCGCGCGTCTCGGAGCTTATCCGCAAGGGCTCGATCGGCGGCCAGTCGACGCGGTCGTCGCTGTGGAACGAAAACAGCGAAATCACGCTCCCCGCGTGGATGTTTCTGCAGCTGCTGCCGTTCTACTCCAACACCAAGGGCGACACGGACTCGCCCGCGGCGGTGTACTTTGCCAAGTCCAAGCCCGTGCTGGTGATTTGTCTCAAGCGGTTCTGCTGGACGGACACGGGCGTGGCCAAGAAGAACAACCGCACGGTCGTGATCCCTGACACGATCCATTTCCCGTCGTTTGTGGCCGACCAGAACCTCGACATGGACTACGACGACAGCGAGGAGGCCATTTCCGACGAGGACTACGAGCCGCCCAAGCACCCCGGCGCGTTCAAGCTCGTGCTGGAGTCCGCCGTGTGCCACCGCGGCACGTCTGTTCACTCGGGCCACTACATCACGCTAGTGTCCGAGCAGGCGTCGCGTGAGACGGACGGCGGCGTCTACAGCTCCGCGGAGCGCCCCACCAAGAGCGCTGCGGAGGACGAGTTTGACGTTGCGGGCGCGCGGCACCAGTTCCGAACGCGGTCGGGCACTGTGTCGTCCAAGATCTCGGCGACCAACGAGTCTGCGCGGCGCAAGTGGCTGCGGTTCGACGACTTCCAGCCGCGCGACAAAAAGTTCCAGGAAATCGACTTTGAGGACGCGTTCACGCAGGAGTCGCCGTACCTGCTGTTCTACCGCATGGTGGCCGACGGCGAGGACGAGGACCCCAAGTCGCAGTACGTGCAGCCGATTCCGGACTCGCACGAGTCGCGCGAATTTGACTCGGACCCCATGAACGCGCACAAGCCGTCCGTGGCCCAGGGCCACAAGCCGTCCATCGGCAACATTGACATGGACAACGGGCGGGGTCTGGGGCGTCTGCGGGCCAACTTTGGCATTGGAGGGAACACGGGCAACACGTCTGTGGGCGTGACGGAGGTGTCGTGCGACTCTGACGACAGTGACGAGGAGTACGAGACGGTGCGGGTCAACCACGTGACCGAGGGTGTTGGAGGCACGACCATTAATGGGCTTGATACAGAGTCCATTTTCGAGAGCGACGTGGCGGCCGGGGATGCTACGGGAAGCACTGTTGAGGTTGCTTCCGAGGAGACTGGACCTCCCAGTCTCGGTGTGGATACGCACGTGTCCACGCTGGGGGCTGCTCCTTCGTACGAGTCGATTCCCTCGTACGACGTTTCCCCGACGAACACTCGGGCTCCTCCTCTGCCGACAGTTTACCCTGCCCGTGACTCGTCCGACAATGTGTCCACGCGCAGCAATCTGGTGCAGGTGCCTCCTCCACCCATCACCGTGGACTCTCCCGAGTCTCGGTTCGGGTCCGAGTCGACGGCTTCTTCGATGTCGACGCATCCGCTGGACTCGGAGTCCGACGCCGAGCCGCATCTCAACAAGTCCAAGAGTTACTCGTCGATCATGTCATTTCTGCGACGTGAGTCGTACGTGGCTCCTGTTCCCGAGCATGCGGAGCTGCCTCGATCTGGGGCTGCTACCGGTACTGTGACACCCACTGAGGGCTCGGTGGCCACAGGAGCAGCAGGAACCGTTCCGGCGTCCAAGAAGCGGTTTTTCCTGAAGAAGCTGGCGTCGCATTCGTCTGAGGACGATGCCGAGCATAAGAAGGAAGATCGTAAGGAGGAGCACCGGCGAGAAAAGGAGGAGAAGCGCGTGCTGGAAAAGGCCGAGAAGCGTGAAAAGAAGGAGCGCAAGCGGCAGCAGAAGGAGCTGCAAAAGGAGATGCGCGATAAGGGCAAGGGACGAGCGAGCGATACTGCCCGGTCGTCTCTGGACGAGGAGGACCGCGAGTTCAAACAGTACAGAGACGAAAAGTGTGTTGTTAGTTGAGGGGGTAGGAGTTAGGGACGGATCATTGGATAGGATAAGGGATATAGGATGGTAATGCATGTTTATTATAGGAGGGGTGGGGTGTAATTAGGTGTCGTACGAGTGTATCAGGAACAAGCGTCTGTAATGCTTAGTAATGCTATGATTACTCAGCACAGTAGTAAACTGAACACAATTCCAAAAGCAGCGTGTGAGTGGCAAATCTGCCATGACACAATCAGAAAAAAATAATTACAGGTATTAGCAGAACGGTCTACACCGGACTCGCCCGAATTAAATATCACCCGGGCGATCAATGCCACTCGTTGGAGTTTGGGCTACGAATTCAATGTTCATAGCATCCCATTGGGAAGATGTCATTGGATATGTACATTTCAGTGGATTGAGGAAAAGGGCAGGTACTATATTGGTGTGCTGATTCGTGTAAAACCATCGCTCTCACTGGCAAGACAGTCCAATAGCGTACAAGCCATCGCTGCGCTCTGGCTTGTGCTCTGACTTGTGCTCTACTTTCTCACAACCTGAATATGTCCTTTGTGCACCTCATGGATCCACCCCTCAATACTCAGCCACTTTGTCAGCGCCACCTTAATCTTGGAAAAACCTCCTGGCGAATGTGAGCCCAACCCCGTATTCAACGTCAGCGGCCGAATCTCCTTTACAGGCTTGTCCTTCTCGACCTCCCACCAACTCTCGATCTTCACCTTGGCAACCCGCATGGCTTCGGGAACGTAGAGCCCGTGCAGGTCCGTGTACCACAGCGTCTCGTTTGCCGGCTGGGTGAGCTTTGCAATACGCTTCTTGACGTTGTGGTTCTTGCCCTTGAGCTCCTCGTACGTCTTCTGGAACTCGTGTCGAAGAGCAGGGTCGGTGGTGTTCAGCAGATTGGTTTTGGCCACTTGTTGCAGCTCGTCGTACTGCTGCGACTGCTGCGACAGCGACATGGACGCCTTGACCTTCTCCGTGCTCGCCTTGTCTCCGACCCGGGTGAATTCCGCGGGCTCAGGTTCTTCCGCCTCGGGGCTCTCTGTTGCTGGCTGTTCAATGCCCTCGACTTCGGAGATAATGAGCGAATCCCAGGCTCCAAAGTCGGCAATTCGTTCAGCGATTTCAAACGCCTTTTCTCCGTTGCCCTTGACAAACAAACACAGACGCACAATGACGGCCCAGGGAATCTTCTGGAACACGAGATGCGTGTTTTCAATCACCTCAATGTCAGCGGCGGTAGGCGTGTGGGTTTTGGCGGTGATAATGAGCTCCAGAATCGTCCGCTGAGGGTCAGCCTTGCACTGCTTCCAGTGGTAGACTCGTTCGGCCCGCTGAAACGGCACTCCGAGCAGCTCGGCAATGTCTGAGATTTCCTGCGAAAAGTTTTTGGGTGTAAACGGCTTATGGGGAGAAGACTGAACATGCGTCTTTTGGGGAGAAAGCTGGGCATTTTGCCACTTTTGAGGAGACAGCTGAGCGTTCTGTTTTCTAGGACTCTTGTTGTAGTTGCCGCTGTTGTTGTTGTTATTGTAATTGTTGTTCTTCTTGGCAGGACCCTTGGGCACGGGCTTTGTGTCCTTGGTATCATGGGACGTGATCAGAGCTTCCAGACGCTTCTCAAAGTCGGGAGATTCCTCGTCTGGCGACGCAAGCTCAATGTCGTCGATTTCCGCAGCCTCCACAATCTCATTTTCGTTGTTGTCGCCGTTGTCGTCGTAGTCAAAGTCGAGATTCGGGTTGATACTGCGCAGCTGCTGCTCAGCTTCGTGTTCCGTGTCGTACTCGGAACAAACGGCAATCACAATCGCCTCACTGAGACTCGGATACCGTGCACACAGCCAGTCAATGTCGGGGGAGCGCATCTTCTTATATGTGGTCTTTTCAGTGTCGTGTGACAGCCTGTGCGTGTTATGAAGGTGGTGGTTAATGATATGATGACGTGTTCTGTTTGCGTCAGGGGGGCTGTCTGTGTCGCTTGATCTGACGTCTGTGTCGCAGCGGACTCAATTGGCTGTCTGTGTATCGAATCAAGTCGCTTCAAAGCGCAATATCAATGTTCTCAAGATTTGTCTGTGCCACGGAAAAAAAACTGCCACACGTCTCTTGTCAATGTTTAGGTTGGACTCTTTTAGTGTGGCTGGAGATTACTGCAGGCCAAGGGGCTGGTCCAGAACCCGCCACTGAGATCTGATTGAACTGGTTTTTGCATAGATATAGTCTGCCAGATCACGTGAGGCCCACGTAAAAAAATCAGCTCTCCTTCTATGTCAGAATACTCATTAATTCCCATACTTCTCCTAAACCGCCCAACTCTATCCTAGCCCCCAATCTTAGCTTTTAGCTCTTAAGGAATTAAAATGCGACTCGAATACGGGCAGAGCTTCCCGTGAATGGAAATTGAAAAATCAGAACAATTCGAATCAAATATGAGGATCAAAAAAAGAAGTACTTTCGTACACTCTCCGCAACGGAGAATTGAACTCCGGTCCCCCGCGTGCTGGTTACTACCTGACAGGCGGAAATTCTAGCCACTAAACTATTGCGGACGGTGAGATCCGGCCTGCAGATGTCGAGCGGGGTGAGAATTTCGCCCCAAAAAATCCCTTAGAATAAAAAAAAAATTAATCGAAAAATAGAATAAAAATACAACCTCTCGCACACCCTTCTCCCTACATCTCGTACTCCTTATCCACCTACTGTAGCTCTATTCAGGTCGTGTATTTCATCTATATAAATATTCAGTCGTCTTGGGGTGTCCCTGTTTTTTTTATGCTTATCAAAAACTCAACTCTCAAATCAAACAAAAGTCCTTCTGGTCCGTCGAGTCCTGCATGACTCTCCTGGTCTTTCCGTGGGTTCTCCAATATCGATTTTCTTTGTCGCTTTTCAAAACTCGTCTCCGCAGGGTTTTATTGTGTGTCTCGAGTGTGGTGTTCTCGGTTTGTCGCATGTCCTCCATAGGTCGTCGCACCTCCTTGGCCTCAATAACAGTCATGTGGCTGTTTACTTGAAGTCGTGTCCGAGCTGAACTCGCTGGAAGTGCATCAGACCCTTCTCCTTGAGCAGGTCCATGACGAAGTTCATGCCCTGTCGGCTCTTGGCGGTGTTCTCGCCAAATCGGTCAAGCGACCACTTTTCGATTCGGTCCTTGACTCCCCAACCAGCAAAGTTGCTGAAGAAGGAAACCTGGTTCTGCGACCAGGTTCCGGCGCCCTCACGTCGATAGGTGGTTCGCTCCTCGACCTTGAGAATGTATCGGTGGTCGAGATTCGAGCTCCAGGTCTCCATCTCCATTTCCTTGGGGTCGACCACGGACTTCTCGATGATCCACGACTCGGAAATGTGTCTGAGGAAGGGCTTCACGAACCGGGGCAGACGGCCCTGCTTGAGCACCAGCCGCGTGGTGTGCAGCTTTCCATCCTCGTCAACGTATCGCTCGATCGTGTCGGCGGCCATCACGTGCGAAGCGTACGGGTTGGGGTACCGGTTGAAGAAGGCGAGCGAGACTGTGGAAAAGTCGTGGCTGGGTTAGTAATCAGAATGAACGGGAGCGACTGGCCGAAGGTCAGAAGCGGACAACAGAAGGCGTGTCACTGCAGCAAGTGCAAAGTAACAGCAGCTGTGTCACTACAGCACATTTTTACAGTAATGCGCGTGTGTGTGGTGTCGATGCCAGATGTGCCCCAGTGGGTCTAGACAGCTGGAGACAGACACTTCACAATTGCCAACTGGTTGCTGAAAACCCCGACATCTTCAAGTTGAAGACGAAGGAACACGTCAACTAGCAACATCGGAACGGTAGCGACTTTGGCACCACTGGCAGAAGGGAAGCTGAAACCAGCGGGTTCTAAAAGCGGTGCAGAACTACCACATGGAGTGATAGTTGCCACAGGTTCTAGGAACAGAAGGTGTGCTCAAGACAGCAGATGGGTCCAGAAAACCATCCAGAACACGAGATTGGCACCTGACACAAACGCTCGCGTTTCCAAACCTCCATCTGAAGCATTGATCACAAGCGAGGTGTTGTCAGGTTTTGGAAGTTGCTGTGAGTCACTTCTGAAATGCCAGAATGAACCAGGGCACCCAACCTCAACCCAACCTCGTTCCCATTTTCCATCTGTGCTCCATCCATCCCGTCTGTGTCCCTTCACCCCTTCTTTTCCCTGCTGTTGCTCCAAAACCTGTGTGTGTCCCATTCTCATGTTGCTGTTTGAGACTGAGATTGCTTTCGTGTAGCTCCGAAAACCACCATCAGTAACGTCAATACTCACTCGTAGGAATGCGTGGACTGGAAGAACTTGACCATTTTCGAAACGTGTTGCCTGTTTACACTGGAGGTAGTGTTGTGTAGGATGCTAAGATGGATCTGCAGAGGTGGTTCTTTTACACAAAGTAGAATTTAACGGTGAAGCTAAACTGGGAAATGAAGACGGTGTAGAATGCGCAGATGGGGTGATAACGGGCTAAAATTTTGACAGTAAGCAGATATACACTTCAGAATCATTCTGGGTCACTTTCAGCCCATTAAGACCACCTCTTCACCTTCAAACCAGACACCTCTTTCCGCCCCAGAAAGTCCCTTCATGCAAGCTAAAAAATCTCGGTCCGAGTTAAAGCCGGCTAACACGAGGTGCGATTCACGAGGGATATAAGCTTGGGTGTGATTGGGCGGTGGCTAATTAATGTGTTTTGGTCACGTGGGCAAGAAGGCGTGTTTACGTGTTCCGTCGGTGGTCACGTGACCGGTTCTACGTGCCGAGGCCTGGTTTTTTTGACTGGTCGCAGTAGTCCAGCTTTCTGCGGCGGAAGTTGGTGCGGTATTCCGGTCTGCTGAAATTTGCAGTGAGAATATTTGACGGGTGTTATTATGTTCCAGAGTGTGGAGAATATTCGCAAAAAATTGGGTAAAATTGGAGTGACTGGGAGGTGTCGGAACATGACTATTTGAGAGCCGTCTGTTTAATTTGCGGACGCTACACGACCCCTTTACGGCTATGGATGCCCGGTTACAACCACCTGACACTGCCGACTCGGACATGCAATGCATGCCAGCCGTGTGGAGTGACATGTAGAGTGAGCAACAGCGTGGCGGTGCGAAGGCGAAAAGTGAATCGAGAGAAAATTGGAAAACACGAAGATAAATCAGGGAAAATCGGGATAAATGGGAAAAAGTAAAAGGGGTTTCAGGAACCTCTACTGTCTAGATCAAGCCCCTAAAAACTACGTTGACGTTCTTTGAGCGGCATCATTGGTAAGCAGCTCGAGCACTGAGTGAAAGCACTGAGTGAGCCGAGGTTCAAAATAGCGTGGAAATTTGGGCTAAAATGCGAGAGGCTAAGAAGACCATGTGACTGGGGAAGCACGCCTTGAACTCTTGAGACAGTTTTTTAGTGACATCAATGTCATTAATTCGCATTACATAAGCAGGACCCACCTTGAGCTGTCTTCCTCCCTACACGTCAAATAAGCCTTCACCCTGTGCCTAAGTTTACGCGTCTGTGACGTATTGGGTCTAATGAAATTTACGATCTTGATGTTGGTATACACATTTTGATTTCATCAACACACACAAACACTCACAAACACAATGGACCCCTACGACCAGCGATTCTACGATTTCATCCAGCTCTTGGATCATATCAAGCCCGAGGAAGACCCTAAGATGAACACGTTTCTGCAGCCCAGTATGGCTGACAAGTGGGCCGCTTTCGACAAGACGGACCGAGAGTACAAGGAAGGGATTCTCAAGCTGGAGGTGCGGTTCCCCATGGGTCTGCCCCCCACCGAGAAGATGTTCAAGGACGAACTCACTCTGCACCGAGGCATCAACTTGTGCCAGAGAAACTGCCAGGTGCGACGAGGCAACATGATGGGCCATATTCTCAACCTGTACAAGAAGGGATACAACGAGGAGCATCCCGAGATGATGAAGATGTCTGCGCTAGCTTACCTGGAGTACGAGAAGCTGCTGCGGAACCTGAGCACCTGGATCGATCGGTTCCCTGAACAGCCCGAGGCTCTCAGACTGCATCCCATCAACGTGATTTGCCAGGGCTGGAAGGATCTCGACATCCAGTCCATCTGGAAGATGCCCTTTGGCAAGAAGCGATTTGACCGGGTCTCCGAATGCCTCAAGGTCATCACCAACGACACCTTTGACCCTCTGAGTGATGTCAACTGGACCCACAACGCCCACAGAGTTCCTCTGAGAGAGTAGGCAGAGAGAAGACATTAAACAATTGAATGACAATTAATGAATGAATTGTGTAAGGCACGTGCCGCCTGTTCTTGAGTGGGTATTAAACTGATGCGTGGTGTGAACTGGATGATGGACATGATTTACAGGCCCCATGACAATGGTATGCACTCAATTGAGTTTTAAATGAAGCATTTCGTGTGTAACAGGATTTTCTGTATCTAATTCATTACCTCTTGTATTTATCTCTATTTTCTGGCCATTTCTTTTTGAATTTCCACCTCCCAAATTAAACTAAAATCAATTCCAACAATTTCCCAAACTCTGATTTGCCACTTACCCTGCCCATTCTAACTCGTTATCTTGCATACACTGCATGTCTCCAGAACACTGCACACGACACAGCACACACAACACTGGACACAGAACCACACAGAGACGTGATATCGCCGAAAGAAACACAAAACCACACTCGTTCAACTGTATACAAACACACTTTCGTTTTCTCCATGAGTTTCACGCCGTTTTCGTCGTTTTTGGAAGCGTCCTTCTTCCAGACTTTGGCCGCCAAAAAGCTCAATGAGTACAAACTCGACGATTCACCCAAGAGCATCTCCGCAGAGTACACGTGGCAACAGGGTCGACTCGTCTTCGACGGTGAGTCGTTTTCGGAGCGAGAATCGGCCTCCAAAGGCGTCGTTGAGTGTCCCGGAACATTGCTCAACTACAACACGATAGAGGAGTTCAAAGGAGCAGACAAAAAGGCGTTGTTGGCCGAATGGGGTGACAAGTTGGTGTTGGAGGCGATCAAGAACGGGTCTGTGTTCCAAAACCCCGAGATTCTCAACTCGTTTCTTCTCATCACGTTTTGTGACCTCAAAAAGTACATTTTCGTCTACTGGATGGGAGTGCCGTGTTTGAACACAAAGTGGGACGTGCAGGAGGTGGCGGACGAAGGGCACCACCCAAACCTCGGGTCTCGAATTCCAGCTCTCGGAGTATCGTTTGTCATCATTGATCCAGACGATAACATCACCCCTTTCAGTGAGTTGGAGCATGTAGACCGATCCGAGGACCCCACGATTGCGTTTCTGTCCCCCACGTCTCCGGAAAACACCCCTTGGACCGTGAGAAACATTTGTCTCATGTTGCATGTTCTGGAGTTCAAGTCTGCGACCATTGTTTCCGTTGGACGTGAGAAGAACCGGTTTCTGGAGTGGAAACGAGGCGGTGAGGAGCTCGGTGCATGGACTGGATGGGAGAAGAACAGTGCTGGAAAGCTGCTTCCAAAACAGACAAATTTGGGACCTCTTTTGAACCCTCTACAACTAGCTTCTCAGGCTGTGGATCTCAATCTGAAGCTGATGAAGTGGAGAATCGCGCCAGAGTTAGATCTAGACACTATCAAGCACACCAAGTGTCTCCTTCTGGGCGCCGGAACGCTCGGCAGCTACGTTTCTCGCTCGCTGTTGGCTTGGGGCGTTGAACAGGTGACCTTTGTGGACAATGGAAGCGTCTCGTTCAGCAATCCCGTGCGTCAGCCTCTCTACAAGTACGTGGACTGTCTTGATGGAGGCAAGCCCAAGGCCGAGACTGCAGCCGAAGCTCTCAAGGAGATTTACCCTGCAGTCAAGACCTCTGGAGTGACCCTGGAGGTGCCCATGATTGGTCATAGTACCACTTCCAGCAGCGAGGAGCGAGTCCGTCAGCAGTACGACGAGCTGGTGTCTCTCATTGAGTCTCATGATGCTGTTTTTCTGCTCATGGACTCGCGCGAGTCGAGATGGCTTCCTACTGTCATTTGCGCCGCGCTCAAAAAGACGTGTATCACTGCAGCCATTGGCTTTGACTCGTTTGTGGTGATGCGGCATGGAGTGGACGGAGTCAACGAGTTGGGCTGTTACTTTTGCAACGATGTCGTTGCTCCTACGGACTCGATGAACGACAGAACGTTGGACCAGCAATGTACAGTGACTCGGCCCGGTATTGCTCCTATTGTGTCTGGGTACGGAGTGGAGATCTTGCAGGCTCTGTGTCAAGATGAGCCCTCGGCTCCCCATCAGCTACGGGGCTTCCTGCACGACTTTTCCACCGTCAAGATCACGGGTCAGCGGTTCAAGTGCTGTTCCGCTTGCAGTCCCGTGGTTGTCAAGGAGTGGCAGGATAGAAAGTGGGAGTTTGTCAAGAAGGCGCTCAATGAAAAGGGGTGGGTGGAAGAGCTTTGTGGTCTGGCAGAGCTACAGAGAGGTGTTGATGAGTTGGACTTTGGTGAGGGAGAGGGAAGTGAAGAGGAATGGGAATTGTAGTTATAGGTATGTATTTTAAGCGGAGAATGCGGGGGTCGTATTCGTAGTGGAAGTAGAGTAATTGTGAACGTAGAGTACATACTGTACACGTGGTTAACGCAGAGCACTACTCATCGAGTTTCACGCGCAATTCGATCTCGAGTTGTCGTCAAACTGATGGTTATACTCTCGTCTGGCCCAACAAACTCACACCCGACTTCAAGAGCAGTTGGAAGACTCGTGATCTGTTGGAGACAGTTCCAAATTCTCTCTTCTAGATCGATATATTTGCCTTGCTGCTATTGCTCTTGATATCACTGCTGGAACTTAACTGGGCACTGACACGCTTGAGAATGATTCTCGTCACGTGACGCAATGTGGGAGTCTGGGAGTAATTTGGGGTGATTGAATGTCTTTATCAGGTGTTGACCATTCCCCAGATACCAATTTCTCCCAGTCTGGCTCCTGTTTCAGCATTTTCGCATGACCCGTTCAGGTGACTTGATAATCTCCGACCTTCAACTCTGTCGAAGTTTGCATTTTCCATCCCTGAGTGGAGAAAGTTGCGAGTTTAGTTGAGCTAAGTCTGGTCCGGTTAAGCATCTTTTGTTGCTCCATTTCCAGGTCTCCCTCGAGGGATTCGGGCGGAATTGGGCAGCAGAGTTGGTATGTGACGAAACGGGTAATTGATCAGTGATAGAGTAATAATAGATTGAGATAACGGTGGTAGATAGTGGTGGTAGATAAGATGAATTATGGGGGATAGGTAGGATGAACTAATGGTGGAAACTGTTCTCTGCAACTCTACGATATGTCGTCATTGAATTTCTACTTCCTTCTATGCGTCTTCGACTGTACAAGTCTCCACTATCGACTCCATTGACGCATGTACTGTTGCCCCTACATTACCGCGAACCGCCTGTTTCACCTCAAAACTCTTCGTCGGGATTCATATTAGTTAGCCTCCTGTGTCTATCAGTGTCTCCACATTATAGTCACTGCTTATTGGTTGACAGCTATCAGACCGTATATTCGCCAGGTGGAGTAACTGGAAATAACAGACGGCTCCACGTCTCTGTGGCCTATGCTCCCGAGGGACACGGCTCCACGTCGAGTTTTCTAATCGCGGCTAAGCACTCTTCACCGCCGTTAAACCCAGAGCGGGCATGAGAGTGGACCCTTCTTGTGTCAGAAACGTCACCTGTCCCGCGGCAGTGGCTCCGTGGACCTGTGACGTCTTCTAGAGCCGTTCTAGAGCCGTTCTAGAGTGCCGTAGAGGGCTCGGCTTTCCCTCTGGGGTTCCAGACCGCGTCTGACGTTTCATTTCGAGCTGTCACCGGTCGCTTCAGGCAGGTACAGCAATACACGCTGCAGAGATACGCAGAGCGAAAGAGACCCGTTCTCCACCTCCATAGGGGCAGGTGTCAAGCGATTTACATGTCCCAAGTCACTTGACGAGCTCTGCAACCGCGTCACTTGAGGTGTTTGAGTCTATGTTAGTCATGAGGTTTGCAAGTCCGAGTTATTGGAAACCACACCACACGCAAGTCTCACTGCAGGACGCAAAAACAGGTTTACGGCATCAGGAACTTCGAATCCATCGTCTGGAGCGTCCACAGATGTCTACTTGGGCTCCTCATAACCGCCATCGGGCCCACCCCCAAAACTTGACTTCTTCTCCCGCAACCCCTTGGACTTCCTCTTTGGTTAAGCTCGCATACATGCTGGAGGCAGGCACATGGACAATAAATGTTATCTGAGCGAGCTAGCTAGATTGTGTGGTGCCACAAAGCGGGTTTAGGGCGGTTTCTTGCTGAGACATGGAGAGACGGGGGCCCAAAAGTGTCCTGAACGGGAGACTGCCTCTTAGCTGAGACTCTAGCTCTAGTAAAACACTTGATCCAAATTTGGAGGCATGTATGCTAGATAAACTCGTGACTGTACAGTGTCGACAAGTGACAGAAACCACTTAGACTAGCTGGCTATTACCCCTCAGTGATGGCACTAACGCTGGGATGAACGTGACACTGACAGCTGGTGGGACTCCGAGACAGTGTGAAATTATGGGCTATTTTACGAATTTATCGCACCTTTTTTTGGCATTATGCCGTTGGACCCCGTGAGTAAGGTCTTTGAAATTTTGTGTGCATGATCGACGGTTTACACATGACCCTCTGCATCTTGTAAATAAGGCTGTAGAGGCGATCTGGAGCGTTGGAGAGGCGTTGGATAGGCACAGGTGGGTCTGTAGTTTTCGATGAAATCACCGTTTCGATTATTCTCATTTTATTCGTGATTTCCCGTAGTATTCAATGCCGAAGTTCACACATCAAATCCCCCCCGTTATTTAGCTCACCACAAAAATATTTCTGTCCTCGTATTAAACTGCATCTGCGTGCATTGACAGAACCCTTCAACCTGCCTCATTTCCTTGTGAGACCATCTTACATCCCTCCTGTGCCGCCCCACCACGTAACGCTATCAGCCATGTTGCTGCTTCGATTTTTTAGTCCGATTTTCCTTGCTTTTTAGCCAATATTTGCACTTCCACCTTTTCTCATCTCACGATCGAGGCATTTACTACGTCATAGGCTTTGCTTCTAAAAGAAAGAAATTTCCGCACGTCCAAAAGCTTATTTCTGTTTTGGGCGGAACGGGCACCCAGAGGAATGTACGCTCTGACGGCACGAAAAGAGCCGGTGGAGACTCAATGGGTCACGTGAGATGTTTGGGTGTCTGCTGCGGAAATATCCCGGGTTTTGGCACTCGTTTTAGCCGCCATCTGGGAGCTTCAACGTCTCCACTAGCACGGCTGACAGCCACTCTACACTGGCCCGATTGAGACAATTGAAAAGCTATGTTGCATTAGGTTCGGAGCTTAACCCGTGAACCTTAATTATATATCTCGGAGAGTCTGAAATGCCTCAATATTGGGCCATTTGTTTACGAGGGGGGGAAGGGGAAGGGGGCTGGAATTAAGAGGAGATTAAAAAAGGGGGTAAGAAGCGGAGTTGATTTTGCGGAAATATAAGCTGGGGAAGAGCAGAGAGACACACAAACGGCTGATTATAATTTGCACTCCGCCAGCCCCCCCTTTATTGCTCGTCCTCGTCTTTCTTGTTTCCTCCTTTGCTATCCATCTGTCTTGCTAATGTCTATCGACCTTTGGCTTTTAGGCAGATACTCCACACTCTGTGCGCTTTTCTTTTTGCTTTTTGGTCAATATATCGCATCTCTAAACCCGCCATGGATTTATAGTCCGATAGATCCGACCCGTCCAAAAATATTTCTCCAGCGATACTTCAAGTGCAGCGCTTGCTACACAGACTCGATATTCCCCCAGCTACACAAACACGACACTCAACACTCTGACGCGGTGCAGACTCAGCCCTGAATAATTACACAAAGCGGTTCACTCAACACAAAACTGCGACCGACATTCATACTCTCTTCACCAGCACAAAACTGGCTACACCCTCTTGACCAGCACTCGCTACAGACACAAAACGAACGTACAGACGAACGCACAGACGAACGCACAGACACATTCTCATCGCACTCGCTACATGAAGAGCTGAACACCATTATTAGCCCTCTCTTGCCAACTCGCTACAATGACAGACAAGGTGATACAATATTACGAACATTACTACGACCGATCGCGAGATCTGGAGGCTCTGGCGACCTACGTGGCCAACCACTACACCCACAACATGCCCATCATCATCGGCACTCTGTGTTGCATGTTGTTTGTGTGCTCCTATGTGTTGCACGACATTATCACCGAGAGCAAGGAGGTGGAGAGCGACGAGAAGGAGCTGCCTTTACCTGTTGCAAAGCCCCGTCAGTCGCTCTTCCGAGAGTTCTCGTTTGATTCCCACAAGGAGTACGACAATGACGAGGTGGACCCCCTGACGACTCTGGAGGAGCTCAAGGAGATGGAGGAGACTCGGCAGAGGGAGAAGGAGCGCAAGCAGGAGGCGCAGAGACTCGCGGACGAGAAGCGGGCGGAGCAGGAGCGCAAGAAGACGGACAACACGTATCCTGCGTCGTCGGTGCTGGACCCGGTGCATTCCTTCAAACAGCCCTTCTGGACGGAGACCAAAGAGCCATATTGGGAGACGACGGAGACCATGCTATGGCCCGAGCCCCAGATCACGCTCCTGGAAGCCCTGGCTTAGTATTAGCGCTGCACATAGCCGGAAAGCGCCCGGCGGATTATTTATTTCACATTAATGCATCAGACTGGCCCGTGGAGCGGAGTGAGCGGACGTGAGCAGACGTGAGCGGGAGTCAGCGAAAGCGGGTTTCCAGCGAGCGAAAGCTAGCGACCAGCAAACGAAGCGATACGAGCGGTTCACAGTAATTAGTACGTTTGGGGAGTAGTGAGTGTACCGGTACCTGTAGTATGGAGTGTACAGACAATACCAGTAGTTCTAATGAGCCGCTTACTAAGTGTAGAAGTAGGAGACGTTATCCTGAGTGCAACCTTAGAATCTGTCTTTCTCCACGTGCGGTATCGCTGCATCTTTCAACCGTCAACCTCTTTCTTCCATTACCTTTCCTATTCGGTGTCTGCTCGTATTTGGACCCTTGCTCAGGCAGTAGCAAGACTGCTGGGGTGTGCAGGTTGCTACACGCGGAGGGAATCGAGTGAGAGTGAAGGTGGGCAGGGTGGAGGAGTGTTGGAACAAGCAACAGTCGGATGGACCACGGAAATGATTGAGATTGGTTTATGCGATTTATTAAGTGTACCAAGTACTGTAGCAGCCTTTAATAGTTGGTGCGGCTACGACGTCCAAACGAGACGATAGCTATGAACTTTCTGGGAACCGAGCAAGTCGACGAGGTGTGATGGGGGGTTGTTTCTATGTTACTGTTGGATTCGGTTGACAATTTCGAATCGAATTAGATGATTTTTATTGACGTCGTGTGTTTGAATGACGGCACATATTGGCACATCCAAGATTGCAGGTCGATCGTGGAAGTGCCATGGAAGAGTGAGTAGAGCGGATTGTTCCCGTAATTTGCTGCTACTTGAATAGCAACATCAATTTCTCTAGATTATTTGCTGCGTCGAAGCCCTGAACGTGTAGCTTGACTGAGCTCTCCAGTGAGAGTCCTGACTGGGTGCTAGACGAGTGGGCTGGTTACCGTGAGTGGTGTGCTGGATGAAGCAGAGACATCTTACGGAGTAAAAATGCTCTGTCTAATTCTTACTCCAGGCCACACTTCTTAGCTGAGCAGATCAACGAAAGTGTGTACGGAGCTGTAGGTGAATAAAAGAACCATGAGTCTGGTCAGTCTAGTCCATATTTCAATTCTAAAGTCGTTATTCAGTGTTCACTTCAGTGCCAGAGATTCAGACCCTTTCTATTCTCTCCTCAGTCGTTCAACCGCATAAAGCCCAGTCAATACAGCCACCTTCATGACAGCTTCAAATCTTGTACAGCCACTTCATGACTCAGCTTAAGTCTTTCGCACTCGACAAAGAGAACCAACAAAGAAACCGCCCCTTACTCAACAGCTCGCTACTCTCGCGTCTCCACTTTTTCTCGCTCCGTTCGTATCTCGGAATGGAGCATCCGGATCTCCACCCAGATTATTATTCAGCATATTATTCTCCACATAGACCCCTTTTTTGAGGTCACACGACAGGACAAAGAGCTCCATCGTACACCAGCGACTTCCTTGTTAGATGGAGAGCCTTCGCATAGCCTTGACACTGCCTTCTGGTGCTTGGCATAGCTACAGTGATCGCCATCTGCTTACTAATCTCTCCCATTCTCCAAACCAATGCTGCTGTATTTCTGCTCTAGTATACAATATATAAATAACTAAACTATCGGGCGGAGAATTGGACTGCGTTAGTATTGTAAGTGGGTTGGTGGAGTGTTGTAAGGGTAAGTGTGTAAGGCGAAACTGTGAGATGAATGAGAGATGAACAGCATCAATGAGCTGTGGGGCAGGCCAGAACGGGAGAGTTCAGACAGCTGAATGACAGACTGAATCAGACTTTAATAGCAGACTATCCAGACTGATACAGCTGGTTCATTCTGATACAACTGGTGCATGCTGACTCAGACACAGTCGAACGACAGACAGAAGGATGCAAGTGAGTTGCTCAATAGAACTGATCAAGGCAGAGACAGTCAGGCAGATGAGATTCAGAGCGATCAACCACGGACTCGGAAACAGACAGGCAGAGGTGTGGAGTGGGAAACCCTTCATGACAATGCAGCCTTGAACCGAGACGATCCAGAATCGACGCCAGACGAAACTCAGACTCCCAAGCAATTCAACAAGAGCTCTTCTGCAAATCATCAGGATCTGCAGACCTCTGATGTCTGAACGTATCAAGAACTGCTTCCTTGATCGTACTGGAAAGTCAAAGCTCCATTGGAGTCGCCTTTGGAACAATAATCATCAATATGATGTCACGTCTCGTCTGTCGTCGATAATCCTTATCGCGTCGTCTTGTGTCCTTCTGAGTCCTCTCATCCTGTGTCTCTCTCCTCCACTGTCGTGATGCCTCTTCATCTCTCTCATCTCTCGTCCATCAAAAATCACCCCATCACAGATCCTTCGCCACTGCTCGTTCACACATGTCGCTCACACACGTCGCCCAGTGTCATCTCATCTCGGTCTCTGCGTATGTTGCCACCATCCTTCCATCTGCATCATAACAGTCCTAGGCCTTTTTCATCACATCCTCCTTCTTCATCACACTCCTAAACCACCACAACCCTCGTGACACTGCGGCTCCGCCACAGCATCATCCTACTCACCAGTGTAGTTGGCCCGCTCCTTGTACAAAACTCGATGACCGCACTCCTTGCACCGGACCGGATCGCCTCGGTTCAGAACAACCTTGGACGAGCAGTTGGCGCACAGGTACTTGACGGCGTACGACTTGTTGTTGGCCACGCCGGAGGCGGAGGCAGACAGGTTCTGCGAATCCAGCGAAGGAGAAAACGATTCCTTGTTCATGTTGTCGTGCAAAGTTGAAGATGGAGGCGAAAATTCCTGCATACAACATTAAAAGATTTTGACAAGGTTTGTTAGTAAGCGGGTGGTGGGGGATGGGGGGGTGACACAAGAAGATATGTAGAGGCGGATAAAAATAAGAGGTGAAAGTTGTGATGGGATTGTGGGGGTATTTTTGAAGATCACGTGGTCTGATCTTGTGATTATGTAATCGTGTCAGCACCAATTAATGGCACTTGATTAGGATGGGTATATGATTCGAAAGCGGAGACAATTTGGCTGTGAGGGGAAGATTTGAAGAGCTCCATAAAACGAGTTTGAGAGAAGCTGGAAAGTCGAGAAATAATTGAGGGGGGCTAGAACAGTGATAGTAATTGATCTGATCAGCTTTGACGTCCATATCAAGTTTTTTGAGCGAGTATGAGCTCTCATCTTCCGTGTAATTAGAGTTTTTCACTTGTTCATAATCAAAGGAAGACCGTTTCCACCGTGCGTCTCAACTGTAAGTTTCGAAGAACAACATCTTGATCTCTCCAAATCTCATCACCACAATGAAAAGCATCGTGTTAGTGGAAGATGGCGAAAAATCGACAACGACTGACTACCTGCAGAGTATCACGTTCACGTACTGCCAGGGGACCTTCCAATTGGTTCTGGCAGGAGAAGTCAATGAAGTGAACCTGTATGTGCGATTTAGTGCTGACAGGGCCTTCAACAAGAGGAACATGGGCACCATAACTTTTCCCAGAGACTGCTTTTGGAGATGCAAGCTAGACGTGAGGTATTTCGTTCTCAAAGATGTTCTGTATTTTCGGTACGTGCATCTGAAACGTAGCAGCGTGTGGGCCATCGGTCTCCAAGAGGAGACAATCTTCACCTGCTGCATTTCCGCGAAGATGTACGACCACATGGCTAAGAAGGCGGAGATGGACAAGGTGATGAAGGAAGCTTGGAAAAAATCGGACCAGAGGAAGGAGCTGGAGCTCGGTGAGCTTCAAGTGACTCTTCTAAACATCCGCGAAGAGAAAGAGCGGGAGCTCGGTGAGCCTCAAACGGCTCTTCCAAACAGTTGTGAAGAGCCGAAGAACGTCTACCTGGGGAAGCATTTCAACAACATTGATCTGGTGATCGCCAAGTCGGAGATTGCCAAGTTGGGGACAACTATCGAGAACAAAGAGCTGGAGATCGCCAAACTGGGAGACACTGTCAGGAACAGAGACTTGCAGTTCGCGAAGCTGGGGAAAACTATCAAGAGCAACCAGGAGCGAAGTAGACTGGAGCTTGAGCATTGGATCAAACTGGTGGAACAGGTCAAGGAGGAGATCAAACAGAAACGGGACTACATCAACGCTCTTCCACACAACGAGCTTTCTTCTGTTCGCGGCCAGAACACGGATTACAAGATTGTGTGCAAGGACAAAGTCGTCATACCGGTCCATCAGGCTGTGTTGACAGCTTTCTGGCCCTTTTTCAGAATCATGATGGAGAATCCGTGCAAGGAGAAAGAAGAGAGCTCTCTGAACATTGACTACGAGGGTGATACCGTCGAGCTGCTGGTGGCATACATGTACGGCCAGAAGATCGAGTTTGACTACGATCAGGCACTGTCACTATTGGAGTTGACTGGACTGTACGACCTGCCAGATCTCTCAGCAATGGCGTACGAGAGAATCCTGCTCTCCGAACCTGAGCTCAAGTTGGAGGACTGCGTGAACGGATGGAGAAGTGCCAGACTGGGCAATCATAGTGAGGGCAAAAAGTTTTTCACCAAACTCGTCATTGCCAAAACAAAACCTGCATTGGACAAGGACAGCCAAAGACCTGAATTTGAAGGTATGACTCAGCAGGAAACCCTCGAGCTGTTCTTTGATTCACTGAGAATGAAGTAACTGGGTTGTGGAACTGACTAACTGACCTGAGCCGGTCACTGCATGTATATATAGGTATACCATAACTGAAGATGACATTTCAAGAATGACTAGAAGTCGTCATCTTGCATTCATAGCATAACGCCTGAGTCAACTGTCGAACCAGATCACTACCAGAATCAGTCACTTTTATTTTGCTCGATCAGGTGATTGAGACGGGTTATTATGCTCTCGTCGAGATATCGTTGGTACCATATCAACCCATGATATATAGAGCTTCTTCGGGGGTTGATTCTTTACTGTCCTGTTCCTGGTGTCTGATATTCCCGAGTCGAGAGATCCGCAAGATAGATGAAAATCGACTCTATTTTCTAGTTTACCAAAATATCAAGTTCCGCGTCGGTCTACGAGTACAGTCTGCAAAGTTTCAATCACATCTATGGCTATCTACTGATCCTCTAGTTCACAATTTAGCACTTTCAAGTTATCTAATAATACATTAACTAATATACAATAAATTAACACTTGCAAGACTCGCAAGCACACTTGGAGCAAGTGCAAGAGTTGGTGGGCTTTTCAGCGGGCTTGGAGCAGCAGCAGCTGTTGACCAGGTTGTGTTTCTTGGAAACGTTGTGCTTGGACTGGATGAGAGAAGCTCCGAAAAGTGCGTTGGTGAATTCCATTGTGTTTGTGGTAGTGGTGGATGAGAAGAAAATGTGTTTGTGTGTTTGATGACAGAAAAATGAGGATCTTCTGGCTCCTATTTATGCATTTTTCAGTGCCTAGATCTACAAGATACAGTTGTGTTCAGCCGTGGCACAATGCACGCACCTGCATGGCAGTGGCACTAATGTCGCAAAGAATGGGGTTGGACAAAGACGGTGGCGCGGCTGTAGCAGAAACAACTCATCTAGAATGTTGGAGAAGGTGGCACGAAAGTAAACAATGTCTTTATGGAGGGCGGGGGAGTGTGAGCGGTCGGAATCGAGTATGGCTGTAATGCTACTGTTTTCAGCACCAAGCCAATACAGTAGTAGGAACATGATCTGCGAACGTGATCTAAACAAATTGTCGACCCTCCAGTAAGAATCGGATCCAGAGTGGATCTCCAAAAAATGTCATAATCGCCACCGCTTTATTCTCCTCCTTTCCACATCTTAAGATGCATCGTAGATCAAGTCCCCTAAGCTCAAATACCTGTACATACTACATTCCTGTCGGACTCCGAGGAACCCAATATACCAGACAATCTAGTCAAAAACGGACTCCGAAACACCAAAATGCTGCTATTTTTATCAGATCTAGTTGTGGAATTGTCATAAACTCCAATTTAGACCCAATTTAACACCCCCACCCAGCCCTGGAACATTCGAGCGGTTTACGCTGCCAAAGTTTCGCTTTGTATGCAAACATCCTGCAAGGTGCGAGATTATCGCTGCGGCTGAAGCAGCTAAAATGTGAAATCTAATCAGATGGCCAAATGCTCTCGAAAACAACTGAACAAACATCAAACAACATAAATAGGAGATAAATCCCCGTCATTTTATCATCACACAAACACTCATCCACATTCACAAACACTCCCCCCAACCACACAATGGAATTCACTTCGGCCATCTTTGGAACTTCTCTCATCCAGTCCAAGCACAAGCCCTCCGGCAAACACAACCTCGTCAACAACTGCTGCTGCTCGTCCAACAGCATGCCTTCCACCTGTGCTTGTAACAAGTGCGGCTGCAAGACCTGCAAGTGTTAACCAAGTTATAAAATCAATATATTTATCCTGATCTTCTGTACAGCTCTTACTGAGACTGACGGAAATCTACAGCTAATGTCAATTACAGCTCGAACTAATCACTGGTGTAAGTCCAAGGAAATTGTAAGTGCACAGTTGGAGTTAACCCCATCCCACACTAAAAGTAACGTAAGCCCACAGCAGATGTAAGAAAAGCTGCCATAAATTTCCAGCTGATACAGGTTCACAGCACATATCAGTCACTTCACGACAGAACACAGTCTACAGTCTACAACACATTGTCACCACTCCTAGAGGCCGTTCCTGACCCTTTGCCACTCACCTCCTCAGTACACAGTAGAAAATACAATATTTACCAAATAAAACTACAAAAGAGAGTATTCAGGCTGCCAGAGAGCATGCAGACAACCAGAGAGAATTCCGACGGCCTGAAAGGACGGCCCCAGAAAACACAGTCGAGGAAACGAATGATACTGCCACCAGTTCCGTCACCGGCGACATGTTAGTAGTTAGTATGCCGAGTATACCATTCTCACCCCTCACTTCTCCTGGTTGTTGCAAAAGTCGATAAACTTCTTCTTGTGCAACACGCCCACAAACTGGCCGTCTTCCACCACGCAGATCTGCCGCACGCCCAGCTTGGAGAACATCATCTGCACCAGCGTCAGCGGAGAATGCACGTCCAGCGCCAGCGGAGCCCGGTCGACAAACTGCGTCAGATCCGTCGCCTCAAACGGCAGCAGTCCGTCTTCGCACGCGCTGGAGTTGGACGACTCCTCGGGATCCGTCTCGCACGTCTCACGGGCCTTGGCGCCCACGTAGTAGTGGTGGAACTTTGTAATGTCCACGTCCTTGACCGAGACGGTGCACACAATGGAGTCCAGCGCCGAAGGAGGCACAATTGTGGCTGGCGCGGGAGCTCCAGGAGGAACAGGGAGACTCAACTTCAAGCCAGTCGTCTCGCTGGGCGCAAAAGCCGTTTCCTCGGCAGCCCCCTCGGCCACCGGTTCGGCCACAATCACGCCAGCAACTTCCTCGTACCACTGGCTGATTCGGTCCAGAGCCACCTCCAGCTCCAGAGCAGGCAGCAGACCGACGACGTTGTCGTTGCGCACCAGCGGAATCGACCCGTCGATCCCGTTGCGCACCTGCACTTGCGCCAGCATCTCCTTGAGCTGGCCCACCGTCACCTTGGCACTTCCATCTTCATCCCCCTCGTCCATATCAATGCACAACTTGCGGGGGAAGTGCGAAACCAGATCTGCCAGCGACGAGTCGAACGCCAGCGTCTTGCGGTTGTCCAGGAACGGGTAGTCGTTCTTCTTGATCTGCAGCTCGTACACGGACTTGGGCTCAATCAGGTTCGCGACCCAGTTGGCCACCAGAATCGCAATGGAGAACGGCAACACGTAGTCCAGCGAGCCCGTGAGCTCGAACAAAATGACTGCCAGAGTCACGTTCATTCGCGTCACGCCGGCCATGAACGCTCCCGCGCCAATTATGGCATAAGTGCCCGGAGTGATGCACTGAAGAGCGCCTCCGGGACACGTGGCGAGCGTGCCGAGAAAGGGAGCCGCCAAAAGCGACAGAACGCCGCTCTCCTTCTCATTGAGCATCTGGTGGTACAGAAGCTGCGTGGCAAGCCCCATAACCCGTCCAAACAACGCGCCAATGATCATCGAGGGGACGTAGATGCCCGCAGGCACCTTGATGCCAAAAGTGATGCACGTGAGGAAGATTTTGAGCACCAGAACCCACGATAACGCCTTGGCAACCCCGGGAATCTCGCTGATCGACGTGGGACACAGCTTGCTGAGATCGGGGTTGTCGGGATCGCAGGGAGACGCCAGCTGATACAACAACTCAGCCACAGACTGACGAGTAAACGGGCTGGAAAACGACGTCAGACCGGTAATGAGTGTCACCACAAGCACCTCAATCGTGTGGTGGCCATGGAAGATCTTGCCTGGAGCTCGCACCTTTTGGGGCCACCAGGCGCTAAACTTGCAGAAAAGTGCGCCGAAAATGCCGCCGCAAATGCCGAGAATCACAAACACCAGAATCTCGGGCGAGTGCCAGTCCTGCGTGTACTTGACCTCGAACAGCACAATCTTGCCCGTCTTGTAGGGGTCCAGCAGCTTGAGGAAAAGGGCTGAAGTCATGGCACAAAAGAAGACCCGGAACAGCTGCGCAGGCATAAACATGTACGACACCTCTTCGAGCGAGAAGAGCACGCCGCCGAGCGGAGATCCAAAGGCGAGAGCCACTCCTGCGGATGCTGCGGCTGCCAGAATCTGCCGACGTCGCAGATCGTTGTGGGAAAACTTGGTGAACAGCCGGCAAGCAATGTTTCCCACACACGTGGCGAGATGGACGTAGGGGCCCTCTTTACCGAGACACAAGCCCGAAGACACTGCCAGAACCAGACCCACAGACTTGTACACTAGAGTGTGGGTGCCGAGAAATCGTCGGATGACGAACCCGGACAGAATCGTCTTCACCTCGGCTACTCCACTGCCATAAGCCGTGTAGAACACTCTGGGTTTGTTGTCTTTGACCGAGATGGGCGACGACGTTTTTGTCCGCAGAGTGATTCGCACTGCCAAAAACGCCAAAAGCAGCATAATCGCGAGATAGGCCAGGAAGTTGAACGTGTGGGTGCCGAGGTAGGGATTCTCTCCTTTGAAGGGCAAATCCAAACTCGTGAGATCGCTCCACAGCATCCATTCGCCCTTGCACTCGCTTCGGGGACTGAGCCACGACGACGAGCAGTAGCCAAACTTGAAGTCGAACAGCGTCTCTTCGACTCGGTCGATACTGTAGGCAATGAGTGCAAACGAGGCCGCCACGACCGAGATGAGAATCCAGTCTTGGAGTGAATCGAACGAGCGGATCAGTCTGCCCCGAAAGCCCGGAATCGACTGGATGTACTTGACTCGAGAGGAGTCGTTGATGGTGTCGCGGACCCAGTCGACGGTCGTAAAGTCGTCGTAGAAGCGGCGTTCGGGCCCCGTTTCCGACATGAGTGACTGGATGCCGACCCGCGACTGCATGAACTGCGACGCCTTGTGCACAATCCCGTGGCCGGACGAGTTGTGGCCCTGGGGTGGCAGTTTGAGAGTTGGGGGTTGCGGGAACTCCACGGATCCGTACGAGAACGGAGGCGCGCCGCTGCTCTGCGACATGAGCGGCTGCGTGTCGTCCATCATCCCCCCTCCCCACACCAGTCTGTGGTCGTCGTCGCTGTCTTCATTGTCGGTGAAGTAGGACGAGTGTTTGCGCTGGATCTTGGGCGATCGCAGCGAGAAGTTGCCGAGATGGAACCGCGACGCCAGCCGTTTTGTGCCGTTACTCACAGCCCGTAGCGAGTTGTGTTGCGAGCCTCCATGTTTGGACTTGAGAACGGGGCTCTGTGGCTGGCTCTGGGTCTGGGACGCTTTGAGCTGGGAGCGAGTGCTGGGTCGGCGTTTTCGCTTAGTCGATGACGTGGCCGTTTCGGGCTCCGAGTCGTTTGTGTCGTTGTCGTTTGTGTCCCAGCCCGTGGCCGAAGAGGTCGTGACCGTCTGCTCGCTCTGGAAGCGGCGGAAGAGCGGCTTTTTGATCTTGGAGACGCGCAGATGCTGGGGCCGGGAGTCGGAGTCGGTCACGTCCGAGGAGTCGTGCTGCGAGTCATGGTGGTCGCTGCTGTCCATGTTTGTGTCGCTGTCCGCCGTAAAATGAGTGTAATAACCAGAGTCGTGCTGTGTTTGGTTTGATTAGGCAAAAGTCAGATGTCCAGGGGCGTCGGATAACTTTATGCAGGCCCCCAACGTTGATAGCAGCTGCAGACGTCGTGCAGCAGGGTAAAAGTGGCGCGTGCGTGCGACGACTGGAGGTTTTGTTTGTGTACAATATCGCACACTAGAAATGGTTGAGAGGAGGAAATGAAATCACCTCATCTTTCATTACACCACTCCCGCTAACATCATCTGACTAGCTCCCCCACCGCACTAAAACCCTAACGGCTAGAATGTAACGTAAACAAGCGGAGGAGAGCCGTATTTCCCGCGCAGAAGAGGCCGCAGAAAAAAGGGGTACATAGGGGTGCTTGGAAACGGCGTCTGGTTCGGTCTGTGTACTTTTTTCGGCCAAAGGACGGGTTGCCATTGGATACCACTGGGTTGAAAGTCACCTTCCGGACTCTCCATGACGTCATGTTTACAAACTATAACACTGATAAGCCATTGTGTGGGGAACAGGCCTGGACGAGTCAGAGTAAACAACACGTCAGTGGCGTGTGATACTGAATGAAAGGGATGAGCCAGACGCAAACAGAGTCGTGGAGGTGGATGTGCGCGGTCACGTGACCTGATTTCTGTTTTTCCCGCCCGTTTTCTGCCATTCACTGACGTCATCTGAGACTTGTCTCGGACTATTTTAGGACGCGTCCAAAGGAGAGCTAAGGTGGAGAAGAAGGAAATGAGAACTATGGAAATTATAGGAACAGCAGCAGGTACCGGTACGAGTACGGAGGTGGTATTTTCGGGCTGGTGCAAGAATGAGAACTACCAATAATTTTTGTCTATCGTCGCTTTTGTATGTGTTGTTTACCACTGGTGTTATGACTGCCATCTTCATCTATGAACATCACCGATTCTGGATGGTTTCATTTGGGATCAAATCACATCAGAGTTGAATGTTTACGTTCGGTAGATCAAATTGATAGCAGGGTAAGTAGGGGCAGTAATGGTGCGATTGGAATAAAAAATATTTGGGTGGATCCTTTGACATGGGGCGTTCATGTTGGTGTAATTATTTTTGCAGAATGTACGATAATAATGAGTCTGGTGAGTCATATTTGGTTCTGTCTACAGACCCAAAGTGGCGAAAGTGAGACATCCTGAGGAGGGTCAGATGGCTGTATTGGGAGTGGTGGAAGTTTTTGAAGGCGATACAAAAGATCTTCGGGGTGGATGGTTCCGATTATTATCACTTCATTGCTCCTCTATGGGGATACAATCTTTTCTTCTTTTAGTCAATATTACTTAGAACAAGCTCATTATCAGTTGAACATTAGTTGGGTGAATTTTTAGCCGCCCGTTTCCAGAGCTAGAGCAGTCCTTTTCAGCTGAAGTACACTTCAGTGAAAATAGGAAGAGTGTCTCATCCAGATGACAAGCTTCATCACCTCCAAAACCACTCCCTTCTGGCGTCATGTGGTAAACCCCAGATTTATCCAATTCGAGCAAATCTGATTTTGGAGCTTTAAATGGAGCTTCGGCTCATACTTTGGAGGAGTATCAAGCAGTAACCACTTTTACCTAATTCCTCCTCACTCTCCAACGCACACAAAACACAGATCAAAATTCCGCGCTTACGTAATATACGGTCCGATCGTGGTGGCCACATTTTCCCATTTTGGAACCGTCGGTTGTGTAGTGTAGTGGTCATCACGTCAGATTTTGATTGGTTCAATTAACATTCTGAGAACCCCAGTTCGAACCCGGGCACGACCTTACTTTTTTCAAAAGTAACATGGTGATGAACTCTTTTTTGACCATGTCTCGTGTCTCGTCAGGTATTTTTCGGCAGGATCCTTTTTTTTCTGAGCTGATTACCTCTTCGCATGTGGCATAAGGTCGTGCTAACTTCTACTGTAGCTATCCGCTCAACCATCACCAGTATCAATCAAATAAGTGACGTAAACAAAGATCCATCCATCTGGAGTGGTTAAACAAGACCCTGTTGACGGTGAACAGCGTCATTTTTTTTCTCAGCGCCTGACCTGCGAACATTGAAGTCCTTAGTTTGAATGGTACAGTATCACATCAGTGGGTCTGATTTTGACCCCATCTTTTTACATAAAACGATCTCAAGGACGCTCGAGGACTTCAAGCATCTCGGGCATAGTGAATAAAGAGATGAAAGTACGTTTCCATCTTTCCGACTGACAATGTATGTTGGATCGTGGCCTGTTCATGTGCGTAAGGAGACCGAGAGATACACCCAGTTCATCAGACTGTTGACTGAGATTGAGACACCATCAGAGGTTTGATTGTATACAGCTGGTAGGTTAAGCTCCGTCCATGTTTGACTCCGTTCGGTAATACAGTATCTCTCAGGAATGAAGAGCAGCAACATTGAGAGCTACAGTACATACAAGAAACAATCCGGGGGAGGTCACGACTTGACGAAGGAACTCAATGATGTTTGTATCTGACACTGCAATTCAAAACGTACAGCTCCACCCTGTAGCGTGGTTGGCGCATGGAGCCTGAGCACGTCCTGGCTTCAAACACTCACATACAGTATCCTAACAATACTCGTCATATACTTACTGGGCAGATCCTTGATGTTGAATCCTTCATCATCGAAATAAACAGTTCTCACACACTCTTAACAAAGCATTCAATCTAATCCCTTTCCATGGAGTATGAAATCAGTGCCTGGTCAACTGTATGGGCTCTTACCGGCTCTTAAAGTAATACTTATCATCTAGCTAGTCTCGAGTCTCAACGTTGCTTTTCCAGTGTCTTCCTTTAAGCTCCTTCTATCGTGCCCAGTCTCGTAATTTCATTCTAGTATGCTCTCATCGCTCTTCTACTATGCTCTCATCAATCTCCTGGTAAGTTCAGGTTTCTTTCGATAGCCGGAGCATCCAGCCAACAACAATGATTCTGTCAATCGGTGTCAACTAACAGCAGTTTAGCCTTAATGTCAGCGAATCATGTGAACGACAGTGTTCATCCCATTAACAGGGATACACACCAAAGACAACGTTTCAGCCCAATAGCAGTGACTCACTTCAATGACGATGTTTCATCCCGATACCAATGATCCATTTCAATAATTGAAGCTAGCCCTCGCTGCTGATGTTAGCAACTCAAGCTACGCTCTCATTGCCTTATAAACCCGTCGTGCTCCGCACTCCTGGTTCATCCTCTCAACGAATTGTAATGCTCTCCCAGCCCATAACTATGCTTGTAATACACCAACTTTAGCTCCTCCTTCGATCCCTCCTCATTAACCCGATGAACAGGCCGTCCACTCATAAGCACAGAGATGGGACATTCATACACTCTTGCCAGAGCGAGAATCTCCAGATCTCCTCCCCAAATTGCAGTTTCCTCCAACTCCTTGGTGTACGAGTCGACGTCCTTGATTGACATTGTCGCCTCGTCAAACAGGAACGGAATGTAGCTGTTTCTGTCCCGTCTAATTTCCGCAGCACATTTGGTTCGCAGAGTCTGGACGTCCACATCAATCTCGTGTCGAACAGCCAGCTGGTCGGCAATGGACGAGTACAAACAATGGCCGTCGGGGACGATATCGTGGACCGTGGTTCCGTTCAGCTTGATCAGCGAGTCAATGTTCTCCATCTCAATCTTTCTCAGATCGGGCTGGAGAGCAGCCTCGTCCAGAGCCTGTTGTCTGATTGCCTCCTGCTCGGCTGCTTTTCGAGCCGCTCGTTCCTTCTGTCGGTTCTTCTTGGGCTTGGCTCCTGCGGGAGCTTGACTGCCTACAGGTTCAGCAGCAACAGGTCCCTTCTTTTTCTTGCTGGAAGCCTCGTCCTGCTCCTTGGCAAGCTCCAATTGAGCAAGGAGTTTTTCCGGCGAAAACTCGTCGTCCTCTTCGTCGTTCTCGGCCGTTTCCTGAGCAACAGGATCGGCTGATCCTCCGTTTTCCAGCTGCTCAACCTCCTTCTGGTGTCGTTCCTTGAGCTCCCGCTCCTTGTCTTCGCACTGTTTCGTCACCTCCTTCTTCTTCTTTTTGTCTCCGGAAACCTGCTTTTTGAGCGTCGTCAGCTCGCCGGCAAGATCCTTCTTCTCCTTTCGATGTCGTGCAAGCAGTTCTTCCATGTTAGAGTGGTGTGAAAGTGTTGGTTGAGAGGTGAGAGATCGATGATGAACAATATGCAAGGTGGGAATTTTATGCACAGTGGAAGTTAAACGAATGAATAGCT
Organism: Yarrowia osloensis; assembly: GCA_900519015.1. Taxonomy (NCBI): domain Eukaryota; kingdom Fungi; phylum Ascomycota; class Dipodascomycetes; order Dipodascales; genus Yarrowia; species Yarrowia osloensis. Next base: position 834,532 of record ULGU01000006.1, read on the forward strand.
AGCAGAGTTGTTTGTTGGAATAATGAGCTCAGAAATGAGGGATACTTGAAGTGGACAATATTAGCGTGACAGTGAGTATTACTACAAGAAATCAAACAGATAGGACATCTCCATCGCCCACAAACTGTTCACTGGTGAACACTCCAACCAAACTTTAACTGATTGGCAGCCTGATGGACACACGTGCTGTGCGTTAATTGAAGTTGTTTGGTTGAGTTTAGTTGAGAGAAAGAGAGGGTAATACAAGATATGAAGTATGATCCCAACTACTCGTACTGCAGCAACAGAAGCCTGTGTTCTGATCAGAATGAGTGGCCTAATTCACCACGAAATTACCGGAGAGCCAGGCAAACATCTTGGATTTGTGGGGATAATTTCAGGTCAGAGCTATCATTGTGAAGTTCACGAAGCAGCTCAGAGAGAAGCAGCAAGCTTGAACGGAGTTGAAGAGTCTGGGATGTTGGAAGCTGTGTGGATCAGTTTGGATCAGTGTCTTATTAGCGATAATAATCAATTGCACGAGCTTACAGACGAGTCTGCGTCCGGAGACTTTGGCACAGCATCGAACGATACGTCACTGTGGCCAGAGGCGATTGACGGCTCTCGATAGTGCACGAGAAGAACCATCGCAGTTTTTTTGTAACACATTCAAATCGTGTATCTCATCATTTCAGCCACTCTATGTACATTTCTCTTTCTTCCACCTCTCTACACCGCAGACAACCCCTTGTCTATAGTGAGAATGCTTCCAGTCTGCTCTTCACTAGCGGCGAGATAGAGAACGGCATCAGCCACCGAGTCTGCGGACACGTAGTTCTCTTTACCGACGCCCTGCAAAGGCGACACAAACCCGTTCTGAACCGTCACATTCTGAGTCATGTCTGTTTCCACCAACCCAGGACACACGCAGTTGACCCTGATCCCTCTAGCTCCCACTTCAACAGCTAGAGCCTTTGTGAAGCCCACAAGACCAGCCTTGGCGGCACTGTAGACCGTGGATCCGCCCGTAAGGCCACGTAGGCCCAACACAGACGAAATGTTGACGATACAGCCCGACTTGCGCTTCATCCACGGACGCATGGCATACTGGCTCATTTTGATGGCTCCCGAGAGATTGGTGCCGATGATCTGGTCAATGTTCTTGGTGGTCATGAGCAGCGACGTTTGTGTCACTCCGGCGCAGTTGACAAGCAGATCCACGGTCTTGAAGTCGAGTTCAGGTGGAGCTGTCGCCGTAGCAATGTCGTAAGATATCGTGCTGTGGGCGGGGTGTGGGGTGTGCGACGTGTCCTTTTGTGTCTGTGTTTGCGTCTTAATCTGTGCCAACTCTCCCAGAGCTCCCTTCAGCTTGGTTTCATCTCTGGCTAACAGAATCACTCGGGCTCCGTTTGTTGCGAGTTTCTTGGCAATGACAAGCCCGATTCCTCCTGATCCGCCGGTCACAAGAGCGGTTTTTCCAGCGATTCGAGATGTCGAGATCGAGTAGTGTCGAACAAGCGGTTTTCCGACTCTCTGGAGGGCCTGCAACGGTTTCAGTAGCATGTTGTGTGGTTGGAAAGTGATGAGGATGTGGATGAGATGCTGGGTTTAAGCTTTCCGAGACTATAGGTGGGTGATAACTGGGGAAAACAGGGAGGGTCAAAACTGGTTGTATTGAGCACTTTCAAATCAATTAATCAGTATATCATTAGTATTGAGGGATGGATATTTGATTGATGTTTTTTTTGGGTTACCTGTGTGTACAAAAAGTGCTGTTGAGGGCACCTCTATTGTTGCAGCCTGACTTCTAAGTATTACTTAACTTCAATCAGAGCACCTTGGTGGCGTTAATGAGACATTGAAGGGTGTATCCAGAGCACGGTGTAGACCTGCAACAAATCCGACAAAGTCACAGTAATTATATCTCACGAAATAACAGATTAACCACATTTTCGCATATTTTCCCCACCACCTCCTACCTTCCCACCACACCCCATTTCCAACCACTGCTTTGTGTCTCTTTCATCCCAACTACAAAACCTACACCTTCTTCCTCCCCATGATCCGCACCAACCTGTCGAAAACCTGGTTTGCGTCTTCTCGACTACTTCGCATCGCAGCCTCGCCCATCTTGATACCAGCCCGAATGATCATCAGCGGCACCTTCATGTACCCCTTTATGGGGATCTACTACTTCTTCACCCACCCGATTTTGTGGGCCTATCTTTTCACCATCTTCTTGCCACAGATAGTGCTCACCATGGTCGTCTTCTTTTTCATGTACCTCTTCTTCTATCCGATTTCGGCCGCCTTTGCCTTTCTGTTCAACGGCCCCACGGGGCTCTTCACCGCCTGGATTGCGCTTCTCCAGCAGTCGACGGTGATTGCCGGCATTTTGGGCGACATGTTTCTGCTGCCCACCCCAATGAAGATGTTGTTTGACAGCGTGAGTATGACCAGTGATGGAGATACCTGTGACACCTGAGATACCCAAGTGTGACGTGGCGGTTTGAGTGGTGCAACAACGACATTGATATGTTCAGCACGTTCGACGACAGTCATAACGTCACTAGAGATATCCCAACGGGGACACTCTCGACAACTCCCACAGCACCAGTGATACCGCAACATGGTCCGTCACACATTCAACACAAACGACGTGCAGCTTACTCACTTACAACCAAACCAACGACGTCGTCTAGACCACCTGATACCCGCCACCTTGTTGCTACTCCGATACCACTCTTACCTTTGATGCCCTTGATACCACATTCATACTGATATTCGTACACTCTTTACCCCTCTAACACAGATCATGTCACGTGAAGGACTGGACGACATTGTGGTCGCAGGCAAGCAGAAACGACCCACACCGGTGCCTCCACCCCAGACCCGGGTCAAGGTGCTGCTCAAACACCTGCCCTTGACGCTGGTGTTCCCCACGTGGCTGGTCCGTCTGACAGTTACGGTGCTCCTGCACTTCATCCCCATCATCGGCCCCTTCGTCGCCATTTTGGTGAACGCTCCCAGACGAGGTCGAAACGCCCACGCGCGCTACTTTGAGCTGAAGATGATGCCCAAGGCCGACGTGGAGCAGTTCACGCGGGTGCGACGCGGCCAGTACCTCGGCTTCGGTATGGTTGCTGGCGCCCTGGAGTCCATTCCGTTTCTGGGGCTCTTGTTTGCGTTCACAAACTGCACCGGTGGAGCTCTTTGGGCTGTGGCCATTGAGCGGCGGATGCGGGACACGGCTCGTCCCTCTCTCAACAATGCTCGCGCTCGGGCCCAGCAGATGATGATTGGATAGAGGGTTTCACGAGATTGCTGGATGGTGCTTTTCACATAATTATTAATATCATTGCTTTATGTTATGTGGGGGGGTATGGTATTTGTGGCCGATCAGGCTGTAGCACATTATGTATATCTGCGATTGGAGATGGTGTTGTCTACAGTAGCAACTGCAATTGTTTTCTGGACTCGCGCTCAAATACTTGTACAACGATGAGAGTTTTTTTTCTTCTTTTTGATCCTATAGCTTATATGGGGGGACTTACAAAGACGGTAACACGAGAGTGAGTGTCAGCACTGTAGAAAGGGGGTTAATGAGACAATAAGCCGCGTATTTCTGCGGTCATTTCGATACTAATGTTGGCATGGTTTTGATTATTCAAAGTAATTAACAGGCCGAGGTGCATTACGAAGTCAGCTCAAGTCCACCAGAATTGACCCAAAAGAGATAAGAGATAAGCCCTTTTTTGAGTGAATCTGTTAAAGTATCTGATTGGCCAATTGAGGTTGGTGGTCCGAGTATGGTAGTCTCCACATGTTGTCCTCAGACTGTCCAATTTCACGCTCGAAAAACCAGTTGATGCCTGATAGTTCGATGGCGGTTTAAGTGATGCAAACTCTGCTTCTAATCAGATGGTCTGGAACCGTAGCTGATCGGCATTCCCAAAGTTGGGTCTGAGTCGATGTTGGGGTGGTGAAGGGAGGAGTGAGAGAAGGGACAATGAGGTGTTGGTTGTTGTATGGCATTGGGGACTAATCGATTCGACATTTGCATTGGGTCCAGTGATGGTTAACCAGTATAGATCTCCCTCTTCATCTTGAAGGCACATGTCTTCGCTTCCAGATGTCTCTGCATCGCCATCTGCACGATCCTGTGCCTTACCACACTCTGTCTCATCTGCACACGTGCTGGGTTCGTAGACTGTGATTCACCGTCCTCTCCACCGTGGCTAATTCTCTCGAGCCATGTCTCAGCTTCGGCAGATTGATCTGATAATCTGTGACTGGTCTGGTTCCTGTTAGCTCGGAGCTTGAGTTAGTTTGCTCCGTGGAGGGTGGGGGATGAGGAGGTGGTAAAGCTGGTAGTGGAGTTGGAGCTGATAAGTTGATGTCAATAATCCATTGTTTTTACTTGTTTTTCGATTGGATCGTATACCCCACTTCTATCTATACTTCGTCTCCTTTTCTCAGTACAGGTACATCAGATAACGCACGGCACCTGAGATGAAAAAGATAACCGGAGACCAAACTTAACTGAGACAAAGAGTCCAATCAGAGGCTTATTCGAGTCAATCAAAGGCTTAAGTGATTCGGGGCTCTAGACCGAGTCTCGATTCGGACAATTCCCTCGTTCGAGGATAATATATAAAGCTGCCAGACCATCTTGCAGCGTCTTCAACTCACCACAGCTCGTCTCTTCTTCATCATGAAGTTTTCCACAGTCATCCTTCCCCTTCTCACCTCCCTGGCCCTAGCCCAGACCAACGCTACTGCCCCCAAGGGCACTGTTCCCAACGAAAAGTCCCAGACCACGATTGTAGTCACCAACGACGACTCGTGGGCTTCAGCCAACATCCGGGCCTTCTACAATGAGCTCAAGAGCGAGGGCTACAACGTGTACATGTTTGCTCCTGCTGTGCAGCAGTCCGGCACCGGAGGCACCTTCAACCTGCCCAAGAACGCTACTCTTGCCAAAGGAGCCGAGTGGGGGTCTGCTCCCGCTGGAGCTCCCTCTTGGGGCCAGGACAAGCAGGATGACCATATCTGGTACTTTGACGGCACTCCTGGAGCCGCAATCTCGTTTGGATTCGACTACGCTCTCCCCAAGTTCCACCCCAACGTGTCTGTCGATCTGGTTGTCTCCGGACCCAACGAGGGCTGGAACCTCGGACCCTTCGTCTACACTCTGTCTGGAACCGAGGGAGCCATGTACACGTCGATTCTGCGAGGAGTTCCTGCCGTTGCCTTCTCCGGAAACAACGACCACACTTACTACGCCAACGCCTCCAACTCGGGCACCTCGGCCCATCAAATCTACGCCAAGGCGTCCACCGCCATTGTCAAGAACCTGCTGGAGAACGCCAAGGGTCGACCCTCGGTTCTGCCTCTCGGCGTCGGCATGTCTGTCAACCTCCCCAACGTCGGAGACATTGATCCGTCCGGAAAATGCGTGGATCCCAAACCCATCTTCACCCGTCAGACCGGCCGGGGAGCTGCCACCTACAAGCTGGTCTTCAACGAGACCACGGGCATCTTTGACGAAGACGATAGTCTCAAAACTGCGGCTCTGCGAGCCTGTCACAACGGAGACTGTTTTCTGCCTGATGAAACCGATGTTGTCTCCAACTGGGGCTGCTACTCTTCTATTTCTGTCGTCACTGCTGACTACGATGCTCCTGGCGGTGTGGCTGCCGAGGTTCAGTATCTCAACCGAAACCTGGTGAAGTTTGCCCCCAAGGGGTATGGTTCTTTCCCGGGTCAGAAGTAGAGAAGAATTGACGGTGAAGATAGCTCGCGAGGGAGAAGGATTAACGACGAGATGATAACTCACGATACCATTTAGATTCTGTACAAGTATGATTGATTTATTCAGATGAGACGGCTGTAGCACTGATTTGTTATACTTGGACTTTGCCATTTATTATGAATACCGGTAGCTGTTGATGTTCATGTTGATGTTCAGTTTCGTGTTCGGGATCATGCTCTTCTTGTTCTTGTTCCAGTCCTGTTCTGCAAACACACTGTAAATAGCTGATCATAATTGATCAGTAATTGTTTCGTAATTGTTCCTGTATTTGAACTTTTACTCGTGATCATTTCTCTTGTTCTTCATCATCGATTTTTACAAGTGCTTGTAGCTTGTCTATAGAACTATTTCGACAACTTCTACAATTTCATTAGTCATTCATTAGTTACACTGCAGTTAAGTGGCATAAACAGGAGGAGCATCGCCGTTGAGATTCAGAGCGACCTTGGTCTTGAATCGCACGTCGTAGTACTTGACCTTGTTGTTTTCCCAAAACTGGAACCGGAGAGTGGTCGAGACCAGATGCGAGACGGGATAGGGATGCTGGGAGGAGGTGGAGGAGTTGAGCGGCAGGTTTTTGACGGTTAGTTGGTAATCGAGGGTTTTTGGCGGGTTCATGTCTCGTAACAGAGGATACGTGCTTGTTGTGGAGCCCGTCTGTTGTGTGAGAATCACCTCGACGCCCTTGAGCTTGATGGCGTTCTTTTCCGGGAGATAGTCCTGGAGCGGGGTCACGTGCATTTTGAGGTTGATGATATCGTTGACGAGCTTGGAGTGTTGTAATTGCAGCGTCACGTCGGCTCTTTGCGGCCACAGATAGCGCGCTCCCTGGTCTGTGTCCGTATCGCTTTGCGGGGCTGTTCTGAGAATGGTGAGCGGTAGTAAAGCCGATATCTTGTGTGGTTTCTTCAAAAACCGGCTCTTGGGTTTCGCCACGTACGACACTCGTATCGAGTACGACAGGTAGCCGTGGACCGATTCCGGCGTCGAGTTGCGGATGGGAATGCAGACGTCTCGGAGAGTCGAACTGACCATGTCGGGCATGTGGGTGCCTGGGCTGAGAACGTGGGTGGACCAGATGGTGGTGGACTGCGTGGAGGAGCCGAGCGGGCATTTTTGGACCAGCTCGATGCACAGCGGCTCCTCCAGCTGCAGCAGGTCCGTGTCGGTGGTTTTGATGGCCGGGTAGAATGGCGTGGATTCGTGCGCTAGCTGCTGGATCGCCTGGGTGAAGGAGGGCAGTTCGTCCTGGGGAGGAGTCTGCAGCCCGTCGAGAGTGCCGTCAACGACCTCGGCGTCCCCCAGATACGGCAACATGGCCCGTGAGTTGGTGAGCACAAACATGGCTGTGGAGTTTGGATAGCTGGCGATAAGATGGTTAACCCTTGGGTGCGGTGTTTTCTGTCTCTGACTAAGTGCGGCTGGACACTAAGGCGTGTCACCGGGCGATATATATACAGGCCGAGCCGGAGACGCGCTGGTGCACGGCGCCAGAGCGGGCCAAGCGCTGACTCACCCGGAATCGCTCTTCCTGACTCACACACACCGTTGACAAATCTACTTTGCGTCTCCGGCCGTTGGACTCGGAAGGGGTGTGGGGGGGAGATACATACTACAGAAGAATGGGTGGGGCGATTAGGATTTGAAATACACCATTGGACTCAGTAAGTGACGGGGAGCTGATTAATACTATTTTTGTTTCTCCAACTCCTCTGTATCACAACATTCCCTCCTATCACCCCCATTTTCGACTCCGTCGGTTTGAGTTTGAGGAGCACGTTAGTGCAGGGAAGTGCATGCGACCTGCGAGTGGTACGCCGCTTGAAATTATTAGCGTTTGGGAATAATTGGGCTGTAAAACGTCGTGTTGACTGTTGAGAGGTGTTGCTGATGACTAATGAGGAGAAGAAACTTATGGTGGTATTGAGGTGACGGCGAGAGTCGATTGACTGTATTTTTGGCTCAATATTCCACTCCAATCCCGTTCCATCGACTCCCTCCTCAGACCTCGGCAATTGATCGGCTGCACATGATCTCGTCTTGGCAGGCAGGTTTGGCTGGGAAAACGTTGTTATTCGTATCAAATTCTTATTCTATAGTTAATGAAGCACCGCATTCATCATACAGAGCGATCCAGGCCTTTGTTGGACTGATGTCAGCTCTATAACTCCATTGCCAGAAGGGCTCATTTGACGGAGGAAAACCACAGCTGTATAACATACAGATATGGTGCAAACCCCACTTTCGGGCGGCTAGAGACGGCATACCCAGCATTCTGGCTGCCGATCAGCAACAGCTTTAACGTCCCCGAGGCACAGGCTCGGTGTTTGGGCTGTTAGACTGATTCGGGCTGGCTAGTTATGGTTTGGACAACTGGTATGACTGTTTGGTCTGGTGAAGAGACTGGTGACGGTTGAAGTAAATCATAGTCTATATCTGTTGTAAGCTGTGGTTTTGGGGCACCTCTTTATTGACTGTTCTACCCAATTTATGCCCACTCCACCAAGATAACCGCCGTTGTACCCGCACTCATGTCTACATCTACCCGGCATGAGTCATGCTAGCCAATAGACAGAGAATGCTATAGTCATGGTCATCTGACGCTTGGCGTGCTTGGCGGAGGAACTGCGTTTCCGCTCTTTATACCAGGTAGTTTGTCGTACCCAGATGGGGGGGGGGCGGTGGATATTGAGCGAGAGCAGACTGAGGTGTAGAGAAACAGCTTCTATAAGTGAGATGGGTCTACAAAAGGTGAAATGAGTTGATCTGTAACAATAAAGGGGTGTGTCCAGACTGACATCTGATCTTTCGTTGACTTTCTTTGTTGTGCTTACAGGTTTAGTGACTCCACAGTTATGAATAGACCAAGGCATCACTTAGAACCATAGGGGGAGCTGTTATGAATTTTGTAATGTGGTTTTAAGTAAACATGCACTTGTATTGGTTCATGCACTTCAATTGTCTCTTTGATAGCGTCTCCTTCACTGAAGCCCTTTCTAAGCTGTCCTACAAGTGCAACAAGTATTGAGACAAAGCATCAACTAGCGTTATGACTCGATAAGTGGAGCATAAGTCTGTGGGGGAGTGACAGTGACAATAACAAAGAAGCTAACATAATCAACCCACTTCTGCAGCCCAGTTTCTAGAAGTGTTCCCCCGCAGTAACTCTCACACGGCTGACCTCAATCACGCAACTCCACCAAAAGCAATAATGGATCACCTGTCTCATTTGATCACCTGTTTCACCAAAAGCAATTCCTCTATTACAGGTAAGTTCATTTCAAGGTGCTACACTAACTGAGATTAGCGTCGTAGCCGTGTAACTTGGTGGTGGTAAGTGAGCCTGGGATGATGGGATGTTGAAATCGAGTATCGCAACTCAGAGGGAACAATTGAGCACCAATGAACCAGTGAAATAAGCCAAAATTTCGAGAATACTTCAAAGAAACACTCCTTCGAACTCTGCTTCACCCAATTGGTATTTTACAGCACCTAGAGTGGCTACGGTACCGGTACTTGATCTCATTAGTATCTACCAGGAGTGTCAAGTTAATGTCTGTGTATTACAATTGCTACCACTACTCTCAACTTTTGAAACCCAACCTGTATTCTATTCTATGTTAATGCAAATAAGCACCTTTGATTCCCTACTCAGGGCCAGCGGCGTGCTTCTTCTCCTTCTTCTCCTCGACGGGAGCCTTGACCTCCTCCTCATCATCAAGAGGAATCTGGTGTCGGCACTTGGCGAGCTTGGCCATGACAAATCGACGCTTGTCCTTGGGCAGACAGCAGATGGCAATGGGGATCTTGAGATCGTCGGGAATGGACTGGTGCTTCTTGGAGCCAAAGTGGAAGGTGGCGTCCAGAGAGTTGAGCCACTCGTCTCGAGACAGTCGCTCGGGCTTGACCACAATCTCGTCGTCGTCTTCGGCGTGCTTGGGAGCCTCTTCGGCAGCAGCAGCCTCGTGGTGCTCCTCGGGAGCCGCGTCCTTGGCGTGGTCGAAGGACTCCTCCTCGGAGTGAGCAGAGTGCATGGATTCAACGTCAGACATTGTGTGAGAGGGTGTTTGTGTGTGAAAGGTGTTTGTGGTGTTTGTGTTTGTGTGTCAGAAACTGATGTCGAATTATAGACGGCTGGGGCCTCTATTTATACCGTTGAGCGATATTTCATCCGGTCACGACTCTACCTCGCTGCACCCAACGTCTATACTTTATCGGTGCATGATAGGAACTTTGGAATGAGGGAGCTAAGCTAGTTTGGCTCCGAAAAAAGACGGGAAAGTTCGAGCGGGCTCCCAACGGGGCATGTAAACTCCGTCAGAGCTGTTTTTGGCCGCTTATCACCGCTGGGAAGAATGTCCGAATTTATTGGCCAATGGGAGGGTTCAAAAACCAGCTTTTTCGGACATCGAAAATAGGCTTCCGAAACCACGAGACTGGTCGTTTGACGTGGGTGAAATGAACAAAAAATAGAGGCGACCCAGGAGAACAGCAGAAGAGGTCAGAAATGGGATCAGATTGTTCTTGAAGAGAAAAAACCATATATTAGTAGTCATCCCACCAAGCCGATCAAAATGCACTCTTCAGAATCTCATCACCACCTCTCTCTCTTGAGATAACCACCCCCCCTCCTGTGCGGCTCATCAATTCAACGACAGTAAATCCTGGGAATGAAAAAGTCAATCAAAAAGTAAATACGGCCCTGACAAGCCTCGTCATAAACGGGAATGCGGAAAAAGGGGCTACTGCACCAGCTGAAACGTGGGAGAAAGAGAAAGTGAAGCGAAAGCGAAAGAGAAAGTGAAACGGTAATCTGGTGGTTGGTAATTGGGGTTACGTCTCACTTAATGGTAGAGGCTTGCTCTGTCATACTAACACAAGCACTCAATTGTATACATTGCTTGTTGATACAGAACTACATGTATACACTCATCTAGATCCAGTTGCTCTGTACATCCCCACACCCCCACACTACACCCACTCATACATCATTGGATATCATTCATTCAGATTATATGCTTTGGCTGCTTCAAGCTAGGCCGCTAAACTAGGCGCTCAAGCTAGGCTGCTCAATTGCTCAATTGACAGGGTCACGTCGCCGGAACAGAGCAGTCAGCTTGCTGAAAATTCCAGCCAGAATGACCTCGTAGAGCCAGGCAAAAATGCCCCGGTGGTCGCTCACGGCCTTGCGGCTGGACGACGCGTCTCGCTCGGAGCCAGCGTCGGACTCGGGCGGCGCAATCGAGCCATACGACACGTTTCGGGCCCGCGCAGTCTGCTGCGCAGGGTTCAGCTGAGATCCGTCGTTAGCAGTAGAAGCCTCGTTGGAGGGGACTCCGAGCTCCGACACTGCAGTCACCATGCGCTCGGAGACGGCAGTGTCGGGACGGGGAGAACGAACGGCGTCGGATTCAGACGAGGGCACGGCAGCAACAGCAGCGGCAGTAGCGGCAGTAGCGGCGGCAGTAGCGACGACAGACGCGATCACAGCAGCGGAAGTTCCGTCGGAAGCCTTTTCGACCTCGGGCTCGGAGGAAACAGGCTCGGACTCAACCTCAGGCTCGGGTGCAACAACCCCAGATTCAACCTCAGGCTCGGTTGCAACCTCAATCTCGGTTGCAAGCTCGGGCTGTGTGACCTCAGACTCAACCTCAACCTCAGACTCGACCTGGACAACCGCAGACTTGCTGATGGGCTGGATCACAGGAACAGGTGCGCTGATAGGCTCAATGTCGGCGGGAGCGGAGTCAGCCTGAACGGGCTCCTTGAGGAGCTCAGCGGAAGGCGAAGCCTCCACAGGCTCCACAGGCTCCACAACCTCCGCAGACTCCTCAGAAGTCTCGCTGACAATCTCCTTGGCAGCAGGAGCTTCGGAAACCTCCTCAGCGGTGTTAGAGACATCGGGAGAGGCCTCTACGACCTCTTCAACCTTCTTGGAGACGACAGGAGCCTCGGAGATGTTCTCGGAGATGTCCTTGGTGGCCTCAACAACTTCCTCCGAGGCAACAGGAGCATCCACGGCCTCCTTGGAGACCTCGGAAGTCCCCTCAACAGCCTCAACGGCGTCAGACAGCTCGGGAACAGCCTCCTTGGGCTCAACCACCTCCTCCACCTCAACCTCGGGCACAACCTCAGGCTCAACCTCAGGCTCGACAGACTTCTCTACCACCTCAATCACGGGCTCGGGAGCCTTGACGGGAGTCTCCTCGGTCTGCTTAGCAACCTCAGGCTCAGAAATGGCCTTGGGCTCCTCCACGACCTCAGTCTGATCGACAACCAAAGCAGCTGCCACAGCAACTCCAGCAGCAGCCGCAGTAGCCGCCACAGCGGCCACCACTGACTCAGCAGCGGGAGCGTCAGACTTGACAGCAGGGGCTTCGGTCTCGACGACAGACTTGTCAACAACCTCATCAGAGACCTCAACCTCGGCAGAGGGCTCCACGGAAGGCTCAGCAGCAGACTCGACAGCAGGCTCCTCGACGATCTCGACGCTCTCGGCGACTGCGGGCTCCTCCACAACCTCCTTGGGTGCCTCCTTGGCCTCAGACACCTCCTTGGTCTCTTCAGACACCTCGGTAACAGCCTCGGACTTCTCGGAAACAGTCTCAGACACAACCTCAGGCTCCTGAGCGGGCTCGGTCTCGGTGACAGGCTCGGCTTCAACAGGAGCTGGCTTGACCTCCTCCTGGGCGACCTCCACGGTATCCACAGGCTCGGAGGTGGGCTCGACGGGCGCAGAAACGGTCTCGGGCGCAGAAACAGTCTCTGGCTCGGCCACAACCTCAGGCTCAGCCACAACCTCAGGCTCAGCCACCTCAGGCTCAGCCACCTCAGGCTCAGCCACAACCTCCTTGGCCTCCACCACGAGAGACTCCTCCTCGGTCTTGGTAGGCTCAACCTCAGCAGGCTCAACGGGAGCAGCAGGAGTAGCCGGAGCAGCCTCTTCAATGGGTGCAGCGGCAACTACCTCCTCAATCACCTCAGCCTCCTTCTCAGCAACCTCGGAGACCTGCTCGGTGGTGGCGATAGGAGCTGACTCGGTGGTAGCGACCGGGGCCGGCTCGGTTGCAGCTTCGGTGGCAGCCTCGGCGACAACTTCAGTCTCAACGGGAGTCTCGATCTTGGACTCGACCTCGGGCTCCTTGGACTCAACCTCAGCCTCGACCTCAGTTTCCTGAGCCTCCTTGATCTCCTCAACGTCGACAACAGGCTCGGCCTTCTTGACGACGGGCTGGATCACAGTAACAGGCTCTGCGGACTCGACGTCGACGACGGACTCGACGACGGACTCGGTTGTGGCGACGGGAGACTCAGCGACAACCTCCTTGACAGAAGCTTCGACAGATGCCTCAACGGGAGCCTCGACAACAGCCTCGACAACAGCTTCAGTAGGGGTCTCGACAGGAACCCCCTTGGAAGAAGTCTCGGAAGGAGTCTTCTCCTCGGAAAGAGTCTCAACAGGAGCTGCAACGGGGGTCTCAACAGGAGCTGCAACGGGGGTCTCGACAGAAGTCACTTCAACTGCAGCCTCCTTCTCGTCAGACTTGGGGAACTCCTCAGAGGCGACATCAGCGTCCTTGGAGACTTCCTCTTCAGTCACGTCCATGGAAGCAGCCACGGGAGCAGTTTCGGAGGCATCTTCCTCAGCAGGCTTCTCGACAACCTTCTCGACAACCTTCTCGACATCCTCAGTCTGGACCTCAGGCTCAGCGACCTTGACAGGCTCAACGAGCTCAGTCTCGACCTCAACAGGCTCAGCAGCGACTTCAGTCTCGACCTTGGACTCAGCCACAGGATCCACCTCCTTGGTCAGCTCAGCAGCCTCGGTTTTGGTTTCAGGCTCAACCTCGGCAGACTCAGAAGCAGCCTTGGGTTCCTCCACGAGCTCAGTCTTGGTCTCGATCTCAGTATTGGTCTCGATCTCAGCCTTTGTCTCAACCTCGGGCTTGGTCTCAACCTCGACCTCGGGCTTCACCTCCTCCTTGAGCTCAACGACGGCGTCAGTAGACTCAAGAACAGGCTCCTCCTTGGCCTCCTCCTTGGTCTCAACGACAGGGGCAAGAGTCTCGGCAGGAGACGTCTCGACGGGAGCAACAATCTCAACAGTCGAATCCTCCTTAGCCACCTCCTTGGTCTGGGACTCCACCTCGGGCTGCTTGGTAGGCTCGACTGTGGATTCAGCAGTGGGCTCAATAGCAGGCTCAAGAGCAGGCTCAGAAGCGGGCTCAACGGCCTCAACTGTGGCCTTAACTTCGGGCTCCACAGCCTTCATCTCGGGCTCCACAGCCTTGGTCTCAACCTTCACCTCCTCGACCTCAGCCTCCTTGACTTCAGGCTTGACGTACTTGACCTCCTCCTTCTCCTCCTCCTTTTCAGCCTTGACCTCTTCCACCACCTCATTGACGTCCTCCTTCACCGCCTCCTTGATCTCCACCTTCTCCACCTTCTCCTTGGTATCAACTTCAACCTCGGCCTTGGTATCAGCTTCAATTTCAGCAGGTTCAATCTTGGACACAACCTCAGCAGCAGCCTTGGTCTCAACCGCCGGCTCAGCCTTCAGAGTCCCCTCTCCAGCCTTGTCTCCCTTGTCTCCACCCATTCCACTGGTGATCAACTCGTCCAAATCCTCAAACTCTCCGCCGGCCTTGTTCAGATCCATGACCATGGCGCCGGCCTGGTCAACCACAACCCACCGGGGATCCTCCAGGGCCGCAGAGGCGTGCAGAGAAGTAGACTCGGACGAAGCGGTTTGAGGAGGCGTGAAGGACGCCGAGGAAGAAGCATAAGAACCGGCAGACGATGACCGCAAATCCGAGTCGGACGCCCGGGCCAACGCAGCCTTGGCCTTCTTCTTGGCCTTCTTTTTCTGGTTCTTCTTGCGCTTGGCAGCACACGCAGATGACTCGGCCTCTGTAATGACATGGTTGACGGTTCCGTCAGCAGTCTCGGCCGTCTCACAGCCGGCCTGGAGAACCCAATCGCCGTCAACCACAAACTTGTACATGTACTGCTTGCCGGCTTCGGGGTCAAACTCGTACGTGTACGTTTTGCCGTCTTCCTGCTGAGTCATGTTTTCGGGCTTCCAGTCGCTAAAGTCGCCGGCCAGTTGCACAGTCTCGGGCTGCTGGTCTGGCGCCAGACTCTCGTATGTGATGATCATTGGTAAAAAGAACTTTTTGCGCTCTGCTTCAATGTCGTGACTTGTATGCAAACAAAATCAAGCACCCACATGTGTATATATATATCCCCCTCCTTTGCCTCGCAGATATTTTGCTGCAGGTGAGTTGTACAGTGTAGACTGGTTAGTTGTACGACACGGTACTCGTACAGTGTGGCGATTGGAGCTGATGATTGTTCTGAAATGTAGTTCCCTTCTCAACCCTGCAAAGCTCATTAATTCATATCTTCTCTTTATATCACCTCCTCATCACACCCTCCCTCATACCCCTATACGCTCGTATATCGCCAACCGTTTCCCCGGTAACCTTAGACAAAGTTAACATGTTAACCGTGCAGCGCGTGTCGCATTAGGTTCGGGGGCGAACTGAGGATGAAGGTACGGAGAAGGTACTGGCACTTTTTGGAGGGGTCTCAAGGCTGGATTTTGAGACGATCTGGGCTGATTTTCTCATTGGGGCATTATTAAGAGCATATCATCACTCTGTCAAAAGTTCAACCATTTTCATCCACTCCTTCAGTCTCTAAAACACAGCCTCTCAATGGTGAAACATCTTCCAACCTCACCTCACCTCACCTCACATCCATACAGTGACTGGAATTAGTGTGAAAGATGAAAAAATATTCTGGGAAACGTCATTTGACCAGTGAAAGCTGGAGATTAATTCGGAGCCCTTCAGACCAAGTTCCGGCACACAGACAAGATAATAGAAACCGTTTATCCGCGCCTCAAACGACGCACACGTCCCACACGCCTCACACGCCCTACACGCCCCATGTGCATTGCTCCAATGACCGCTCAGGTTTACCAGTCGCTGCATGCGTTTGGTGGCGTTGTACAGTGGGTGAGAGTGAGCAAACCGGGTGCCCTAACCCGTGGGCTAGTGAGTCAGCACGATCTCGGTCAGTGTACGATATGAGTTGTGTGAGAGTCTTACTCAGCATTTTGACAAATCCATTGTTCCAGGAAGATTAAGGTATGATCTGCTTCCTACCAGTACAGCTTTGTTACAGTTTTGTTAAGGAAAATAGTCCGCTGGGGGTGCAAATCTGGTGTTCCAGGTAAGTCACAGACACGAGGTTAGTTTCAGACTGTAGAGGGAATTTTACAGATATAGCAAGTGTCTTTATATTAATCACTACCAATACATATTCTTGAGATAACAACGTTCTTCAGCCACTAGCCGTTTACGTTTACTTAGAAGCTTACTTATCAATCTCACTCCGTCTCGAGTTCTACAGCGGCAGCTTTTAATTACAGTTTTGTTGAAGAGGATAGTCCGCTGGGGGTGCCAATTCGATGTTCAAAATACGTAGGGGAAGCAAGAAAACAGCTAGACTGTACCAAAGCTGCTCTAGTTACATTATATGCTCTCATACTTAGCCCTCCCCATTCGATATTTCGAGATGTCTGCAATTTTCACTCCCAAGAGGTGTAAGTTTACTTGGAAGCTTAGTTACGGAAATTGCAACCGCTCAAAAGTCTACCAATCCACCAAACCCTCACCAGTAGTGTGAGGTCAAAGAGAACATCGGCAGACCTTTATGATCAATTTCACCACTTCTACAACACTCGCAATCATCTAACATCTCTGTATTCTGTATGTATCTGTATACGTCTAAACCACAGCACCTGTATACGTTGTGGTGTGTAATTGGAGGTCAGCACGAATTAGCGTGTGAAGATCCGTACTCCGTGAGCTCAAATCCACCAGACTCGAGGAGTTCAGATCATTCACAGTTTCGAAATCATTCACCAGTCTCGAGGAGTTCAGACCTGGAAGATCTCGCTTCGCTCAATCTTCAGATCTTATAACTCAACTCCCACCCCGGCTCCACAGGAGCAACCAAATTCTTCTTCAACGTCTCAATCTCCTCCTTTGTAAACCCACAGTTCTCCATGATCCACTTCTCCGGACCTCCAAACTTGTTGTCCAACAGATCCAAAGCCTGCATCATACAATCGTACCGAGAAGACAGCATATTGGCCATCTTTTCGGCCATGGCGGGATCACTCCACTCAGCCCGCTCAGTAGAAAGGGCCTCAATTAGCCGAGGAACGGCTTCTCGAAGCCCGAACGTCGTCAGCTCGTACTCTCGAGAAATCGTGTCGTGATCCAGACCCAGCAGACGCAGAACCAGAGCGCAAAAGACGCCGGTTCGATCCTTGCCGGCGGTACAGTGCACAATCATTGGAGTTCCGGGGTTCTCCAGCAAGTATCGCAACGGCTTCACGTACGAAGGTCCTCCAACTGTAAGGATCTCGTCGTAGGCCCGTTTGAAGCCCTCAATGGGGTCAAGGAAGTTGCGGTACCGCTCCGCAAGAGCCTCAGGAGACAGGTCCTTGCTCTTGAAGACGGGAGTGTGGACCCGCTCAGTTCCGTCGACCTTGCCAAAGCCGTTTCGAGTGACCTCAATCTCGGACCGGAAGTCGAAAACAGCCTTGATTCCAAGCTGGTTGATAGTAGCCACGCCAGCAGGAGTCACGCTTCGCAGATCGGCACATCGATACAAAACACCCTGGATCACGGACGTTTTCGAATCCAGCTGGAACCCGCCGTAGTCTCTGAAGTTGTCGATTCCGTCCACATCCTTGAACCGCGTGACAGTGCCGATGTTGGCCATATCGTTGAGAGCCCGCGCATGAAAAGCCTCGGCCTTGAGCCAGTCAATGATGATTTTAGTCACCCGGGGGTTATAATTGACCTTTTTGGGCCGCTTGCCAGGCTCAGAGCCCTTCTCAGCGGGCAACTCGTCGCCGTAAAAGTTGTGGTCGGCATCGCGAATGATGGAAAGGTGATGTCGAGGCTGAAGAGCGTTCGCAAAGTGGCCGGCGTCCTCAACGTTCACGACCTGGTCACGTGACCCAAACACCGTCAGTGTGTGTCCTCCAGCCGATTTGAACGCTCTGCAGTGCCCCGGGATGTCCGTGTTGGCGATCGACGACGGCTCCTCGATGCTCACCAGCATCTTGGTGTACTTGCCGCCAAAGTTTTCCACCGACCGGTACTGCTTATGTTCCTTCCACGTGTATCCATACCCCTCTCTGAGCTTGTCCCAGATTTCGTGCGTCTTGTAACGGCCCGAGCAGTTGACAAACGCCGGCAGCACCATGTTTCCTCCGCTGCCAACAAACTTGTTGGCGGAGATTCCGTTGTGGAACCACTCCATTGCTGCCAAACAGCCTCGAGAATGCGCCACAAGAGCACAGACAGCCAGCCCCCGCTTCTGAAGCCACGTCACGGCCGCCTCAATGTCCTCGGCGTCTCGTTTGATCGTTCGGATCGGCTTCGTCACCTTGTACTCGGGCCAGTCCACGTCCTTCAGCTCGTGGTGGTTGTCTTCGGTAGACTCGCCGCAGCCCCGGAAGTCCAGCCGGAACGTCCACATGCCGTTCTCGCCGGGCAACTCCTGACCCAGCATGCGTTGGTAGCAGTAGTCCTTGTGTCCTCCCTGACCGTGGAGAATCAAAACCACCTTGGGGGGATAAACGGTCTTGAAATTGGGGTTGTCGATGGCCGAAGGAGGCTCAACAAGCACTCCGGCGAGCTCGGCGCC
The DNA here is from genome assembly GCA_900519015.1 of Yarrowia osloensis. Classification (NCBI taxonomy): domain Eukaryota; kingdom Fungi; phylum Ascomycota; class Dipodascomycetes; order Dipodascales; genus Yarrowia; species Yarrowia osloensis. Next base: position 853,061 of record ULGU01000006.1, read on the forward strand.
CTTGGTTCCCACGGGAATCGTGTGTTTCGTTTCAGACACCATTGTGGAGCGGTTGATAAAGACGTTGTGCGATAAGTGGGGAAACCCGTGCTTATATAGATGTGCAGGTAAAGTTCAACGGCAAAGTGGGGTGGGTTAAAGAAGGTGTTGTGGGTGTGGTGGTGGGGTGAAATTGGAAACCAAACATACTTGAGCTGGCTTGAACTAATTTCAGCTTTATCCACTTCAACAGCACAAAAACTAACCAATCTACACACTCCTCCTATCAACCGAGGTATGTATGTCCCGCATAAAGTTCACGGGTGATGATGTAATCGGCTGTTGGGATCTGGACGAGTTTATTGCGAGTTTGTGAGGAGCGATTGAGCGGCTGACTGTTTGTGTTTAGTCGGGAACCCGCTTAGATCCGATGCCGAGTTTTGCCATCGCTTTAGCGTGTAATTCCGTTGGTTTCAGTGTGCAGCCATTTTCACGTCTGGTGCTTAGGGTTGCGATAACTGGCAGGAGTGGGGGTGCGATTAATGGCTGTCAGATGTCTCCATTTGGCTTGTAACTGACATAGATTACTTGGTATAGCTACACGTCCCCACCATTCAGCTTCCAAATCAATATCTCATAATCTGACACCTTTACTAATGATGTTGTGAAGCCCTTAAGCTCAACTATTACTGGGCAAAGTCCCACACACACTTGGCCGCTTACTTCACACACTCAATACCTAAAACTGGAAATACCAACGACACAACCGAAAATCGAGATTTCAAAAATAGTACCATATTGTAGCCCCCACTCGCACAAATCCAACGCTTGTACTCACTAACCTACACCATCTTTCCTTCTTTCTCAACCACGCGTCTCCCTCCCCACCCACCACCAACTTAATTTACACGCGTCTCGTGATATTCTTTCCTGCAACCATCTCTCCACCACACAACACTGGACACAAAAAACGCTGCAGACATGTCTCGACCCGCCCGAAAACGCCTGGCTGTAGCCACGGACGAAAACACTCACGTGACGCAAAAATCGGCCGATTCGCCCGTCGTCAACACCGAAATTCGAACACCTCTGTCCACTATCACCAATGTTGAAAACAGCACCACATCGCGACGGTCCAGTTCACGACACAGAAAGACGGTGGTGTACACCGAGGTTACGGAGGATCACGTGAGCGACGAGCTCAGTGATGACAAATCAAACACGTCGTCGTCGAGCGACCAGATTGAGAAGGACCTGATGCTCCTCCCAGAGGTGCGGAAACGAGCCCGAGGAGAAGATGGCGAGTCTGAATCTGAACCCGAGGAAGACTCTGAATCTGAGGAGGAGGCTGGTCACGTGTCCCACCGATCGCGTGAGTCTGACAAGGAGAGAGCCGAGAAGCTGAAAATGTTTGAGCAGGAGCAGGCTGCCAAGTTTGCTGCCATTGACGACTTCGAGCTTCATTTCGAGGAGGTGGCCGAGGACAGTTTCGACAAGAGTATGAGTGAACAGAGCGAGGCTGGTGGATATAGTCAGGATCCCGAAGTTGAGCTTGCTGATGTCCTTGGTCGTGAGGATTGATTGAGGGGATGATGGGACTTGAGAGGGTCAGCGTTGTTCTATGATGACTGAACTGGCTCTTGAGGTAGTTGGTTTGGTCGTTTGTGCGATTTGGTTAGGATCGAGACGGTTGATTTGGGCTCTCAGACGACTTGACTAGTTCTCAAAGACTACAGAGTGTTTCGAAAGTTTCTATGAGATTTACGGTCTCGAGAACCAGGTCAAGCTACGGGATTGGATTGTGTTTGTTTCTTAGGTCTCTGGACCACGGATAGGTTTGTAATGTAATTTATTGGTTATTGTATTTGGATGGGTTGTTTGTTATTTTGAGGAAGTGTAGTCAGGTGGTCTGAATAGTGTGTGGTTGGACATATAGTACCAATTACTCTGTATAGGCAGAGAGCTCATGTCAAGTAGATCAACTCGGTCTGTGTCTTTTTGTGGCTCGAGTTCGGCCTTCATTGGCACTCGTAATGAACTCCGCAAACTTTTGCACATCTCGAGCCCATTGATGGTTGAAGATATGAGGTGGATGCGAGTTGGGGTTTGCATGAGTCGTATTGTTAGTTGTGCTGATGAAGCCGGCAAAGCCTTTTAAAGTCGAGTAATGAGCCATAGACTCGGGCTCAGGTCGACCAACATTTCTGGAAGAAACTGTGGAGTCAGTAGCAGTGTTGATTTCAACGCTTGAGCAAGCACTAGCGCAATTATAGCACTTCGAAGAGTTCACTCTATTGTGAGTATCCAATCGTGCTCTCTTTACTCCCCTTTGAGAGTCATCTCCACCCTCCAAAGTGTGGCTTCTGTTGGTTTCGCACATCAGATCTTCGAGCTCTCTCATGAGCTGAATCTTTCGGCTCTCCTTCTTTCCTCGTTTCCCTCTCGGTTTCGTCTGCTGCTCCTTGAGCTGCTGGAGTTTGTCGTTGAGATTGAGCAGAACTCCATAATCCACCACTCGAGTGTTTTGGGGCGTGAGCAGAACTGTCTGTGGGACTCCTGAACCAATCTCAACTCCACTGACCTCTATCTGAGCTCCAATCAGGTCTCGTCGGTGGACTGCTGCAACTCGAGAGTGTTCGACGCCGTAGACAATGTTCCCTGAGACATCGTACATTTCGAGAACGAGAGTTCCTAACCAGATGGGTCTGGGGGTGTTGCATTGGTCCATTTTTCTGCTTGGACTGTTGGCCAATTTTCTATCAACCACATCAACGACGATCAAATCTCCAGAGTCATTTGCAATCCCCCGAGTAGCACTGGAGGTTTCTTTTTCCAACCACTTGATCTGTTGAAACGGTGAGTCGGACTGGTTGACAAAATCGCTGACTGTCAGAAGATATTTGTGTTTCATATGATTGTGACGAAAAGATGGTAGAGTGATGGAGGCTCAATAAGGTCCCAAAACAACACAGCTAAACAGCAGAATAACATCGTTGAATGTCCTAGCTTAAATGAGTCAGAGAGAATGTCCAGTTGATTAACAGCATGGCCATTCTAGGGGATGAACAGTGACACCAGTCTAGAAGATGAGTCAACGGACCGTTCTGGCTCTTTGACGTGGCTCTGTATTCCTTGAAGCTCAGTGCCTCTAATCCGTCTGTTTCGAAATTCGTGCTCTTGCGCAACGCCTGAGATATTCATTTCTCGCCCCGAAACGTCGCTGACGTAGGCAAGGGCTTGCCAGTTGTCGTTTATAAAGGTCCCGATTTGTGTCGGAATAATAATGGGGCTAGCTTTATAGATCATGCACAAGATGCGTTATCCGCGTGTATGGGCATCGATAGTTGAACTTTATCGAGCCGAGTTCTTCGACACTGAGCTGCGAAATAGTCGTGTTCTTAAATGTACCAGTTGAGGGCACATCCTGATTAACATGCGGCTTTTTGTTCGTTTGATTGTTTTACCAAGTCTTCCACTTAGGGAATACAGCCACTCCGAACCTGGACGTCTGAGAGTAATGAGAGTTCCTCGCGTGATAGGAACAAGTTGGCTCAGCTTTATCGTCTTGGATACATCTGAAAGTCGTACTCCTAGCCGAGGAGAGTGTTCGATGTGCCTCGTCCTTTCTTATCCATTTCTCAGCAACTCTACGGAGTGGGTGGTACTTGGCGCAGTCACGAGCTAAGAACAGACTGAAGAACGTAAAAGTCTTGCCGGACGCCGATAATCAGCTTTCCTGTTCTTCGGTTGCTACTCTGGGTATTGTGCCCGATATATTGGCCTGGGAGAAACAGTGGCATTGTTCTTGAACGCACGTGAATAATCCAGCCGTTCCTCTGAATCAACTGTGGGCTAGATGTTCTACCTGATTAACGGACCTTGTCAAGGGGTCTACAGATGTCTAAAATAAATGACGCCTGTGTATCATCTCTAGTAATAATTAGTTCATAGGCCCCATTCTCTTACAGCTCTCCTACCTCAACATAATCATTAATAAAAACTACTCATAACTCTCTCCTTCCACCCACGTGATCTTCTTACTCTTCGTGGCAGTCGTGCTCCTTGGACTCATCCTCCTGAGACTCGACCTCTTTCTTCTCATCGTCATTCTCACCCTCTCCACGACCAGGCTTGTTCTTGAAGTAGTCATTGTCAACAGCAGCACAGTACTTCTCAGGTGCTCCAGTATGACACTCAGTGGCCTCAACCAGGTTTCCGTCGTAGCCGTAAACAAAGGCCACTTCGACTCCGGTAGAGTCGTGTCCAAACACACAAGCAGCATTAGGAACAACGGGACCAAGGGACATGACAACCTGAAGAATGGCTTCGTCCATATGAGGGTAGTCCGGAACATCAATCTGCTTGGTGTTGGACTGGGTGACTCGAACAGCGAGGATGTCTTCCAGAGGAAGGTGATGGGTGGAGTAGTCGTCCTCGTTCCACGCCTGAACCACAGTCTGGTACACCTTGAAAGCCATGTCGGAGGCAGTGCGCTTCGAGGGCCAGGGAATTAGAGAAGGACGGTTGTTAGGTTCCTCGAAGTCGAAGCAGGCAAGAGCAGACACCTCGTCGGCTCCAGAGTACGAGAGAGGCGAGTTCTCAGAGCCCCAAGTGCTGATTCCTGCGAATGGTATGCCAGACATGTCAACATCCTTCATTATCGCCATGTCGCCATTCGACATATCATGTCCGTATTCGTCACAGTAATCCTCGTAGATGGCGGCTCCAAGAAGCAGCAGTCCCACAGTAGCCAGCACTGCAACGACGAGACAGATGACTTTGCTGGCGGTGAAAGAAGATCGCTTCTCCTGAACCTCGACGGGCTCCTGGGCCTCCAGAAGAGGCTCCTCGAACGACCGTTTTTCGTTGATGTAGAGGTCGGACATTGGTAAACTGCGGTCGGGTAGACTTGGGACTAATTAGCAGGTTTATATTGCCTCTCGGTTTGACAAGGTTCTGTCGATTGAGACGAGATAAGACTGAGTTGGTAAATGGCGCATTTGGGGGTGCGTTGAGGGACAGACAATAATTTGCTCCACTCCTTTTGCTCCACTTCGTTTGCTCTTTGTTTGCCCACTTTCCGACCTGTCATTTCTCGCTAACGTCGTATACGGCGCTTGGCGCATCATCCACGCCTGGGCATGCACCGCCCCGGCTTCACGTTACAGTTTGAGACCTGGGTTGAAGTAGAGTTTAGGTGGCGAGTCTGGACTGTAGGTCTGGAGGCGGTTGGTAGCGGCCCACAAGTCTTCCATGGGGTGTTGTCTCTTCTCTCCGCATTCTCCTTACACAGCCATCCTTTCTCTTTACTGAGCTTTCTTTTCTCGTACACTTTAGTCCCTCCTGCTCATCACAGCAGCCATTCCTTCTGATTACACTTACTAATACTGTACTTGTAGCCATTTTACTTCTATTGGGCAATGAACTAATTCGGCCCACCCTAACTAAGGACCTTCAATAGGAACAGAGTCCTGAACACCGCAGAGTCACTTAAGGGTTTATGATACAGCCACGACTTAGTTATTTGCTCGTTCTTCTCATCGGACCCTAAAGGTCACGTGCAACCATTGTGGGAAGATCTCGAGGGCACAGCCATGTACCACGTGATTGATCAACAGCCGTAGATCATTTCGACGAGTTCCAAGCACAAGTACAACCAGAACGAGACCATACGATCAATAAATAATGCATTAATAGATATCAAACTGGGCTGTATACAACGCGGCGCAGGCTTTGGGCAGTGTAGAGCGATTTCACTTTGCCGCGCGCTCTAGTGGGCTATGCCATCGAGAACGAATCTCGTCTCCCAGAAGCGGCGCCAGATTTGCAATTCCTGCAGCCCAAGCAAGTCCCCAGATTTTCCTTCTAAAGCTCGATTCTCTCAGTAAAGACGTGCTCCTCAAGCGAGACCAATGGAACACCGCCACTCTCAGCGGCAATGACGTTCAATGCAGTGCCAGCACTTCAACTGGGACGTGATACTGACAACTGCAATTGAGACGAGAGTGGGGGAACACGAGATCGACAGATCTCTCAGTAATGACAGGGACTGCGTGGAGCAATTGGAAGTAGCACGAGTTGTCTTAAGAGAGCTTTCCCTGTGGACTGATCCTTGTAAAGTAGCAAAGCTGGTTCGCTGTCAGCAAAAGATGACTGCAATCAAATGCAACAATTGAAGCATAGTAGCTACCAAGCTGCAGCTTTTGTAGCCCATTTGCAACGACGTCACTGAGCTTCTTTGGGTCACCTTTCCTTCGGTGACATCTGATCTTCTTCATTCTACTGCCACCTATTACTGTCAGTCTCCTATGTCTCAAGTCATAACCGGAGGAGAACTAGGCAAATCCTCCATTTCCCCTTCTCCGCCAAAATCGGGCGAGCTGGGAATCTCCACCTGATTATGACGCACTCTCGTCCACCGCTCAAACACCTGTCTCAAATTGGTCATTCCACGATCTCTTTCCGTGGCGATGATGGGTATCACGTGATCCAGATCCGCTCCAGGCACGTGGATATCAATGGCCGGCGTTCTCTGATACGCCAACAGCGAGTACAAACGCTGGTTGATCAGATGGGCGTCTATCGGAAGCAGAGCGTCTTTGCACAGCGAAGGCACGTACAAATGAGTAATCGCCGGGTCGCTTGGTTTCGGACTCATTGGCGTACATTTTGTCAAAAAAACGATTTTGATCGATTGTAAATGTCGGTAGTCCGCCGCAGACAAATGCCCGCCTTCCTGGGTCCATTGTCGCGCAAGTTGGGCTCGAGATCCTCCATAGCCGACAGTTGAATTTGGGGGGATTGAAAGCAGATATGAACGGAGTGTCGGGGCCATGTGAGGGGGTTGAGGACGTTATGTCTATCTGTAGATCACGTGACTGGTGCCACTCGATCTGTGCAGTCTTGTTGATTGTGTGTGGGAAGGCACGTCTCGCGATGTGTTCATGGAGGAGTGTGGTGCAGGTGCGATGCAGTGATGGAGTTTATTCATGATGAAGTGGAAGTGACGTCATGAGAGGTGGTGGAGGGGATTTGGGAAGTGATGTGGTTGGTGGAATGAGTGTAAGAAGACGCTGTCTCTGAATATCTAGTGTATAGATTTCACAAGTTTGTTATTTAGCATTTTTCATAATCAAAGCGAGCATATTTGCATTTTAAAAAATTTCATGTTGAAGTCGAAGATGTTCTTGAGCCAGCAATTCTTCGAAGACTTTTTTTGAAGTATCCAGTCGTTTGCGTGAATTTTGCACCAATAGGACGTTACTCAGTAGTATTGGTCACGTGACTCGATTCCAGAGCTCGTTTACTATCAAACATTGGCTCTTTCTCATTTGACAACAAGCTGGTACGCATTCACCAATCACTAAGTCTGGATGGTCTCACAGCCGTTCTGACTTGGAAAGTTCAGCCGACGACAAACTGTACATAGTGATACTATTTGCTCTTCGTGCCATTTACAGTGATGCTACTTGTAGAATGATCTCAGACAATGGCCACAATGGCATTTTGAGAACGATAATCAACTAACATAACAACAATTAATCGTTAGGTCGCTGCAGATGTTCAATTATTCACGTCAGTGTCGAATGCCAACCCGACTTGTGTGATTTGGTTCCACAATCATTTGTCAATCTGAACTAAACACTTCCAATTCCGATGCCGCTCTCAATAGCAGTAGTACATACTGATCAAACAGGAACAGTATCAATCACAAAAGGCAGCTTTCCAAGTCTACCGGCTGCACGTGAAGTGCAATTGATATCCACTACAAACAAATCTGACTAATCCTCATGGCTTCATCATCACTTCTTCTATTTCAAACAGCCAAGCTCCATCACCCCCAGGAATCGAACCGGCGACCTTTCACCCTCTTGGTCCACCCAACATTCAATAAACCCGAATATTCTAAATATACACGTCACCGCCAAATAAGGTTTGATGCTACATGAGACTAAAAAAGGCACCAATGTAAAAACAGAATACTCCCATAAACTGGTATATTCTTGGTAACATCATTCTTCGTAAACAGCCAATTCGGTCGAAATTGACACCACCACCCGCCCATACTTCTCCGAGAAAGTCACGTGACGGAAACTCTGTTTCTTTTAAACACGCATCACATGCTCTCCTGCATATCCAGAGCTTCTGCGCTTGACACTCTACTCCGCGACTCTGAGAGAACCCCTGACGACAGCGTGACGTGACGGTATTGTCAGATTTGCACCCCGAACGAACCTATCACGTGACTCCGGACAAATCACGTGACTACCCGCCAGATCGCGTGACTCCAGACCCCTCACGAATACGGAGCATTCAGAACACAGCATACGTCTGCAGCTACACGACACGACAGATAACACGTGACTAGGACTAGGTGCGATATCTGCGATTAAACAAGAGGTGAATTATTTGTCAGCAACCATCGACTGACCGATTTCCTTTCTTTCACCGAGTTTGGAGCACTTCGAGACAAGATCGTCGTTCGATATTGAGACGGGATCAACGCAGCTGTGATTTCATTTCTTTGATCTACTAAAAGGCGATACGACAAAGCACTTGATTCGACGAAACCAACAACCGACAGGTTCTTTACTACAAAACTTAGGATCTCAAGTCTTTTAAAATCCAGACTCTTTAAGCACTCGATTCTAACCCCTCCAAATGGCACCTTCAAAGAAACGATATGGAGTGGTGGTGGACGCGGGATCGTCGGGATCGAGAGTCTTCATCTACTCGTGGGAAGACGCAGTGCTTCAGCAGAAACATCTCGGCCAATTATCGCTGCTGGAACAAAACAGCGTGACTAAGCTACACTCGGAAAAGGAGTGGAAAAAGAAAATCTTCCCGGGCGTCAGCAGCTTCGCCGGCCGGTCACGTGAAGAGCTGTGGACCGAGCACGTGCAGCCTCTCGTTGATCACGTGATGGACCACGTGCCCAAATCGGCCATCCCCTCGACTCCCATTTTCTTTTTGGCGACTGCGGGAATGCGACTTTTGGACGAGCCGGTTCGAGAACGTCTTCTGGACACGGTCTGTGATCTGCTCGCGACCAACACGGGCTTCTATCTTGGCGCTGGAGGCTGTGCCAAGCGGCCCAATGTGGAAATTATCGACGGAGAGGTGGAGGGATTGTATGGGTGGCTTGGACTGAACTATCTCGCTGGTAGTTTGGTGTCCAAGGTGGAGGAGAGGGTGAGCGAGAGGAGGTCGTTAGAGGCACGTGACATTACTAAGCAGGCACGTGACATCTCTATAGATGCAGGTGACGGCTCTCTACAAGCACTAGACGAAGACCAAGACCAAGACCACTCTCTGAAATCACGTGACAGCTCTCTACAGACACGTGACAGTCGTCTGCAGTCACCTGACTCCCTCCAATCACGTGACGAACTGGCGGACATCAAACATCCCCACGATGAATCCCGTCTATCTCAATCGTCCACACTCGGTTTCATGGATATGGGGGGAGCTTCGGCTCAGATTGCATTTGTGCCCAACGCCACAGAAACCGCTCGGCATCTCGACGACCTCTACCAGGTGAGATTACGCAGTGTCAACGGTCAGCTGCAAGAGTGGAATGTGTTTGTGTCGACTTGGCTTGGTTTTGGAGCAAATGAGGCCCGAAGACGGTACCTGGAGACGTTACCGGCTGTTGAAGGTATCATTTCCGATCCCTGTTTGATGAAGGGTCTGAGCATGAACTACGCGAATTTCAAGGTGGTTGGAGGAGGCCATTTCACCCAGTGCATGTCCAATGCTTCTCCGCTGTTGATGAAGCATTTGCCATGCACTGATCATCCCTGTTTGTTCAACGGAGTGCATGCTCCTGCTCTGGATTTCTCCGTGACCAAGTTCATTGGCATTTCCGAGTACTGGTACACTTCCGCCGACATTTTCGGACTCCGAGAAGAGGACTACAACTTTCACGTTTTCTCGAAAAAGACGCAGGAGTACTGTTCACGTGACTGGGACGATATCGTCGCTGAGAGTGAAGAAGGAGGGTTCAACAAAATTTCACGCGATAAGCTCCAGGTGGCTTGTTTCAAGGCGACTTGGGTCTTGACTATTTTGCACGACGGTTTCGGTGTTCCCATTGGTCCTATCATTGGCGAGGCTGAGGAAGAGTCTACAGAGACGCCGTTTGTGTCCCCATTCAAGAGCCTGGAGACGTTTGACGACCAGGAGTTGTCGTGGACACTTGGTAAAATGGTTTTGTACTCGTCGTCCCAAGTTCCTCCTGCCAAAAACTCGGATAATCGAGAAGTTGGAGTCGGATACGTGCCCAGCATGTTGGACGGAAGCACTATTGTGATTCCTGGAGGTGAGGGAAGAACCACGGAGGATATTGGCTTGTTGTCTCTGCCGCTGGTCTTCCTTCTGGTGATTGCATTTGGAGTTGTGTATTTTCTTCTGGGCAAGACCAAGGTCACGGGAGGGATTATTAATCAGGTTTCTCGGCTGACTCAGCGTCTGAGATGGAAGAAGACGCATGAGAGCGCCGATCTCGAATGTGGATCGTTTGTGCCTCCCACTTGTCGGTCTTCCTCGGCTCTGGACCTGTCTGAAATGAGAAGCAGCACTCCGCGACTGCAGACTTCGCAGTCCAGTATTAATATTCCGACCACCGGACGGTTTAAAGGTCTGGGAATGAACAGTAGAGCCCCAAGTCGAAGTTCTTCGGCTACGAGGTTGGCGGAGTAAACCCGATTGTTGACGGTGTGTACCTGGTGGGAAGTTTATGCGAGGATTGGATATGGCATGATGGACATAATGAACATGAAACACATAATGAACATGACACGGATAACGGACGTGGCTATGGTGGATTTGACGTGCGATCCACTCATTGATTCTTATTGTACGCTCATTGAGTTACTTGTGATCTTTGGATTGTCTTCAGAGGATATATCGTTTGAGTAATTGTATTTTTCAAGACCAGGTAAAGAAGGCATACAGCATCTGGGTGCATCAGACCAAATAAAGTGACTGAGCTAAGGGACTGCCGCTTGAGTCTATGCACCCAATTCACAATCAATGCTTCTCATTTAGACCTCCATCTTCACCTAATGGTGGAGAAACGGGTGTCAATCATTCTTCCTGGAATCTGTACTAAAGCATTGGAACTATTGAAACTGGATAATGGGAAACATATTCACTAATGTAATTGCTCTTCTCCGCACTCTCTGATACCCATATTTCCCCACATCCCAGTCTACAGCAAATACAGTGCAAATCCATAACCAGTCTGTGTCTCCCTTCCAATTCCCCATAACCATGTTTGCCTACAACCCAGAACACCTCCTCTTCACCATAAACTGACCAAGTACAAAACCAGGTATCGCTCAAAATGTCCCGCAAATTCGCTCCCTCGTGCAGAAACGACCCCTTCGACATCATCATGACCTCCATCTCTATCAACCAAGAGCCCCCCATCCCCCTCGAAAAGTGCGTTATGTATATTCGGCTCCAGATGAACCGGCTCACAGCTCTGTCCCAGTACTACAATGTTCACCATGCGCAGTACGATCTGATGGAGGAGCCTATGCGGACCGATCTCGGCGACCTGGCTCGCAAAGTCTCCATTCTGTGCAACTATCTGGTCCAAGCTCTGGGTCCCGACCATCCGGCCACCAAGGAGTTTGCCGAGCTGGCTGAGCTTGTTGGACAGAATGTCTTGTGTATTTAGCACAGCCATAGCTAGCATCTGTCATGATATGGAAGTGCTGCAGATGACACAGACTAGAAGTGCTACAGATCACAGACTAGCAAGCACGTATAGATGCAGCTACAGTACGAGAGTTTCAGACGGTATATAGGCAATGGATGAGTGGGAGAGTACGAACGAGGTGGTGCATCAGGACCAGTGTCTGCACTGCTCTTCAATTACGCCAGGATTTCTTCAGTTGTAGTTATGAGCAGGTCTTTTCAAAGTGCAAGAGTCGATATTCAGAGCCTTAACAAAAGTTCAAGGTCAATGCTCACTCATAGATGGAAATACTTACCTTTTATTCGACATCGGACAATAAATTCAAGTAAATAGTGCAGTGTCTGATTCAGGTCAGGAAACGACACAAGCGTCAGGTTTGTACGAGTACCGTCTATCAACAGGACAGTGGGGAGGCTCAGGGCGGTTTCGATTGATGTAGTGATATCCAGCCATTGTAGTGTTGGTTGTTGTTGATGATACTGGAGACCAATGGATGTATTTATATTGGAAAGTGGGCCACCATGTGACTTTTAGAAGAGTGAACTTATCGACCCTGTAACTATAGACCTCGTTTGTCACTGGGTTTGTATTGACTAGTCTTGATAAGGAGATGGTGTTTGATTGTTTGATGTGAGACATGTGATTAAATAGAAGGGAGTGTGTGATGTGTGATCGCTTTGAAGAACACAAAAGAAGCAAAGTCCATCCTTGAAGAATTACTGTTTCTGAATGTCTGGAGTATTGGCAAAGAATCTTGAGACAGTACAAGTACCGTCTTTATCTTTGCTATTTCTACACTTCAAAAACTTGGTCAATCAAGTCTAGTGAAAATTGAACACATGACATTTCGTTGCCAAATAATAATACTTCACGAAACTGATAATATCAATCAATTATGTAGGCCATCTTGTTTCATACTCTTACTGAGATACAGTCCATCACAACAAAACAAGCATTAATTGGTATCTATATCAACCCTTGGAACACATTCAATCACTTCCGACCAGCTGCTCGCTTGCCATAGGCAGCGATGCATTTCTGAACATGTTCTTTGAGCAACGGTGCAGGAACCGGAGTGTGGCAGATGGGACAGTCTGGATTGACCATTATTGTGTGATGATTCTGGTGTGGTATTTTTCGCGTGGTATTTATCGTGTGGTTTTTGTGAGAACAATGAGGCTGTGGGAATTGTTGATTTGAGAATGTGTCGGTTTGTGTTTGTCCGTGGTATCACGAGGTATATAAGTCCTAGCCGTCTTCTTTCTCGCTCCAGACTATCGCCCCATCCTCTTCTCGCCCCATCCTCTTCTCGCCCCAAAGCTCTCGCCCCATCGTCTCCTCGTACAGTGTCTTCAACATCTTTCGGTGTCGTGTGCCTCATTATTCTAAGTCCCTGACTGTGTATTTTCAGACTCAACTTCAACCGACTCTGCCCCAAACACAACCTCAAGACGAACTTTGAGGCTTGATGTTTGAAATATTATATGGGTGCACTGATCAAGAGCAGATTCATCATGGTGAGGCTGTTACAAGGTGGATTCAAGAACGAGTGAAATTGACCTCTTCTATATCTTATGTATTGGACAGAATCTACTGCCCATCATTACACAAATCTGTCGAGATTTGACAAGTTTCACTGTCTCCATGATCAATTGGCAAATACAGCTTTTGACAAGTATTGTACTGCTGTACAGTGGGTTCGGTGAATTGGCAAGGTTGTTATGGACAACAAAACCTATCATAACTTCAGATTTTAGTACTACAAGAGGTCAATAAAATGATTTTGTAAGAAGCAGAAGAGTCTTGCGAATCGGAATCTATAACTTTTTTCACCTATCACCATAATATGTTGTGGCCTAAATGTCCTTCAAACACCTGAAAACTTCATGGCCAATTCACCTTCCAGACTGTACTCGACCCGGAGCATTTCTCAATTTTGTAGTGCCCAAATGCCATCCGTCTGTCTGTATCTTCATGGTCGCATCCGGTTCGAGACCACTACATGACTCGAACAAGCCACGGAGCAATGGGATGAATCTCTGGCATCCATTTCTTCGAGACTGAATCAATTGCGATCGTACAAGTACGGTGTCTATTACTTTTCCTCAACACCATAGACTGTCGGCAAGAGCTCAAGCTGGTAAGGCGTCCAGACAGAGACCCGAAACCGCAGAGAAATGAACCACATCTGGATTGATTTTTTAGCATCAGAGTTGAGTCAAGCTAAGCAGCTTGCCTTAAGGAAATACCCCGTCAATCTGGCCCTACAGACAGGCGAACGTCTGCTGTCTTTGTTAAGAATGGTTCTAAAATAGAAAACATGAGATCAACAAAAGCGGACTCCAGGACGAACATGGATCAGTACAGTGTTCGAGTCACATGATTCGGCCGAGGTCAAAAACGTCCCCCCACTCCCGTCACGTGACTTCGCACAACAGCCCTCTCATCCTTCTCTCGCGTTGACATAAAGTTATCAGTTGGATCAGCCCCAAATTGGCGTTATCGTGCATACAGAACGTGACTTGAGAGAAACTCGAGAACGAAAGAAGACGTCAAAAATATCAGAAAAACGGCAAAAACGACAAAACGACACCAAAAGATTATTCTCATCCCTGGCCTGCCATGACAAAACTACAAACCTTCTTTGAGACTGAGCTCAAACCGCTCTTTTGCCAATTGGACCAGTATCCCGTCGACCGCATCTTCAGTGCCCAGATGATCACCATTACGATGCGACATGGGAACAGTTTCGACGCCTGGATGTGCTGCAATGGCGACGGATCTGTGAAATTGCCACCGTGGCTTTTTCTCAAATCCGTTTTCAACGACTTTGACAGAGCTCTTCAAGACTACTACAACAGACACTTGGGTGAGGCTGAGAAGCTCGACATTGATATTAGCGTCGAGACTTACACAGACGGGCTCAAACGTGGATCTTGGGCGTACAAGAAGCTGGAAGGCGACACTTATCTGCAAATTGAGTCCATCAAAAGAGAGCTCAGTCTTCTGGGAGACAATCTGGGAGCTCGAGAAAAACGGAAACTTTTGGTTCGTCTGAAAATGCTAGAATCCGACTACCAAGAGCACCAACTCAGAGCAGATGAAGCAGAACATATTTACCAGAGAGTGCGTCGAGAGGAGTATTGTCGACTCGTGACTGCGGGAAAACAGCATCCTTTTGGGGATCTCTCTGGTGCGTTTCTTCGTGCGGCCAAAAAGCTGCTTTTGCCCACGGTGAAATCAACCCCCAAATCGCTGGAGAAACTGAAACACGTCTGGCTGCAGTTTCAATCGTGCACTTCCAAAAGTCAGAGAGAAGAGCTGTTTGTAGAACTTGAATTGCTGTTCCGTTCAGCCACAGACAATGAGGCTCTTCAAGATCTCACTGGACCAGAAATGAAGATGGATCTGCGGTGCATCGAGCAGGAGGACGAAGAAATGGACATTTTCTGTCTCGTAGCTTGGCTGAGAAGTTTTGCTGATTTGTCTGAAGCATCAAAAGAGAATTCTGCTCTGTTGGTTCTCGATAATGTCGATTTTTACGAAACAGCCGCTGAGATTGTCAAGGATTGGCCCGAGTTTGAACACGTCGAGTTTCTGTTTGCTCCTAAAGTCGACACTCCGTTTCCGGTAGTCTCTCCCATGGGTTCAGCGTTCTACAAACAGCTGAGAGCTCGGTTTCAATCCGCCCGAATGTGCTGCAATGTTCAGGAGAGCGTAATGGGTCATCTGGCTGACGATCCAGACCTCTCCTCGTACTTTAAGATGAACTGGCTGAATATGGCGTGGCTCAAGATGAAACCTGGGGTTATCACCGACTCGTTCAGTCACAGTCCATTGTTTTATTTTCACAGCGGTTTTTCTAGACCGTCTCAGAGTCAGAAGAGTCAGAAGAAGAACAAGCTGGTTTCGTTTTTGAGGAAGCTGGCTCCAGAGGATGTCTTAGGGAGTGGGGCTAAACATGCTAGGGTTGACGAGTGTGTGGAGAGTGGTGATGTTGAAGATGACGTTGGGGATGACCTTGAAGATGAAGGGGAGGTGAGGGAGGAGTTTGAACTTGTCGAACATCTCACTGTTGATCAAACCGCTGTGAATCAAACTGCTACCGATCAAACTATTGTCGAGCGTCCCGAAGTCATTGTCATTGACGAAGATGAGCCGACAAGCACTTTGGTGGTGCACCAGCAATCCGCCTCTAAGTCCGCCCCTCCTGCTCCTCACTCAACCACCCCCTCGGCTGGAGTGGTCACCATTCCTCTCTCGACTTACCACGAGATGCTGAGCCCTTCCATCACCCGTATTCGAGACATGGCAGCTCGACACAATCTGCACCTGCTGTCTCGAGCTGATCTGAGACGGCTGGGTGTGTCTTCTGAAAAGATGGTTCTCCTTCGCGAGTCTTCCAGACGTCCTCTGAACGAGATTACTCAGTCACGTGCCCATGAGAAGACAGAAGAGAAATTCAAGCGAGATTTCAACGAGGCTTTTAGTGGTGAGGGGGTGGCTGGAGTGGGTATTGATCACGTGAAGTTCTGACTTTGGCGAGGTATTGGTGACGTAGATGATATGAAGGTGGCGGGGTATAAGGCTATGAGGGAATCAGGGTATCAAATATGGAATAAGATGTCGAGTTCAGTAATATAAACAAATTACAAGAGGTCGTATCCAGCTCTTTGTGATCGTATAGTACCGTGTGTAGCCGTGTCAAGTGGTGTAAATGTGGCCAGGTGGTGGATTGGACACATAACCTCATCCATTGAGAAAGCTTCATGAAGCTCAAGTGAAGGTCAAGAACACTGTAGTAAATGGAAGATGAAGATGGGTTTTTGGACATCTGAAAAGTGCAAACTGTTTGAAATAACATATTCCAGACAAATCAGACCAAACCCCATCGTTCTGGACTGTCCCTGTTTCCGCATATCGAGGCTCCGTTCTTTTGGTTTCTGAAGCACCCCGTGGTTCCTAAGTAAACATCAAGTAAAGCCTAACCACCTGTTCTCTCGACTCTGGCACAAAATCGAGATTTTCTCATGCTTTTTGTAGGACATCAAGCCCCGATGAAAGCATATCACTTCGAAACCTGAGTGTTTTCCGCCCACTAAGCCGTTGCTTACATCTCTGGCAGGTCTGGAACACCGAAATAGGTACCCCCAGCGGAACGCTCCGTCTAACTATTCTCAACAAAAGCATCAAGTACGGTAACCTTAGTCGCACACCTGTTTTGGGAGATCGTCGACCGACCGATTTTGATGAAGATTGTGCTTGCTTATGAAATTATTCTTGTGCTGAATAAGCGGAACTTGTCTATTGACGAGCTTGACTGTCACCAACTGCAGTTGAAATTGCATGTCCTTTTGTATGCAGTCAAATGGTCTGATAATTAGATAAACTGTATTTCAGCGTGCAACGGATGAGAGTCACGTGACAGAGGGTTTCCTAGAGAGTTACAATGCGGTCATGTGACGTCAAACAATGAAGAGATTATTTCTACGAAATCGCCCAAACATCAGAGCTCTTATCCCCCCTCCTTCCCCTCCATCTCATCCACACAACCTCTGCATAATCCAAACTCTAAAAGTTTCAGTTTGATATTTTTCATCCTCCAATCTTTCAAACTTCTTCATCTCTACAACTCGACCAAAAATGCAGCCTCCGAAAAAACGAAAGCTGGACAACACTCTGGTGACCTCGCCGCACCCGCTGGAGATTCGACCCGAGGGAAATCTGCTCTTACTAACGAACGACGAGCGAAAACGAGCTTTTGAGGCCCGCAAAAACGGTCTGGGATCTCTGGCAGCTCTTCCTGACCCGCTGCTTTACTCGATTGTCGGGGAAATTGGCGACGCCGACTCTGTGCGCAATTTCGGCTTCGCGTCAAAGTTTTGCTACGCATTTGCGTGGCAGGACGAGCTGTGGAAAGAGCTGTTTGTGGAGGACGAACGACAGATCAAGGAGTGGAGGGGGACGTGGCGACGGAGTTATTGGGGGCTGTCACGTGATCAGGAGGCTCGTATCACGTGCTCGATTATCGAACCTGGCTCCACCTCTTCCGGGGACTCGATCAAGACCTTCTTTTACTCTGATCTGCTGTACAGACCCTTCCAGTGCTCTCAGGTGGACTTTGAGTCGTACATCAAGCGAGGGCTTAGTCAGCTCAAGAAGCACTCGAATCTCGATATTGAGCGCATTAGTGAGTCTCTGAGCGAGGAGCAGTTCCAGGCCAAGTCAGACCAGCCGTTTATTCTGACAGAAACGTATCCCAGAGGCGACGGCAACGAAAAGTGCTCGTGGACGGAGTCACGTGACCTGTTCAGTGTTGGGAGACTCGTGGAGCAGTTTGGGCACGTGATTTTCCGTCAGGAGTGTGTTGACTGGCCTCTTGGGGTCTATGAGGGTTACATGAAGGACAATGTTGACGAGTCTCCGTTGTATTTGTTTGATTGTCGGTCTCAAGTTATGAAGGGTAAGGTGGAGGGTGAGAGTGTCGAGAAGAAGCCGTTCAGATCGACTTATATCGACCCTTACATTCCCTCCATGTTCAAGACTGATTTGTTCACTTTATGTGGATCTGCTCGTCCCGACTACTCGTGGATGATTATTGGTCCTAAGAACTCTGGATCAACTTTCCACAAAGATCCCAACTCGACGTGTGCGTGGAACTCGATTCTCAAGGGCGCCAAGTACTGGGTCATGTTCCCTCCTGGCGTGACTCCTCCCGGTATTTACACTGATGGAGAGGAGTCCGAAGTCACTTCTCCGTGTTCGCTAGCCGAGTGGTTTCTTGGAGGCTTCTACAATGATGTGGTGATGGAAGGGTTGAGTCAGGAAGGTAGTGGATCGCCTCCCTTTTTGCACGGAATGTGTCAGGAAGGAGAAACCATGTACGTCCCTGCTGGGTGGTGGCATATGGTGGTTAATGTGTGCGAGGCAGAATGTGTGGCTGTGACACAGAACTTCATTCCTCGAGGCCAGAAACTCGTGGAGGCTCTCAAGTTTCTGCGAGATAAACCCGACCAGATTTCCGGCTTCCAGTGCGAAGAAGTGGCTGAGTGGGCGGACAAGTTGGGGGTTCCTGATGCTCCTATTTATGACCTCTTTGTCAAGGTGCTGGAAGAGTCGGAGTACAAGGGGGATCTTGAAAGTGCGTTGGAAAAGCTGCCCAAGAAGAAGGAGGAGAAGAAAAATGTGTGGCTGGAGTTGACGGAGGAGAAGGATGTGGGGTTTAGTTTTGGTTTTGCCTGAACACTCGAAGGAGAGCGTAGCTCGACTGAGAGTGTGAGGCGAGCCTGTGCTGATGGTTCGAAGGAGAGCGTAGCTCGACTGAGAGTATCTACGCTCTCCTTCGAGCTTGAAGAAGCGTGCGAATGATCTCAGCCCATCTCTCCACCCATCGCACTAATTGTGCAACCACTCTCTTTGTCACTCAGCATCCATCGACTTCTACTACTTCTAATCTCAAGTGAGTGGGATCAACTCGACTTTCAAAGAGAATATGGAAGTCCGTGCAGACATTTGATTCAGCCCAAACCCTCGACTGGTCAAACAACCCACCCATTACCGACTGCTGCATGTCCTCACCTTTTCTGGCCTAAAACTGTACATAAAAAACGACTCATGACAATTGCCCCAGACTCGATCTGGAGTGCCTCAGTAGAGATGAAACTTTACAGTGTAGCTTTACCGACGCCGGCGAGTCTGACCGTGTGCTCGGTTTTTCTCTGGGACCTCTAATGGTGAAATTGGGGCATTCTGTAGGCCAATCTTGGTAGGTGTAAAAGGTCAACTGCATCTGGTGCATGTAGTTGGGATTTACTTAACGGTTACCTGGGGACGCTTCGTCTTTTCCAAAGACGCAAAACCAAAGCGACGAAGCCGAAAAGCATTCACAGAACAAAGTCACTCCTTATCTATCAGGCCATCGTGTCTCCAGCCACAGATCAGCTCATAACCTGTTCCACTGCAACATGAGACATCCATTTAACCCCTATAAGGAAAAGTAATGGGTGGGGTAAATGTTAACTCTGTGGGTTTTTGGAAAAAGTGAAGGAAGACGTGATTTGAGGGAAGCATGGGGCGTAAAAGTAGTGCAGCTACAACCACTTGCTCTCACAAGTCGTTCCCTTGCCTACAATTCTTCATCGGAGCTCTACAAGCTTCCTGACAGCCACGCGTGGATATCTCCAGTCTGGCTAAAAATACCACCGTAGAGTTAAACTCGCGGTCTATCACGGTCCAGACCATCAGGTGGTTACATCGGTGAGTTATTTATTCAAGTGGGCAGACTAGGAGGTACTTGAGAGGTTCTGGCACGATTGACATTAAGACGGTTTTCCGTACTTTTTTCATTGTCTTCAGATCGGTCTCAAGTGCTCGACCACGTGCAACTCAATTGGACTGCAGACAATGTAAACTGTCTGAGAAGTGTCCATGGAACGATATCGATAGGAAAAGTTAAAGATGAAAACTCCAGGGAAATACAACCTGCCCAGAATTGTCCAAATAGGTCAATTGAGTGTTTCCGTTTTTCTCCGCTTTTGTAATTGATACAATGCTGCTCTATGGATCTTGTCTTTTCTGAGGCTCTGTAGGGCATCCATGGCCAGCTACTGAATGCTGTAGGTACGAGAACAAGACCATTAGTTAGAAGTTCAATTGATACACTCATCGATACTGGCTGATAAAATTGGACATTAATATGGTCCAGTTCCTCTCTGGACTGATTGTCTGCCATTAATGAGACCACATACCTCCATGCTAGCAGCCACCCCCAACGACAGTACAATTGAATAGATGTACAGGACATCAGTCGCAATAGAATGAATTGAATGAGTCAGTTGGATATGAGCAAGGTCCTGGATCATGATCAGTTCCTCAAATAGCACCCTGTCTGCCACTCCTTCACAAAAGCCATCCTCTCATCGCTGCGCTCTTCGATTACGGCAGCTTTTGTCAACGCCATCTTCTCATCGCTGCGCTCTTCGATTTCGGCGGCTCTTCATTAATAATAAAATTACACTATACAATCTACATGACCACGCAAATACCACAGCACTTGCTCTTCTCCTCCTTGACGTCCTTGGCCGGGTTGGTCTTCTTGGCTGCCGCGGCCTTCTCCGTGGTAGCAGGCTTGGATGCTGCTGCGGTCGGCTTGGCTGTAGTGGTGTTGGCGGCAGCTCCGGTGGCAGCGCTCTTCTCGGTCGCGGCTCCGGTGGCAGCAGTGGTGCCTGTGTTGGTGGCAGTTGCTGCGTCAGCAGGAATGGAAGAGCCGGCATTTGAAGCAGCAACAGCGCCAGCTCCAGCTCCAACAGCTCCAGCTCCAGCAGCTCCAGCAGCAGCCTCACCTCCAGACACTCCTCCAGCCTTGGGATCCAGAGTCTTCTGGTTGGTTCCTCCAACACCGCCCTCAGCCTTGATCAGCACCTCGGTGAACGCCTTACCCTGAGTAAAGGCCATCTTCTCCTCGAGAGGCGAAGGGGTTCGGGATCCGTCGGAATCCGCAAACGTGCCTGCACCCCAGGGAGAGCCTCCGTGGACTTCCTCCAAGTTGGTCTGCTCGGGAAACGTGTACTTGTAGCCCAGAGGAACGTAGTTCATGCCGTGATGAACGTAAATGGACAGTGTGTTTCGAGGCACGGACTCCTGGCCGCCGCCCTGAGTACCACTGCTGACAAACTGGCCCACGTACTTGCCATGAAGGCCTCCAGTGGCCCACAGACCGCCGGTAGCGTCCCAAAACGTCTTCCACTGCGCCGGAAACGAGCCGAAACGGCTGGGAATGCCGAACAGAAAGCCGTCGTAGCCCGTGAGCACCTCGACGTCGGCGGGAGTCAGAACCTTGAAGTCGTGGGGTTGTCCGGGAGCCTTCATGTACTTGAGAATCTCCTCGGAGAGCGTCTCTTCGACCTGGAAGAGGTCGGCCTGGCCTCCAGCAGCAATCACGCCCTCGGCCTCCTTGCGGGCCAGCTCGGCAATGTGGCCGTAAGTCGAGTAGATGAGAATGGCGATTTTGGGCATTGAAATTTGGTTTGTCGAGCCAACGACAATCTCCACCATCTTTATGTTGCTGGGCTGAGAGTTTATTTGGAAATAAACTTTTGATTACAAGCGCATTACCAATATGCAGTGCACGGGGAAAGCTTATTAGCGAGACGGATGGGGTGGAAGTGGTGGTGGAAAATGTGGGTGACAACGACGGGTCAGATTGATGCGTCAAATTGACGTATCAGATTGACGTGTCAGATTGCATATCTGGTCACGTGATTTGAGGTTTTGTAAAATTAAAAAAAGCTCAACCCAATTGGTTGTCACTTTCTGTCATCTCATGTCGTCGTATTATTTGTCTGAGAGTTCAAAGGGGTGGGAGTGTACGTCGTAGGTCAGAGTTGGTCAGAGTTTGAAGGCTTCTTGTCAGAGTTACGACGTTTTGTCAGAGTTACGACGTGTTGGTCAGAGTTCAGCCTCCTTAGACGTGGTCAGAGTTCAGCCTTGTCAGAGTTCAAGGAGTTGGTCTGAGTTCAATGACTTGGTCAGTTCAGAGTTGGTCTGAGTTGGTCAGTTCAGAGTTGGTCCTTCAACCTCCGACTGACTCTCCGACTTACTCACCATTTCTCCGATTTAGTAATGGGTCAATCGCGTCAAGTGTGGCTATATTTAGTTCTACTGATTGCAAGTACAGTTCCTGACTACACTTGTGGTCATCAGTCTTGCCTGCTGCACTGACAAATCGCTTGCATACGTGCTGTACCAACCAGGCACTAAGATAGCCATCAGTCCAGCTAGTATCAAGTCCTAAACAGTCAAGTCCATCCAGCTTGACGTCCGACATCACGATAACGTCTCATACAGCTTCCTGATTAGTTCAAATTGTGTAATACTACCGTTTTTTATCTCCCCCCTTCATCCCCATCCCCAAACCCAAACCAGGCTGACTACAGATTTGGTCATGATGATAATCTGCGGAGGAGTGGGCTCTTACTCATTCTTACCGTTCAACGGCGATGGCGTAATCCGCACTAAGCCGCTCGTAAATCGTGCCTAACGCATGGAGTGGAATGAAACAGAAAATCGATCATCAATCAGAGGCGCCAACACTTCGTATCTAGACGTCGAAACTCGACACTAAACCTCTAACCGCTCACACCGACTAACACGTATACCACCACAACACAACCAAGTCCACCACACCACCAAACACAACCCAGCTTTTTTTGATTCTACCCCAACCCTCATTTTCTTTTTGTCCCTATCTCACTAATGCACCTTTAGTCAGAGACGCTAAGGCCGGCCCAAACGGGACTCGCGTCGAGCTTATCCGAGCCGTCTCAACGTGTCACTTGGAGACGCCAGAAATGGGCACTGGAATCCACGCAATTCGGAAACCGAGCTCGGCAATCGACTCAGCGATGAAATCCACTCGAATTGCGCTTTTTCCCAGCCAAATCGGACCACTTTCAAGCCACACCTCAACCCCCCCAATGCAACCCAACCTAACCACCAATAATTGGTAATAAACCAACGTCAAGCCAAAGACTTATATAGACCAGCTGTCACCTCGAGAATCCGTATCACATCCATCACCCACACTCACACTCAAACACCAACATGGTCAAGATCGCTATCATCTACTACTCCACCTGGGGCCACGTTCGAACCCTGGCCGAGGCCATCAAGCGAGGCATTGTCGCCGCTGGAGGCCAGGCTGACATTTTCCGAATCCCCGAGACCCTCGACGAGGCCACTCTCAAGGCTCTGCACGCTCCCGGACCTGCCAACGACCCCGTTATTACCCCCGAGCTGCTGGCCACCTACGACGCCTTCCTGTTTGGCATTCCCACTCGATTCGGCAACTTCCCTGCCCAGTGGAAGACGTTTTGGGATGCTACCGGCGGTCTGTGGGCCTCCGGAGCCCTCCACGGCAAGTACGCCGGAGTCTTTGTGTCCACCGGAACCCCCGGAGGAGGACAGGAGGTGACTGTTCTCAACTCCCTGTCTGTTCTGGCCCACCATGGCATTATCTACGTGCCTCTGGGCTACAAGAACACCTTTGCTCTGCAGACCAACCTCCAGGAGGTCCATGGTGGCTCTCCTTGGGGAGCTGGAGCTTACTCTGCCTCTGACGGATCTCGACAGCCCGGCAAGATTGAGATCGACATGCACGAGGCCCAGGGCAAGGCTTTCTTCGAGACCGTTGCCAAGGTGAAGTTTTAAAGAGTCGCCTGAGCTGTAAGCCGTTGATATAGATCCGGTGAGCATACAATGTTGCCTGCTTCATTGTCTAACGTTGAGTAATGATTATTATGTTTGATTGAAGGACTTGTAGATGAGAGTTACAGTAGCAGCTCGATAATCACCCCATGAACTCGGGTAGAGAGTTGAAGGAATGAGCTGATATCGTGTAATCGGACCATGTCGCTTCCAAATACAAAACTGAACTACTATCTTGAGCTTCATTTCAGCCGAAGCTAGACAAGACGTGATATACAGTATCAAATCTACCGGTAGCCGAAGCACGTTATGTTAATCGTTCAAAGCACATCATGTTAATCCAGCTGAAGCACCTGAAATAAATACACTTCATATTGTCTCACTTGGAAACCTCCTTAGTTGGAGATGATACAAGAGCACATTACTATTCATCAGCCAACGTTCCTTAGGTAAAGATAGACTGGATAACCACCTTAGCACCAGACCAACTTCTCGAAATCGAAATAATAAAGCACAATTTTGAACCACTAACTCCCTCAGACTTCCGCTAACCATTGTCTCGAATAATACGAGCGTTGGACTTATTATGTCTCAGGCCAAACACGCCATTGTGGTGGGATTTATACGCGGATCTGACACGAAACAAATAGCACCTCAAGTTGGAGGCCGGTCTCAGAAAGCGGAGTTTACGGGCTGGCAATTTCAGCAATGAGATTCGTCATGTTTTCTGTTTATTATTAATTTTTATTAATTTTTATTTGCCTTTTTACAATTTTATTCTTCTTAAAAGAATGAACAATATCATGACCCACCAATCCGATGGTTACATAATCAACCTCGTCGTTAAGTAACCGCCAAAATAGAATTCCGGCTTTGCTCCGAACGTTGACTTTTGTTGATGGAAGAGGCTGATTTGGTCTGAGTAGCGTAGTGAGAAAATCGAAAAAAACACTGTAATAGCAATAGGACAATTAATCATCTAGAATCACTCGGATTTCAGCCACACAAATAATTCTCGTTGAACCAAACCCCAACTCACTCTCTCCACAAGTCATGCACCCCAACCAAACTCTATGAGTGAGGCGGTGTCTTGAAGTCGGTGGATATAGGTCGGAGCGGTGTACAATCTATACTAGTGTGTTTCCCATGATCTTCTCTAGAAAACTATCTCTTCAGATTTTCTCTTCCATCCCTACAACCCATTCCAGCCTCTTTCTTCCCCTTGGAAAAGGGTAACCCTATCTTATATTATCTCTTATCCATTTCGCAAGCAACTCTCAACATCAACTCATACAATGCTGCGAACAGTGCGAACGTCTCAATTGGCTCGATCCAGTTTCGGAGCCCCCTCGTTCGGCCTCCGGTTCAATTCGGTCGGTCGAGCCTTTGTTTTCTCTCAAACCGGCGAGCCTCAGAACGTGATCCAGGTGCTGGAGTATCCTCTGGAGAAGCCTCTGGAGAACCAGGTGTTGCTCAAGTCGCTGGGCTTCACCATCAATCCCGCGGACATCAACCAATTGGAGGGCGTGTATCCGTCTGTGCCTCCCAAGTCCGTGCAGATCAACAACGAGGACGCTGCCATTGGAGGCAACGAGGGACTGTTCCAGGTGCTTGATCCGGGCTCCAAGTCAGGGCTCAACAAGGGCGACTGGGTGCTGCCTCGAAAGACGTGTTTTGGAACCTGGCGATCTCACGCTCTCGTTGAATCTGACACCGTTGTGAAGATTGACAAGACCGATCTGACCAAGGTGCAGGCCACTACGGTCTCTGTGAACCCCTCCACGGCCTACGAGATGCTCAAGGATCTCAAGGAGGGCGACTGGTTCATCCAGAACGGCGGCAACAGTGGCGTGGGTCGAGCGGCTATTCAGATTGGACATCTCAGAGGTCTCAAGAGCATTTCTGTGGTCAGAGACCGGCCTGATCTGGAAGAACTCAAGAAAGAGCTGACTGATCTTGGAGCCACCCACGTGATCACCGAGGAGGAGGCGTCAGACAAGCTCTTCTCCAAACAGATTAAATCCTGGACCGGCGGAAAAATCAAGCTCGCTCTGAATTGTATCGGTGGAAAGAGCGCCACTTCGATTATGCGACAGCTGGGAGCCGGCGGATCCATTGTGACCTACGGAGGCATGTCCAAGAAGCCCCTGACGTTCCCCACGGGCCCGTTCATTTTCAAGGATATCACTGCCAAGGGATACTGGTTGACTCGATGGGCTGATAAGCATCCCGAGGAGAAGGCCAAGACCATTGAGAACATTTTCAAGTTTTACCGAGAGAAGAAGTTTGTGGCGCCCCCGGTGAATATCTGGGCGCTGGACTTTAGCAAGGGCAACGATGTGGTGCTGTCCGAGTTTCTGGACGCCCTTGGAAAGGCCCAGAAGGGAGGAGGAAAGAAGCAGCTGGTTCAGTGGGTGGAGTACTAGGAGCAATCGTGTTGAGAAGTCTTCCTTGAGGAACGCAGTGACGAAACGAAGACGACGAGACTACGATTGTGACGTTGACCGAGTTGACAACTTACTCGATCACCTGTCCACAATCTTCCAATTACTGTCTCACCTTCTCTGCTCCACAGATCACCACTACATACTAGAATATAAATTAAATATACTGACTGAAATGATTAGAGGAACGCAGTGACGAAATGAACATGACGAGACTACAAAACCACAAACTGGACAATACATTTTTTGTCAAATATCATCTTTTTAAACTGGTTCCGGCGACTCACAACTTCATCGCCAAGCTGCTGGTCCAACTGCACTTCCCTCAACACATAGAGAAGACTGAATGACACCTGGGACGTATCATGAGGACTCAGGAACTTGACTGAGCACAGGGCTTTCCGACCAAACAGCTTCCGGAGCAACTGCCTTATACATGCCCTATATATCGTCGTTCCATGATCCATAATGTTCAGTCAAGTTATACTTCGCCTTCACTAACTTCTCCTTTATTCTCCCAACTGATTATACCGAACCAACTAAAGACGAGACAGAGTGGGGCTTCATATCTACACTCAACAAGCCTGGATCGTCCGAAATACTACTACAGAGTTGGTAATATACTACCATGACCTGTACAAAACAATCACTTACTCCCCTCAGCTCTTCCGACGTCTCTCACACATCCATCAATCTCATCCATTTACATTCCCCCAACCCCACCAACCAACCTTAATCCCCTTCGGCTGCATCCCAATATCTCGACACTACCCTATTTCTCACCACTTTCACACCTCCCTCTAACACCTCTTAAAAACCGCAAACTCGGCAAAAATCGCCCAGACTGCCTCTGAACCGACCAAACCAGCCTCGACAAACATACCCATCGACTTTTCTCGCCCGAAAACCCACTCCCCATAGAAATGGACAGAGCCTCAACTCCAGTGCCGACTCCAGCTCTACCAAGCCGCCAAAACACCCCTCTGCACGGGAAGCTGTTTGGACACACCTCGTCGTCGTCTGTGTCCTCGCTGGGCAACACAAAAACGCCCCAGGCGTCCCACGACTCCAGTAGCGACAGCAGTGACAGCAGTGACGATACAAACGCATCCACCAGCATCTACTACGAGTCAGAGAACGATACGAGAGGAAGAAATCCCACGCCGGTGCTGCCAACTCTTCTCAGACGCAGATCCTCGCTCAGCGCGTCGTCCAGCCGAAGATCCAGCATCTCAGAAGTCGGCTTTGCAAAAAGTCCCACCATGGAAGAATGGACAGGAGCAGGAGGAGGAGCGGGAGGAAGAAGTAGAAGACCGAGCCTGCTAAGCACCCCGTCACGTGACGCGCTCATCCAGCCCAGCCCCCGTGATTTGTCACGTGACCCGTTCCTCGCCCGCATCTCCACAACCAACGGCGAGCCTATCCACCCCGGATTGAGAAGGGACTCATTCTCTCGAGGAGACTTCCAGGCGCCACGTGACTCCAACTCGCCGTTCGCGTCGCGTGACTCGCACTCGCCATTCCACTCACGTGACAATTTCCATCCACGTGATCCTCCGATCACTCCGTCCATTGGATCCCCATCTTTGGCCGCCACTTCTCCTGCTGAGTCACCATTGCTACCCGAAATGGCTATCCGCATGGTTTCCGCCAATAACCGCAAGAATATGAAGCCCAAACCCAAGTCGTTTCTGCGCATTTCACGTGACTTGGTCGAGGAAAACGCTCCTCTTGATTCGGAGATGCGCCATGAGTCTGCAATCACGTGCGCGCTGCGAGAGGACGCCGTCGAGGAGAGCGGCATGTCACGTGACGCGGCTGTGGTCCCCCCACGTGACGTGCCGTATCCGAATTACATTGACTACTTTGAGCACGTGATTGATGAGCATTCGGATTCGGACACTGCTCGGCCGAAAAGAAAGCGGGTCGCTGGAGATTACGATCCCGTGCTCAAGAGACGGGCTGTTTCTCCCGGGCTGAGTTCACCGATCATGTCTGCTAGTCCTACAGGGGCTAAGAGGAGTAATCGGCAGGTTCAGGATACCAGTGAGGAGATTCAGAGGATGACCTTGTAGGAGCGAGGAGAAGTGGCGAAGCCACTTTTCGAGCGGACCCATTTTCACTGGGTGTCACTTTTCGAGCGGACTTTTGGTGTCGGTGTACTTGCGGACTTGGTGACGTTGGTGTAACTCTTGCTACACCACAGATGGGTTCGGTTTGAGTGCCGGCTTTTGGATACATTTATAGAGATATTTATTTATAGCATTTTTTGCGTGGCTCATGTGCTTGGGTGTACGTACATACTTGTGCCTTATACCGAAGGACGATATTTCTCACACTGTATGTACGGGTACAAGTACAAGTGCATGTTTGGTGTCTCTGGAGTGTCTATGAATGGATTCAATGATGCATTTGAATTGGTACTTGCACCATTGATAGATGACACTGGAATCTAGAGCTGCTGACTCTATGCGAGCTTTATTTTTCGAGATTGGCTAACTCCAGTTAATCACATGGTCTTCATCATCTCTAAGATCTGGCTCCGGTTACATAGTCTTCATCATCTCTTCAATCGACAGCAATTCAGGCATTATCATCGTTCAGTATAGCAAGGATTCCAGACATGTGTCTACAAGAGAACGACAGCGTCTGTGGCGAGCATACTGCATGGAAGGGTGAGCTCTACACAGCTTGCTATCACTAGAGACCTCTGATTACAGGTGTTTCGGCCTTGAACGAACTGTCCCAAGTAATCATCAAGTACCGTCCCAAGTACTCACCTAATTTAGCTTAATAACTCGCCTTTGATCCAGTATCGAACTTCAAACCAATAATGAAGGGGTCTAAAAAGAAGACATCAACAAATAAATGTGATAGAAATATTCCTTGAACTTCAAAGTACATCTCCAATGAAAACATCTGTTCTAACGCGTCCCAAAACTTTTTAAAATGCTCCGCAATGAAATTTCACCTAACATCGCTTTTGAGTTCGCTATTAGCCATAATGATCAAATTATCCATGGAATGAGTTCTCTCATCTGGGGAGAACGACGTGCTTTAATTGCCATTTTCATATGCCTTATTTGGGTTAGAGTTTTCACAATACGAAAGGGTCTTGAACCGGAATTGGTTTATTCAGTGCACAGCTTGATTTACTGTTCCTCAATCTACCCTTGAGTTTTGGCACTGTTTTGAGATGTGCAGTTATACATCTAACGGACAAGTCCTACGGGTGCTACACGTGATAGTGTCAAAATGACATGATGAGATATCAACGGAAGCAAATGTTTCTCCGTGTTCCTCCTAGAGCCACCATTTCCTCTGGTCTGATACTCGCCCTTTTGTCTCCATCAATATCTAAAGAAAGAGTCAGGATAGACAGGATGGTCGAAGTTTATATAGTTCATGTCATCTGATTGCAAGTACCGGTACCAGGTACAGGTACTCGCAGTCACAACACTCCAACACGAAACCAACACTTCCCCCAACTGCTTGACAGCTTCAATTTGCCTAGTCTTTACAAGATGAGACTTTACCTACTGCACTCCTCTCGTCAGCACATTAGTAATCCATTATCTACAACTTCGCCTTCTCCTTGTCCTTATTAAGCACCCGCTTAGTAAAGCGCAGCTGATCAACCCAGCACTTCTTGGCCGCCTTTCTGAACAGCAAGGCGTGAAAGGCGTGGATCTCTCCCGGGTAATAAATGGCCTCTGCGACCGCCCCGTGTTTCTCCAGCGCCGGAATCAGCCGCTTTGTGTCGTAGATGAGAATGTCCTTGGTTCCGCAGGTGGCAAAGTACGCCGGCAGAGGTCTGACCGGCTGCACGTCGGATTCCAGAATCAGCAGCGGGTTTGCGAGCTCGGTATCTTTGTCGCCAACTGCTGACGTGGCCTTTCGGCCGATGTAGCCGAACGCCACCTCCTCGAGCCGATCGATGACCCACGTGGGAATCTCCTTCTGGCGGGCAAAGCGGTCCACGTCAGACACCTGCAGCACTCCACAAGCGGGAAGAACAACTTTAGGAACAACGTTTGTGTTGAAGACGAGCTGTGCGTACGGCTCGGGGCGAGCATACGTGGCACAAATGGACAGGGCTGTTACCAGATTCGCTCCAGCAGACTCTCCAGCTAGAACAAGCTGCGAAACGTCTCCTCCATAGTCGGCAATGTTGTCAATGACCCACTTGAAGGCGTAGCACGAGTCTTCAAGTGCCGCGGGGAACGGACACTCGGGAGCCAGTCGGTAGTTGATGTTTGCCACCACGTAGCCTCTTCGAGCAAACGCCAGAGCCATGATCCAGTGTGTATCCTTGGAAAGAATGCGAAAAGCGCCTCCATGAATGTAGAGAACCACGGGAAGCGGCCCGTCTCGTTTAATGGGCCGGTAGACGTCGAGCAGATGGAACTGCGACTTTTGCGGAGGCGAAGTCTCGTGGTACCGAATGTTGCTCACCACCTCGACTCCATGTTTTTTGGGGTCGCTCTGAGGATGCAGTTTTCCCGCAGCAGACAAGCCCTCGAAGAAGGAGGTTAGAGCCCACTTTCCAATCGTTTTTCGCGCGTCGACCAGTGATTCCATCGTGTCGATAATAAGTAGTGTGGTGTGTGTAGTACCGTTGTGAAAGGTATATGTATCTCTTAGATCGACCTGCAGAACGCGGAGACGACTGCATATGATTGTGCGCAGGCAGAACGCCAAACATGAGGAGGGGTTCGTGTTATTGAGGTGAGATGGAATTTGAAGAAATTCATTAATTACAAAAGTGATATAAATCGACTTGGGGTGACTTAGTCTACCAGAAAATAAATACTCCATCCCCCTCAGATCACCCCAATCACTCCTTCGGGTCTTCGTCTTAAACCCGACAATCATTTTTCACGCTTTTTAAAGTTTATACCCCACACTCCCAAATGGGAGAACCCCCACCTTTTTCTTATAGTCCATTGCAACAGCGACATTGCAATAACGGGGCTAGTGGAGTCACGTGACCTGATAGAGCTTGGAGAGATTTATTGGTCACGAGACCTATGACTCGATTACGTTCACACCTTCTCTGCTCACGTGACCATCGCACTCGTTCACACACATTCCCTAGCTCTACCCCACCATGCTGATCTTCAGCCAGGGTCATTGTGTACACAAGGGTGTGGGGATTAGTAATCTGAGCTTTAGGCGAATTATACGAGAGAAGGGGGTGAGTGAAGGTGGGCGTGTTTGTGGTGGTTGTGGCTTTGTCTGTGGTGAACGTGTCGAACGTGGGTGGTCAAGGGGCATGGTAGATGGATGGAGATGGATGGAGATGTTTGAGAGGGGGAGAAGATGAAATGGACAACTTGCTACAATTATGACTTCTCCTCCTTAGCTTTACTGAATTGCTCTAGATTGCTGAACTCTGGCTCGATGCTTCGACACTGCCTGCTACTGTTGACTGCTTCATCTGACATAATACATTGAGCTGAAAAAACAGCTATGATGCGCAATATACACGTGGAGACATAATATTGCGTCTAGTCTACACTATTCCGTGTTAATTATTCACTTTACGAGGTCCCACGGTCTCTCAGGCTTATTTGCAACAGCTTACACCGTACTACATTTCATCTCCACATGTTCACACTCCCTGACACTCACTCTTCTCATTCACAAATATGACTCCATCTCTCTAACCAACCACCTGCATCTTGTTGATGTCCACCTTCAATTCTCCCCTCTTGAGTCTCTCCAGATAATCCGAATCACACACGATCACGACCATCTTCTGAGACGGCTTTTCTTCCACGGCCTTACCAGCAGGCACGTAGTTTCTCAGCGACGCATGTTTGCGGTGAAGCAGAAACTTGTAGTCTTCGAAAATGAGAGCAGTGAAGTACACCGCTCGATGCAAGGAGTCGGCCACACCAGTGGCGACAAGGAGTCGATCTGTGGAGCCCGCAAGACGGCTTTTCTGAGCCTCCAGCTTGGCTCCACTTTTGAGATGGAGTCGTTGCAGAGAAGTGCCTCGAAAGCCCACCACTTTGATCATGAGCGGCTCGGGAATGAGCGTGCGAACTGTGAAAGAGGTTGTGTCGTCGCTCCAGAGCCGTACCAGAGCTCCTACTGCTCTGCTGCTGTTTTCTGGCGTCCCGGTAATGTAGAGAACTCGGTCTGACGGGCCCTTGAACGACGACAGACTCAGTTTGACGTTCAGGGACGTTTCCAGCCGCCGAACCGTCTCTCCCTTCTTGGCCAGAACAGTGTTGGCCTCTTCGGCCGTGACTAGAAAGCGTAGAGCCACTTGCATTGTATTGTATACCGAGCACGAGGGCACCAGCCGCGCTTATATACCAGCTCAAGGCGCTCAACAACGTCAGCGACACTAGCTCGACGGATACCATACCTTGCCGAAGCATGTCCAAAACCGTATCTGACACTTTGGAGAAGATTGGCGCTGAGATGGACACTCATCGAAGATCTTCGTTGTAGATCATAGGGAGGGAAGTATGAGAGACGGACACCAGTCTGACTGTGGAGAATAAAGGAGTTCAAAGATTTATCGAAGTTGCCGCCTCAAAACCTGCTCTCAACTCATCACCTCCATCAGCTGTCTAAAAATAACGCCTCCTGTATTTACAACGTGGGTCTTTGCAGGGTCCATCGCCAGATGCGGAAGTCTCGGTAGCCGCTTCACGATCGGAGGTGGGGGAGATGAAGGGAGTGGAGTGTGGCTGTTGAAAATGTATAGCTGGTACATTGTTACTCTTTCTGGTATCAAATCTGCTTCATCTATGTTTTATCACGACTTCTTCACTACCAGAAACCCTCCACCTCCGACCCATAATTCGCACGCAGGCACTCAGGTACCCAGGAACAATAGCCACGATACCCCTACGAACTCTCTCTTAATTTCCTTGGCACAAAGAAGCGGTCCTAATCGGATTTAGTGCGCTTTTAGACCCGTCTACAGTTGCCGTAGCGCGGTCTAAAGACCCTACAAGGGTCTTGTCGATTGCGGGGACGTATTGGTACGGCTGAATGATGGGCGGTTAGAGATCAAAAACATTGAAAGAACTTCGTCAGAATGAACAGCGTCAAACCGCCTTCCTCCACCCTCTCAAACCCCCCCTTCATTCCTTATCTTTGCATGTGTTATTGCACCTTCCGGATTGGGAACAACGCAAAATTACGTCAACCCAACCCACGTCACACAAACCAACAAACAAGGGTCCGCAGACTCCGTATTGGCGGGTGGAGATAATTGACCGTCTTACAGATGCATGGAGAACAAGTGTGCGCGCCAAGACATACTCCGTGAGTCTCTGGAAGGAGAATGGAGTCGTATCGCATTTTCCAAACAATGGCAAAAGGTCCAAAATTTCGGGCTGCGACTAAATCGACCACGGGGAATCGAATGAGCACGCTCTTAAAGCTGTGGCGTGGCTACCGCGTCGATAAAGTGTGTCACGGCGTTTACTGTGTTGTTTAGAGTGGATTAAGCTATGAATTTTGCGCTGGGTTGTGTAAAGCGTCACGTGACTCTCATGTGATACCAGTTGATTTAGGCGACTTTTCTGATTCAATTGAAGCAGTTTACAAGTCTCTACCCTGAAATCTCGGCGTTATAGACAGGCTCTGAGTTCTGGTTTAGATCTAACAGCACCAAAAAGACAAAGACCAGATCTAAGTGCAGCGGTAGAACACTTTAAAAGCGCTCACGTGACCTCCCCGGCCTCTCTTCCACCTCCATTCACGCTCCACCCCCAGTTGCGGCCATATCCTGGTGAAAATACGGCTTCCCGTCCGATCAGCCATAGTCAAGCACCAGAGAGCCCAGTCAGTATTGCAGTGGGAGACCATGCGAGAATCCTGGGTGCTGCAATTGTCTTTTTGCGTGATGGTTCTGTTCCTTTTTGTTCTTCATGTTTAAACGCTGACATTTATGCCCTCCTGGAGCTGTTTGTTTGGACTCTGGGCACTTAAGGTGAATGGTAGAGTCTACAATAGCTAAAGGATTTTGAGTGTAGAGGAGAAGTTGATCCTTCTCATAACAAGAGATTGTTCAATCAACTTCAGTGGTTTACAGCTCGTTTCATCAACCTCAATTGTTTACAGCTCATCGGCTAATCTCTTTTGTCTCTGCAGTCCCCAACCATGATGTCTACCATGCAGAAAAAATGAGAGAGATCATCATGGAGGAGAGAAAGGGCAGTTCTAAAATGCAATGCTCATGATTAATAGAGTGGAAAGAAGTTCTTGCTGCTTCACACAACTCCTCAGACGACTCACATACTGTACGATATACGTGCATTAGTTGGTTAGGGTGCATGGCATAGAGCCTCCAACTCCTTGAGGTCAAAAATCACTCCAGAGATACCAGGAAAAAAGAAGAGTGCTCCTGAGAACACTCTGAACACTGCGAATTCTGTGGATCGAACACAGGACCTCCAGATTACTTGTAGAGACCGAATATGACTTCAGTCTGGCGCTCTCCCAACTGAGCTAAATCCGCGGCGATAAATTCGGAGCTGAGGAAGGGAGACAGGAGCCGTTCGGAGCGTCACGTGACCGCGAAACTGCCCCCAGCAAAAAGATCTGGTCCCTAGCAGGATCGAACTGCTGATCTTCGCGTTGCAAAGTATTGCTATTTCTTATTAGCACGACGCCTTAACCAACTGGGCCAAGGGACCGATTGGTTTTCAGCGGGGAGAAGGAGTGAGTAGATGTGAGGTTTGGCGTTTTGTTTCGCGTTGAAATTGATGAATTGTAGATCTGGGGTTATGTTCCTGTGGTTTTCTCGACTCTTCTTGTCTCTTTGAATGCATTGATGCCTACCAGATTGGCGGAGGAGGGTGTAGGGATGAGAGAAGGTGTAGGGATGATAAATACAGGACGAGCGTGCTCTAAAGAAGGAGCAGCGGTGGCATCACTGTAACAGTCATTCACACCGTTGGAGTTCCTCATCATGTAATCTGACAAACACTTAACATCCACACTTTGGAACAGATCCTTTCAAGGATGAGAACGGAGATCAAGGGAACATATGCAAGCCCTGACACAGCCGCGAGCCAATAATATCTTAGTTCTTAGAGAACATGAATTGTAATGACTTGCTTCCGGTCCCGTTTCTATTCGTACACATTGAGACTCCATAATTGTCTCTGCCCACCTTCACCAACCGACAAGTCCAGAGAAAAGTCACCGTTGGGTTTGCAGTTAGCGACGTCAGCAGATACTCAGGAATTAAAACCGAACTTGTCGCCGTGCCAGATCAGCTCTTACGAGTCTATCAACTCCAATGACGGGAACAGAGACTACTGGCACACTGGGCTGTCAGTGATGAGCCTGAGAAAAGCTGTTAGACAGTTATTCAAGAAGCGCATTGCCAGGGAGGAATGGGTTGTAACAGATAAGAGTCTGTAAGGTCTTATAGTCAACTTGCACAGGTGCACCCAATATGTATAATACTGTAAATACTCGCACTGAAGTGAGATGGTGTCATCCAGTGGTATCACCGGGTGGCATCTAGGCTGAGGTACGGAAGTCTTAATGTCAGAGGCGACCGTAGGTATATCAGAGAGTCATCCCAGCAATAGTAAAGCACTTCCACGGCTGCTCGTACAAGGTGAATGACGACTGGGTATCTTTTTGGGAAAATACTGGTATCGGTAGTGTGTGTAGAGACAGGCATCTGTTTTGACACGCTCATCTTGACGTTTGGTAGGTATCAGATGGTGATTGGGTATCCCTTGACACTCCACATCTGCTCTCCGCCACTCTTAAGCCCTGTGGTGGATGGGAATCATGTTGATTGGTTGATGAAAGGTGGTGCCTGGGTGGTGCGTGTTTTAAGCATGATATTATAGTTAGATTTGGGAGGGGGAATAGTGGGGACTTTGTTGGCGAATTTGTTAAGGTTGTGGTTGTGTATCTCTCTTAACATAGCACTCAGAGATGTCCTTATAGTGTGTTTTCAGAAGAGGAAAGCCACAACATATTCACAGCGAGTAGGATAGCTACTAGGTCAGGCTGTCATCATGTTTCTTCCGCACTTACCCCCCCTTGAATTACGGCTTGCTGTAGCACCTGCAATAAACTACATAAATGCACAAGAGGCATACAGCTGTGATCACCAGATTCTCCTCTTCATTTTGATACCACCAATTACCCCCATCCACCTTTCCTCCACCAAACTACCCTCCGCTACCCATCCCAGCTCTTTTTTTTCCGACAACCAAATAAACTTTTCCAGCTGCTCATGCACACACATTTCAGATCAACATCATCTAACCCCATCAACACAACATGCTGGCTCGACATATTTCCAAGCAAGCCGTTCGACACGCCTCCAACCTGTCTCTGGAGAACGCCGGCCCTCTGATGAGCGGTCTGGCTCGGGTTGTTCAGCCCGACAAGAAGGAGAAGATTTCGCCGATCCAGGTCAAGGGTCTCAAGCGGTTCTGGGAAGAGCTGGCGGTCAAGGATCTCGACAACGGCGACATCACCGTGACTCTGGGCGGCAAGTCGTTGCGGACCATGGGCCAGCACGATCTGGTTCTGCCTGCTTCCAAGAAACCTCTGGCTCATCTGCTGATGCACGAGTGGCAGGTTCTTCCCTCGCTGAAGCTCAAGAACCACTCTGTTCCTCTGACGTCGCTCGTGTCGCGAGCAATTGACATTGCCAAGTCGCCCGCCGTCCGAGACGCAGCCATCAAGGACATTATGCCTTACATTGACACCGACGCTCTGCTCATCTTCGAGCCCAGCGAGAGTTATCAGGGCAGACTCCGAGCAGCTCAGGAGAACGACTTCCGGCCCGTGATTGCCGAGGCCGAGAAGTTCTGGAACGTGTCGCTCAAGTCTATGGACTCCGACAACGGTCTGCTGGGTAACCGACAATCCGCCGAAGATAAGGAGGCCGTCAAGCAGTGGGCTTACTCTCTGAGCCCCTGGCAGCTGGCAGCGCTGGAGCGAGCCACCCTGACGTCCAAGTCGTTCATTTGCGGCGCGTTTCTAATTTCTGGCAAACTCACTCCCACCCAGGTCGCCGAGCTGGTTGGTCTGGAAACCAAGTTCCAGGTCGAGCGATGGGGAGAGGTCGAGGATACTCACGATGTGGATTTCTGCGATATCCGACGGCATCTCGCTTCGTGTTCGTTGATTGCGCGGATGTGGGCAGAATCGAGCAAGGACGAATGGACGATGGAGTACTTGGCATCCCCAGTGCTTTGAACCAGTGACAAGAATGAGCTATTCAGACTATTTCGAGTCACTTCAAATGACATGTATATATGATAAATGAGTTGATGATATGTTGGAGTTTGGGGGTGTACTGTGCGAGTGAGATGATGCATATTGGGCAGTACTTGTACGAGTAGATGGAACGTGTTGATCATGTACTTGTAGCTAGTTTGCGACTGGAGGACTGAAAAACAACAGTAATCGTAACTATCTGATTACACCGCAACCTGTATTTGGAAGCACTTTCCAGGTGACGCTGTTAGCTGAGGTCAGTCAACTTGGCGGCATCCGAATGATATCTTTCCTGATGGACAAACAGCCAGCCGGTACATGTACTCATAAGGAATGGCACATGCGAGTCACAGGTGATCGAAAAGATGACTAGGACAAAACCAATGAAGAATATCATGTTCTAGCCGAGAACAAAGAAATGATCAACTCGCTTATCTGATCTCCCTTTGCTGCACCCCGCACATAGCCGCGCCATTGTTGTGTGCCAAGGCACTATAATTGCCAGGGAAGATTTCTGTCTGCGATGCGAGTGAATGAGTGAAAACAAATATCATCTGCTTGGGCGAAAAGTTGTGTTTCGATCTGTTCAAATTTATATACTCTGCTTACGTAACTTGAAGCACACCAACAGTCAACTCTCTTACAACTTCCCATGTCTTCCTGTTTCACATTTTCGACTCTCCAGATGACACCTATTTTCAGTTATTCGATGCGCCATTCCAGAATAACCCGAATGGTGCTAGCGGGATGAACTGCACTAGCCCACAATCTTCATTGACACAATCTTGATTGACGTCATTGACGTTTCCGCAATGTGGGGAAGTGGGGTGGTAGAGACTATACCGGATACTGAAGGGTGATCCCAACCTGAGATACCAGTGTTTCTGAAAAAAGTTGCTTGATTTTTTGTACCCACGACTGGCATGATCGTATTATCCACCAGGAAATGGCAGAAGGGTGTTGATCAGCCCGACAATGTTGATGAGTAGTCAGAATTATTGGATTATCGTCACAAACAAACATTCTCAAATTCTAGCGTCCCCCTCGAGCCTCTGACCATTATTCTTTTCTATCTCTCGCTTCTTCGGCCAGACAGAGTTCCCCTCTCCTATTCCGCTGTCTCTAAACTACAAAGGTCAAGAGATCTGAAGGTGTGAACAAACTCAACCAAGTCAACCTTGCCCTATGGACTGATGCTAAGAAGTATTCGACATCAGTCGGTCCATGACTCAAATTGGTCAAATGGACTCGGGCCGAAAAGGCAGCGCCCGATACACTGTTCACACCAAACGGGAGAGATACCAGATGTGATCGTGACACTGAGACAGCTGTATTTTGGATGTTACTGACGCCGGTGATGATGTGATTCTGAGGAATATTAACCATATATTACCTGAGGACTTTCGACGTATGTGCATTAGCTAATCTTCATTCTCCACAGTGACCAGTCTGGATCATCTGATATCGAAGACACATCATCCGATCGCGTGCATAACTGGATGTACATTTTCCATCTCAGAAACCATCCTCTGTGCACACGTCATGTATCTGTAGATGTAATGACTCGATGACTTGATAAACACTTACAACGTGTCAACTTCCCCAACACATCGTTCAAAAATGTCTTCGTCTACACCACTTACACCACCTACACCAACCTCACCACCTACACCCTCTGACACACTGAAACTTGCCAAACAAGCAGTCAAACAACACAGCTGGGGAAAAGACCACATCTGGAATACTTACGAAAAACTCGCTCTCAGCATCAAACTCATCTTAGATGAACGTTTTCGTCCGCTGCCTCGCAGATCCACCAAGGGCCAGTGTCTGGCTGCAATTGCTGAAGTGAATCAACAGTACTGGGAAGTTATCAAGCCTCTATGGTCTGATTTGGAAGATTTGAAAAAAAGAGTGCTCCGTCATCACGAAGAAGAACGGGCCCGTTATGAGTTCTACACTTCTCTTTCTTATGACGATTTCTCTAATGAGCAGTTTGATGATCTTGAAGAAGTGCTTGCGGATCTAGGTAAAGTGGACGAAAAGAGCAAGTTGTTGAATGAGTTGCGTCCTCCTGACGGATTCAATTCACTTCACTCGAAATCACTGCAACAATGTCTTATCACAATTGTGAAACTTCAAGCACTACACATGCCAGAGACCATCCTGGACATCTTGCAAGAAGACTACTGTGGAAAGGCCCATTTGGAAAAGTATTGTTCTTGCCCTTGGAGTGATAACAACAAGAGTCTTGATAACAACTGGAACTCCGAATTCAGCTCTAACAACTCCAGTCACGCCGACTCCAACCACGCCGACCCCAACCCCACCAACCACTCCACCAACCCCACCTTCCACAATCTCCCTCTCATCATCGCCCAAACCATCTTCTACCACTCTGACCTGGAGACAAGTGTCAGTCTTCGTTCCGTCAACTCCTTCTGGTACTCCACGTACCAGAAAAGTGGTTACATCTTCGAGCCCAAAGTGAAGGAACGGTTCCCATGGTTCCAGCTCGAAGCTGAACTGTTCACCTGGGCAGACTGCGCTTTGCTGTTTGTCACCCGACTGCAAAGCAACAAGTGGTCCACCGTGAAAAACATGAACCACCTTGACGTCCCTGAACAGCCCGGATCTGTGGTCAATATTGTTGCAGACCCTGTGACTCCAGGCTACAATGTTCCTGAAGGATTCACAGGGTTGATATCTCACGAAGAGGAGTTTTGCCACGGACTATGTGACAAACTGCACTTGCATGATGGTTGGGCGTTGGATCTAAGCACTGCGAGCTGCTCTGCCCCAAAGCAGAACCTCTACAGACTTATCAGTGAAGACGAGTATGGATCCGTTTACCTCTACATGGGACTCTACATCACTCTGCCTCCTACGGTGTTTCCTGTGGCCCACGGACCAGTACCTCCAATCACAATCAGAACTCACACAGTTGAGGTTCGCTGCTGGAACAGCACCCTTGTGTTCCCACGCAACAGGCTCCACTACCACTACGCTTACGAGTTCTTCGAGGGACGGCCTCTTGTGTTTGACAACGTTTATGTTGTTGCGGAGTCTCAGAAAAACGGGGATGTTTACAGGTTCTGGGACATGCACACCAACCGTCCCATTGAATACGCTCCTCCCACCGCCTCAGTGCCTGTAGCCTCGTACAACGGGCTCATTTGGTGGGTTGCAAAAGACAAATATGTCATTCCGACGTTTATTGACAGGCAATACCCGGGGGTGATTTACTTCCGACGCGACAGGGTCATCTACTTGCCTGACAACACTCATCCTGTGGACAGCTTCAAACAGGGCAGTCGTTCTCTTCTTGCTCAGCATTTCATCATGAAACAGATCGGGAGAGGAATCCTGCTGGTGGATCTCAGTGAAAGAACTGTCACCAAAGTACAGAGCTGCTCTTGTCCTTATCATCCGGTGGACAAAGGTCTTTGTCGACAAGTTTTCCCTGGATATGTGGGCAAGCTCTTTTATGCTTTTTATGTGGAGAGAATATGAGCACGATTACTTGTCGTAGCTATTTATATAATTTATTGATAGAACTCGTATTTGTTTAGTTATAGTACAGTACCGTACACATCTGTAGAACACCAATGGTAGTGGTATCTGGACTCAGTCTAGAGGAGTTAAGACATCTTCAGTACTCAGGTTAGTGAGCAACTACACCCGCTTACTATAGCTACCATCCCTCCGTATATAATGCATAATAACTACAAGTACAGCTCAACTACTTACTCCCCAAATCCAGCTTGGCACTTCCCTCCTTCAACAAGTCCAAATCAGTCTTGCCGAAATTGCCAATATCCTCCTTGAGACTCTTCCAAATCTCTCCTTCAGTCGGCTCGGCTTGCTGGAAGCCCTCAATCACCTCGTCCACGCCTTCTCCTCGCTCGGAAAAGAACTTGTAGGCCCACAGCCACACATCTCCGTTGTTTGAGTCTGCCTCCAGAGCCGTCGTAAGCCACTTGGAAGCCTTGTCAAACTGGTTACGCAGCCACAGAGACTTGGCCAGAAGCACGAGAATATAGCCGTCGTTCTCGTTCTTGCTGACGGCTTCCACGAGCTTGGACTTTCGATGGGACCGGGGTTCGAGCCCTATACTCTCCACAATGAGACGACCACTCTGAGGACACTCTTGGAGAGCACGGGAAAGAAGAACCTTGACCTGTGCAATATTGCCAGCCCGTAATTCGAGTCTCACACGTGCCAGCCAGAGCTCTTCATTGTTGGGATTGATCAAGGCAGCCTGTTCAAGCACAGACCGAGCTCGAATCTGCACGCCACGAGCCTCCTCGGCAGCAGCAAGCAAGATCCAGAGGGGGACGGACTTGGAACAGTTCTTGGTGCCCTGAAGATACGTGTCACGTGCAGCGGACGCGTCTGCTGACTCAGCCTTGGCTTTACCCAGCTCAATCCACAGTCCATCACACTCGACAAACTCCTCCAGACCCTTCTCAGCCAACGAAATAGCCCCAGAGGCATTTCCGAGCTCCCGCTCAAGACGAACAGCCCGAACCCAAAGCTTCTCACGTGCCACTCCCTCGTCACGTGACTTCTCCAGCAAGTCTCTAGCTCGATCCGGTTGTCCTACTTCCAGTTCCAGTTGAGCTGCCTCGAGCCAAATCTCCTGAGAATGACCCACCTCCTCAAATGCACGTGATACAATCTCACGTGACTCCTTGAACTTGCCTCGGTGCCATTTTTCCCGAATGTAGTTGAGCCAGAGCTGAGTCGACTTTTTGCAGCTGTTGACAGCCCTCTCCAGAACATTCCACAGCTGTTCTTCGTTGTTGAGACGTTTCTCCAGGGCAGTCCAAGTGAGCCAAATCTTTTCAGAGAACGGAAACATGTCTGTTGCCAGCTCCAGAACCGATCTGCTTGTGACCGGGTAGCTCAGGTCACGTGAGCAGTCCATAAATGTATCGATTTGAACGTGTTCTGGCTCCTTATCCATTCCCTGTGCAACGGTAGCTCTAACGATAGCTCCACAAGCCAATGGAGCGGCCTCTTTTTCACACAGATGCGCGTGAGTGAGCCATTCTTCACGTGACAGCACTCGTCCATGGTCCTCTAGTTCCGACACTCCCTTCTTCATAATTTTGTCGACCTCCTTCTGGGCTCCATTGACCTGTTCTCTGAGTCGAGCAGCAGCGATCCAGATTTCTGGAGCGGTTCTGACGGCCTTTCTCGCCCGGTTGAGCACCTTTTCGGCGGCCTTGTGGTCCTCCAGACGAGCCAGAGCCAGCCACAAGTCCACACTGAGAGGAACACTCACCACAGCTTGTCTAAGAAGCTGTCTGGCGTGTTCCTCGTTCTCCAGGTTGACGAGTTGTTTCCAGAGCTGCACAGATTGAGGCACAGAAGTGAGCGCCTTTCTGAGCACCCGTTTTTTGGCCTCCTCGGCGGTTTCCAGGTCAGCTGCAGCCTCCCAGATTCGCACTGATTCAGGCAGACGTTTAACTGCTTGGGCAGCAATGATTCGTCCGTTAACGACATCGTTGACTCGAATGCTTTCCAGCCACACGTCTTCGTTTGTGGGGCAGTTTTCGCATCCCTGAGCAGCCAATTGGATCGCCTGAGAGGGCTTCTTCTTGAGCTCAGCCAGTCTCACACCCGCAATCCATCCAGCGGCGTTTCGGGGATTACTTCGAATCAAAGACTCCACAAACGGCGTCATTTTCTTGATATCCGCCAGCTCCGACGTCGACTGCGAGTTCTCCGAGTTCAGAGAAGTAATGTATCCACTGGGATCAATGCTAGTCGACGGCTCATTCCGGCCACTGAGCTTGAGATCCAAAATCTTGTCTCGAGCGTCGGAAATCGCCTTGATATGCGTCACGCTGCCGTCGTCGGTCTCGGTCACGTGATCCCCCACCTCGGCCCGGCCTCTCAGTCCCTCCAACACCGAGTCGCTCACATTGTAGCTTCTGAGCCCCTCTCTGGCTTCGATTCGAGCTCGCTTGTTCTTTCGAGTCTGGTCTCCGCTCTCAGGCAAATTCAGCCATTCGTCGTGGCTGACTTCCGAAAGAGCTCGCTTTGCGTCAGCAAAC
The DNA here is from genome assembly GCA_900519015.1 of Yarrowia osloensis. Taxonomy (NCBI): domain Eukaryota; kingdom Fungi; phylum Ascomycota; class Dipodascomycetes; order Dipodascales; genus Yarrowia; species Yarrowia osloensis. The sequence goes on from ULGU01000006.1 coordinate 896,689, forward strand.
ATTCCTCCAATCGTGGCCTGTTTCTCCTCCTCCTTGCGCTCCTTCTCCTCTCTGATCTCGCGTCGTTTTTTGTTCCGCTCCTCCATTCGAGCATCGATTTGCGCGTAGATTTCGTCGGCCAGCTCGTCGTCGGCGTCTGCGCTCTCTCGGCCAAGAATACCGGCGTCATCGGGATCTCTGAACCGTTCCGGATCGTCGGGAATGTCTGTATCTGTCGCTCTATGGGCCGAACCGAGATCTGCTCGCGTTGAAAAGCCCGTGGCACCTCGTCCCAAGCCGGGAACGTACCCGGCGGGCGCAGGCATGTCCAGAAAGGACAGTTTGGGCGGCATTTGGCGTGGTTCAAAGTGTGGTGATGAAAATAAGAGGTGCACTCGACTGTGCATGAATGAAGTGGACTAGAGTTTGCTTAACAGGGATAGCAGTTCGATTTGGGGTGGCGTTGGATTAGGGGAAGTATAAACGAATAATGAATAATGACATGAAATCGGTTGGAAGAAAGATTGTACTCGTCGGACCTTACCAGAGTTGAAGTCTGCTTTGCCATACGGATACAAGATATGTAATTAGATGTACCGTGCACTCAATTGAGAGTACTGATGATGAACTTCACAAGACTAGAGCAAGTTATCGACGGCTGATTGAACGGCAATTACATCTATTTTGTTATCATTCGAATGGGCATTGTCTACTGAGCTGAATGATATACTTGACACTAGAATCGGCTTATCCACCTTGTTCTAATCACCTGTAAATTACTCAGTCAACACTCTAAATAGACTGCACTTGTGTCTACAGTTATCTAAATTCAATTCTGATGATTACATCGAACCATTCCCCTCCTATAAATACATTGCAATCGGTGAGCCTACTCCAACTGGCTCTTAAGTCCTCCCTTGCCCAGCTTCTTCACCTCTCTATCGAGATCCCGATTACGTTTATCCAGCCGCTTCTTGCCCTTCTCAATGCCCCATTCAGCCCTCTTTCGCTCAATATGAGCAGCCTTGCTCTTCTCATACAGCAATCTCTCCTGGCGCTTCTTCTTGGCCTCCTCCACCGACTCGATCTGGCCACTCGTCAACTTGGACACAAACTCGTCCAAGATCTCGGCTCGATCTTCAATGTCAAGCACCATGCATGCAATGTCGTTGGAAATGGTGGTATGCAGATTTCCGAGATTGGTTTCCTCATTCACCAAAGCCTTGTTGTCCTCCAACAGGTTTCGGAACGCAACAACCCGCTCCTTCTTCTTGGAGGCAGCTACCTTGGAGTAGGCTCGATACACGGACTCGCGCTCTTTGTCGGTGAGATCAATCTCCTTGAACCGCTCGTCGGCCTTGTTCTTCCGTCGATACTCCACGTAAAACTTGCCCTTTCTGAACGTGTCTTTCAGAAGCATGACAAACTCTTCGGCTGCAGAAATATCGACCTCCAGCTCATCGTCGTCCACGGCCTCGGCCTCCTTGACCTCCTTTCTCTGCCTGATCACATCCTTGGCCCACTCGGTGAACACATTCTCTCTGTCCATTCGAGTCTCCAGAACCTCGTACCGATCGTCATCGACCACTTTCACCAACTCCTTGTCCCACGTAGAGAAAGGATTGACATTGTGAGCATCCAGCAACTCCTTGAATGTAGTTCTAGCTCCTTCAGAAGGCCCCACATCCTCCTTGATCTCCTCTTCGGCTTCATCTTCACTCAACAAAGCGGAAAAATCAATGCCGTTATTTTCTCCTTCCGATTCATCCGACGAAGAATACTCTTCGGAATCGGAGTCGTGTGTCCCCGTGTCAGCAGGTGCTGTACTTTGAATCGTCTCAATCTTGGGATCGGGATCCTCCACAGCTGGTGTTTCTGATGACTCAGCCTGTCCCTCTGGCTTCGCTAATTCTTTTGCTGACTCAGCTTTTCTCTCTGGCTTTGCAGTCTCAACCCCAGAAGGCCTCACTCGCTGATACAGAGTATCCTCGCCAACACGCCAGTAAACGTCATCCTTCTTCCGTAAACCCCTCGCTCGCGCGAGAAGCACAAGAACCAGATTCTGATCCACATGATTGTACAGAAAATCGTCCACGTGATCGGGAGCCTCCCACGCCGATTGTTTCGTCTCCGTGTTGTAAAAGAAGTGTTTTCCAGACCGCAAGAACACCAGCAGCCAGTTCTCAATGAGCGGTATCTTGAATCGTGGCTTATCACGTGACTGGCTGGCCTTGTGGCGCTTCGGTGGTCGATTCGGGCCCTTTTTCGACGGATTCGAGTCGTTTTGGCGTTTGTTCATGGTGCTCAATGTTGTGATGATAATGATGAGAATGAATTTTGTATGGTGTTTTGGCTTGCATGAATTATGCGCGCGGGCATGATGTTGATTTAGGAGGAGTGGAGGGATAGGTTGTGATTGGAGTGTGTTGGTTGGGGAGCTTGGAATATAGCTTGAAAGCGGTACTTGTACAGAAACTGATCATTGGATTAATGTAAAGATAGTTGGCTTTCTCGAGTAGATTCCAAGTTTCAGCGAACGAGAATGAGTCTAGCACCTCCAATTTTGGTGGTGGGACGATTCCAATTACACGGTCGGGATGCTGAGATTCTGATCCATCTTTCTGTACCAAGAAACCACATATCTCAATACTGTCACCTCCAATATGGTGTTTTGTTGAACAATAGTCTCTGTCTACTGTCAAGGTTCTGCTTATGTCAGCGGGACGGAGGTGCTCTATAGTAGCTATAGAAATGCTACGATTGAGCTACAACTTTGCGGTGACGTTATTACAAACGGTAGGAACGTTCGCCGTCAGTTAAAACCACGTGAGTCTACTTTCCACGCTATAGGAACCATTTCAACTGCAACTCAAAACGTGATCTCCAAGACCAGAGGACAAGTGATTGAACTGTCTCAAGGACCAATATCATCATCAATGGAGCCAACAAGTCATTTGACTAGGTGTCTCATTGCCCCCAAACTCCGGACGCTCACGTGATGGTGCCCGAGATGCCCCGGATTTTCCATGCACAACAATTGACTTTGATCTCGTAGCCGAGGTGGCGAACCTCGATGTGATGAGAGTTGAAGCGTGTAAAAAGCAACAAAAGGGATGGAGATGGTTTTGTGACAGTTGAAGCAGAGCGTGTCTGTGTTTGGGCGACTTCTTTGACACAAATCCCCGTAATTTGAGCGACTTTATGACTCTCTTTCTCTCCCGGCATTAACCACTCAATCCCCGATCACACCACTAAATGACATGATTCTGTTTGTGATTTCTGTTTGTGTCCGATTCCGTGTTCCGTGGAGCAATTATATAAGAGCTACTTGCCGCTCTTTTTCGCCTCTTGTAAACTCCCAACAACCAAGCTCTTCGATAACCATCTCCCAACCACAGGAACTTCCCACCACTCCCAACCACAACAAAGTTTCGCCACTGATCACAGCACACAGCACATCAGTGATCACCACCACACACTCACACACACAACACAATGGGATCCCGAAGATACGACAGCAGAACGACAATCTTCTCGCCGGAGGGGCGACTGTATCAGGTCGAGTACGCCCAGGAGGCCATCTCACACGCCGGCACGGCCATTGGCATTCTGGCCAAGGATGGCATTGTGCTGGCAGCCGAGCGAAAGGTCACCTCCAAGCTGCTGGAGCAGGACACGTCCGCCGAAAAGATGTACACGCTCAACGACTCCATGGTGTGTGCGGTGGCCGGACTCAACTCGGACGCCGGCATTCTGGTGCAAAACGCCCGAAAGAGTGCCCAGGACTATCTGCGGACATACAACGAGGAGATCCCCTGCGAGCAGCTGGTCAAGCACGTGTGCAACGTCAAGCAGGGCTACACGCAGCACGGTGGTCTGCGGCCCTTTGGCGTGTCGTTCATCTACGCCGGATACGATGACATCCGGCAGTTCCAGCTGTACCAGTCCAACCCCTCGGGCAACTACTCCGGCTGGAAGGCCACGTCCATGGGCGCCAACAAGGCCAGCGCACAGACGCTGCTGCGACAGGACTACAAGGACGACATGACGCTGGCGGAGGCGTGCGAGCTGGCGGTCAAGATTCTGTCCAAGACGATGGACAACACCAACCTGACCAGCGAGAAGCTCGAGTTTGCCACCGTGAGCAAGGACGCCAAGGACCACGTGGTGCATCGAATCTGGCAGCCCGAGCAGATTGACCAGCTGCTCAAGGACAGCGGTCTGGGCAAGGAGGAGGACGACGAGTAGACACATTGACATGACGACATGTGGAACCACGTGGAAAGCCACGTATCACCACAGATGCATGTATATATTGTAATTGACGTATGATGGATGTTGGGGGAAGAGAGCGGGTGTAGGGGTGGTCAATTGAGTCGGAGGGGGGGATTGATGGTAGGTGATTGATCTGGGTGAAAGAGAGGTTGATTATGTAATGGATTATGTAAGCGCACTGATGGGGGTGTGGGTGTTGGAGGCAGTGGGGAGCCAGGGTGGTTTAGATAAGAGTAATCTATATCCGGGCTGAACCGATATTATTTGGGGAATGCACTGTAGCTTGTTCATTGGGACTTGAATTCCATCAGCAACATTTTCCGGTGACGACTTTTGCATTTCATTTAACTCATTCTGCTTCACTTCTTTCTCACCTCCACAACCACCCCAAGCGGTTCAGTGCATCCAGCATGCACCCAAATGACCTCTAAGAACACCAATCTCGATGAATACCCTTCCCGTTGAAATTCTGGCCCGAATTTTCGGCTTCTGTGATTTGGAAACTGCAGTGGCGCTCAGCCAGACCTTTAAAACAGCCTCCTTAACCTGGGCCGATCTCGATACGTCTCTCGTGCGAGATCTGGTGCTGGAACGGGCTCCCTGGTTCACTCTCAATGAGACTGGAACCGGGCTCACCTCCTGGAGAAGGTGCGCTCTAGCTACAGTGTCTCGAACAAGTGCGACAAAGAACTCTCTCAGAGGATGGTACTCGATCAAAGAGGGGGCTGTCAGAGACCAATTCCGTGTTCCTGAAGATTCGACAATTAGTCATCCTATTCAAATGAAGAAGTTGAACAAGTCGCAAGTTATTTATGGAGCGGACGTGTTTTCGAAAAAGCAGTCAGCCACCAAAGTACGCCATTCGAATCCAGCTTTTTCCGTCACTCTGCTGAACGAAAACGACGTCTTTCTGCACTTCTCAAACACCCTCGAACCGTCCGAACACAACATTGCCAACAAGAGTCTATGTTCTCAGGACAAAGACGGAACGTGGGTCGTTTCCAACCAGGAATATCTATGGGACTTTACCCAGATAACCCTGCTCCCCAACGGCTCAGGGGCTCTTTTTATGTCTCACATCTACGAAGAGGAAGACACGGGAACATCTCTACGAGTCCAATTTTTTCACGTGGCACCGTCAGCAGTTCCCGCTTCTTCTCTACCCTCTCTGAACTGGCACCAATCAGTTACACGCGTTGGACCTAGCATTTACCTGGATCTCGCAGACTCGTACTACTACGAGAGCACCATCAACTTCAGCATGGTCTACAACGGCTTCTACTACGCAATGATCCAGACTGGCCGTTGGTTGAGATTGTGGATTGATCTGGAAGCTACAGAAGATACAGGAAGACTTCAGCTTGCTGTCAACTCCAAGTTTCCCGCAATTTACTGTGATCTCATGTCACCCAGAATGTCCACTCATCTTCGAGGCAATAGAGAGCTCGGTCTGGATCGGTACTTTGTGCTGCCTTATCGAAAGCTCTCGTGGATGGGAGATCTTCTTACAGGCATGTCTTACTGTGGAGAGACGTTGGAACAGAGTCAAGAAGAGCTTTCATATCAGATGGCCCCTTTCTTTTTATGCAATGATACAAACTATGCAGGCTTCTACACTTGGCTACAAGTAGTTGATAGTGGTTCAGACGGTTGATTTAAGTCATTGATTTGAGTCATTGAAACAGGGCAGCTCGAATCGGTGAGCCAGGTCGCTGAATAAGGAGACTTGTCACTGAAATAAGTCTCTTAATTTAGCCACCTGAGTTGATTAACTACCAGGTCATCCATTGACGAGGAGCACTTCACCGCATACAAGCACTTGAACCTACTGTACCCAGGAAACCACTCATAGAAATATACATTAACTTAAGCCCCTGTCTCCTCCTTATTAAACACACACAGTCCTATCCAACTCCTCGTAGTACTTTTTTAACTTGAGCACCTTGGCTCTAGCTGGAGGGTTTCTGGCCACCTTGAAGTAATTGGGCTCTGGTTCTTCATCTTTGCCAATTTGACAGCCCTCAAACATTTTCGCCAAAAGCTCCACTCCAACACTCTCAAAGTTCAACTCGTCGTCGTAGTACCGTAACAGACCCTTTTTCCAGGCTGTATGGAACGACGGACGTTTGAAAGAATGCTTGAAAAACTCGTTGATGACAGAAACCACTCTGTTGAACTGAAGTCGATGCACTTTGGCACTTACCTTGTCGCCAGGCTTCAAAATACCTGTCCTAATGAGATGATCACGAGGAAGCTGGTTTTTGAGCTCTCGACTGAGAAGCGCCTTCTTGAAACTTGTGCTTAGTAAGCTGCGGAAGTTGAGCGCGCCTTGGACGGGGTGTGGACTCAGAAACATGTGGTGGGCCTTGGGGATCACGTGACGCTGGACCAGAGTCACGGCAATTTCGTGGCGGTCTGAAATGTTGCTACTGATGGGCATCAGACGCCAATGCATGGATTCTAGGACCACCATGAACCGCAAATGAGACAGGTTTCTGTCGTGCGATAGAAAGTAGAGCGTCTTGCATGTGTGTGAGAGCGAGACGAGATCTTGGTCGGAGATGTGCACCAGGCAGAGAATGAGAAGTTCTGGCGGGAGTTGTAGGAGCATGTTTCAGTGTGATTAGAATGTAGTTAGAAAGATGAGGGTCGTTAGTAGATGTTAGTTGAAGGTATTGGTTGTTAGTAGATGGCGTTGGTGTCACTCGGTGTTATGTAGACTTCGGAGAATGGTGTGATATTAGACTGTATCGATTGTAGTCTTGCCAACAGTTGAAGTTGACTGAGATAGATCAAAGAAAATATCGAAATGTGTCGTACTCCCTGAGGTAAACGAGTGGAATGGGTGAAATGTGTCGCAATGATTTCTTCCGATTTAGTCTGTGTTAATTTGATCCAATTTGGTTTGTAGAGTGGTGTTGTCTTGTGACCATGAGGAAACAATCTCGATACCGTGTTACCACAGCAAGCACCACTAACCACCGACAACAACCACAAATACTCACTGCTTGTAGAGTACAGCTCGGCCAGTTGTCAGTCACCTCGCAAATGCAACACTGATGCTAAAGGAAATGAACCTGAACCTATGACGTGAAACTGATGTCAAATGATGCGATGAATGAGTCGATAAGAGAGCTCTGAAAAGCGGTTTTGTCGTCAGTAGGTTGCTTCTTGTGTTTCTGCGGTTTTGTGTCGCTTGTCGCAACGTCGAATATCAATCTCCTTCTCCAACTTGCTCAGATGCCTTGGTTGCAATTGTGACTTGAGCCTCTTCACCCTTGCTGGGAGGCTTATCGTTTGGGGACGCATGTCAGACGCACCCACCCAGCCTATCTCACATGATGGGGCAGTGTCGCGAGTTGGTAAAGTGGATCACGTGATGGAGTTGTGGGGTGGTAATTTGGTCATAATCACGTGAGACGTCGCACTCCCGAGGTATCCAGGTCTCGTGACTACCCCCTCGAGTCTCGCCTTTCACGTGACAGAACCAGCCCTCTCGTCCCAAAAAAGCCACATGCCTTTCCCAGTTTAGACTTCCCTTTTGGGAATCCAAACCTTGATTTTTCACCACATCCCGGGTTGTGAGTCACGTGGTGTGGAATAGGAGGTATTGGAAATCTGACCTAATGGGTGTGTTCCTCGTAGACCGGGGAGTACAGTGATACTATTTGCTTCCGGTTCTGACCATTTCGAGCGAGTTGGTTGAGTAGTGTTGATTGGTGATAAGTGGGATCTGTTTCATCTTCCGAGTGTGTCTGGGACCAGGGAGTACGTGAAATGATAGTGCACTAGGGAAAAGCCCTTTCACACTTCGTGAATGAGATGATCTTGCTTGAGTGTTACAATGCCTGTTAAAAGAGACTCTCTGGGGTGTACTGGCTGCATGGGAAGTGTGAAATTCGTTATAGTACCGGTAGATATTGGGCCAGTTGTGACTTGGATTCATTTCTAGTGTAGTCCATCATTTCTGAGTGATTCTTGAGACCGTTTTGATACCATGATTCTCTCTCCGTCTAGCAACAGTGACGTTCTGGGGACTGTAGACGTATAGCTGGCATGTCTAGAATTGGCGATAACGGGATTTTGGTGACACTGAGGTGTTTGGAAGACTTCTGGAGCATCTGTGACAGCTCTAGTCTCTATTTGAATCAATCAGAATGCTGACAATCGCATTTCCGTGACTTTACTGAACTACTCGTCACTCCATCCCTATTCCCTTCACTAGTTGGACATCGTTCGTGAACAGTGTCGTTCAATCCACCTGAAACGAGTTCAAGCGTAGTGTATCCGTCCAACACGTGCTTCTACCACGGCAATTGCCACTATCACTGAAGTCGTGTTACATCAACCATTAATTCCGTCTATTTCCGTATTCTCCCGGTGTTTTATAATATCCCCATTTAATAATTGAACGTCTCACATGCAGCAGTGAGGAGGTGGGAGAGGGCTCGATAACAGCACTCAGAGGGGTGAAGAAGAGACAGAAGGAATTTTGAAAAATACAGAAAGTGATCTCCTTCAGATCAAGTTATATTAGCCATCAATCCCTTACCAACATCATTTTCTACAGCCCCTTATTCCTCCCCCCACCTCCAATTAATCTCCCAGTCTAAGTTAAACTTCCCAAGTAGAGTCTAACTAAATCGAATCACATGCTGAAACCTTGACAGGCGCAGCAAGGTGTCACTCGACCAAACTCACGTCTCTGTACCTCCCTCATGAATCAATCTGGCAGCTTGGCGTCTGTTCGAGGAGGAGGATTCAGCTGCGGTCTACACACGTCAACACTTTGATATTCGCCAATTGCATCATTTCGGCCTGCACGTGGGAAATCCCGAGATCCGGCACAGTCATAATATCAGCGGAACTATTAGTGCGAGCACGAAAATAATCACTTACCCGTCATTCCCATCGTTGTCTCGCTCGTCTCATCCTTCGATCACTCCGATCCGCCGTCTTCTCGTCGAATTGTGTCGTTTTCAAAATCGTCGCCAGCTTTTGATGCCGACTTGAAAGCTCTCGGAAGTCGACACAATGTCCAGCAAAATCCCACGGTTCACCGTGCCCATTGGTTACGAGGTTCCGGACTTTCCGTCGCTCTATTGGCCCGTTGGATCGACTAAACCACACTATGAAATTTCCAACCTGTACTACACGTACGACATTTGGCGATTCACGGTGATCTGGACGCTCATTTTCTTCCTGGGCTTCCACATGATTGCGGCCACATGGGCCGGAGTCGTCAAACGGAACCTGAGAGCTGCCGTGGTCATTTTTGCAGCCTACGTTGTCATTGGGGGAATCGAAGCTGTGGTCAGTGGCTCGATTGTGGGTCTCATATTGACCGGGGTCTACCGAGCGGGTTTGTGTTCGATATCCACGTGGATTCCCATGTGTTGGGCCGTGGTTCAGATTCTCTGGATGGTTTTCACTAGTTATTCCATGATGAATGTTTTCATGTGAGATGTGGGGTGGAGGGCATATGACACGAGATCGAGTCTATGGATGTTGACAGCAAAGACAGAAGCTCTCTGGCCAAAAACTTCTTTGGGTCGCTGCTCTTTTGAAATGATTTGTACTGATTTGAATTGAAACTCATTTGAACCCCATCAACCATTTTATTGGCAATAGCGAAACACAGGTGTACCTGAGCAACACCTTTCACAGCTCATTTCGGTCTCTTGGACAGATGACAATGTACATAACCCAACGCATCTTCTTAAAACTGGCAGCTTTGCTCATTGCAGCTATTCTTTACATCTAATGAGCGCTTCACAGTCGGTTGTATATTACGAAGTGTAGAGAACCACAATCTGGCTTGGAAGGTATCGAGGAGTGTTTCGACCGGGATTACTGTAACTACTCTGATTCAGGTCTAAAACGTTCTTTAGAAGCTTCTTTACACTAGAAACAGTTTCAACCTCAATGTCTCCCATTCTCACCGGGTGTGTCTTCCGGTACTACCGGTACCGTACCTCTTCAAGACCACTAAGAACAGGCTTAGGTCGAATTTGACTGTAGATAAACAGTATCATAGAACCCTTGGGAGAAGTCCAAATTCAATGGTGGGCTTCTCATATCAACCGCTTTGCTGATAAGTCTTGAAGACAACTCAGTATCTGACCTCATTAAAGTCAACCATTCCAAACTTCCTCCTTTAAACTCCCAACTACAATACTCCCAATCTAAACTGCACACTTAAATGCACTTCAACACCCTTCAAAGTCATTATCACAGCGCTCAGTACAGAACAAAAACTTGTCAGAAATAACACACCACCCTCTAGACTACAATTGCGTTCCCATCCCACCTTTGCACTATACAAAAATTCCCAACACCCACTCCCTCACTCCACCCCCAAACCAATTAAACTATCTCGCATCTCCAAACCTTGTAACTGTACAGTTGCACTGATCCATCTCATCACCCCATTCTTCACAACACGATGAAAACGCTGCGAGACTGCTGTGTCATCTTCGGATCCACGCTCGCCACCTTCTCGGCCATTACACTCATCGTGTATCACGCCTCGGCCTCAGACGTGCAGTTTCGCAAACGTCATCTCGATCGCAGACGCAAAAAGCTGTCTGTGCTACGACAACGCAACAAAAACAACCATGCTGGCCGCAAAAGTGTGCCGAAATCGGCATTGAGCGACGAGGTGATTCCGCCGCTGGCCGAGCTGGGGCTGGTCGCTTACTACGAGGAAGGAGAGCTCGAACGAGTGGCTACAAGACTCATCATCCGAGAACTGGCAGTGAACCCAGTAGCGCTCAAACGACTGTCGATGATGCTCAGCAGCGACCGTATCGACGACCGCGAGTTTGCCACCGATTTTCTGCTCTTCTACCTGCTCAGAGTGTCTCAGGGACGAGCAGATCTCTCCTCATATCCAATCATGTACGGTTTGGTGCTGGGATTCGACAAGTGTCTGGATGAGCTGAAGAACATAGACAGCAACGACCACGTGGCCTTTTCTCGCAACCTCGCTTTGTTTGTCAACTACATTTCCATTCTCACTCAGCTGTGTGAAGATGCGCGTCATTTGCATCCTGCCCATCAACTGTGTCTGTATGGCTTTGTGGATCTGTGCTACAAGTGGAACGAGATTGCGCCGTTCAGCGACCGCGTGTGGCAGCCCGGAATGATCCCCAACATCCGCGACGTGCAGAACAAAACGTCGCGCTTCCCGTACACGTATCACGTGCTGCAGGACGTGATAATCGCCGATTACCAGATGGAATCGACGATTGAGGGGCTGGTGGAGAAGCTGGGAGGCTCGGGCGACGACTTTTCGCGGTCCGAGGAGCAGCTCATGGCCACGCGCGAATTTTTGACGCAGTTCTACGAGTCGCGAATGGACGAAATGCCACAGTTTGAGACGCCCGAAGAGTCGCTCGCAGCTGCCCGGGACTTTCTCGTCTTTTTCTACGACAACTACTACGACTCGGTGCGACGGGCGGAAAGAGAGATTCAAAATGGAACAGAGAGTGACGATACTGACGAGGACAATGAGTCAGTACTGCCAAGAGTTCCCCCTGTGGCTATTCCGAACGTGGCTGTTCCTCCCACTGCTGCTTTGGACGACACGTACACTTCTGAGGAAGATACGTGTTCCGAGCGGGAGCTGCCTCGAGCAGAAAATCACCCCGAAAATTACCACGGAGAATGTGTGGATGACGAGAGTGTCGAGGAGGGAGGTGGAGCTTGTGAGTGTCGAGGACGACAGGTGATTTATCCCGTTGGACTTCCGCCAGATGATGGGTATAATGATCACGTGGGTGAGGAGGAGGACGATGAAGAAGGGGAGTGGGAGGATGATGAGGATGATGAGGAAGAGTTTGGAGAGGATGAGTTTGGGGAGGATGAGTTTGGGGAGACTGACTTTGGAGATAGGTATGGAGGAGAAGGATTCGGTGGAAGTAGGTACGGCGGTTATGGTGACTACAACGACTACGACGACGGATACAACGACGAAGTGTACGAGGACGAGTTTGGTCGGGCGTTTGTGGGGGGTCTCGAAGTCGAGGACTTTATGAACCCCATGAACTACATTGATCCCGATAGTGGAGGAGGAGGCCCATTGACGTTGAACCGGGAGACGGGCCAGTTTGATCTGAGTCCGGGAGCTCTGGATATCATCAACGAGCTGCGAGCAACGGGAGTGTTGCCTCCGTATGGGTCTCCCGGAAGACAACCTGAGGGTCCTAACGGGAGTGGAGGAAGGTGAAGAGGGCAGGAGAAGAGAGGAGGAGGAAATTGGCTTCATTCGCTAGATCGGGAAATGCATATATTTATTCGTAGTTGTACTTCCAGGGACTCCTTGGTTGGAGTACTCCTACTGCACTACTGTAGTTACTTTTGATAGCGACACTTGCTGTAATTACTTATACGGAAGTTTCCTCGGACCGCTGGCCACATTTTAAGGACGTTGGTGTAGCTCCAGCTTCAAAGTTCATGACAAGTTTCTACATCATACCTGGGTATGACCAAATGCAGTTCGAGCTAAAATCAGCTTTTCACCTCCTTTCTGGTCACTTCCTTCCCACATGGCTCGGCTGCAGTCTAATCACCTGTCGAAACAACTCCACCAACTGAGAGTCAGACAAGTTCTTCACCGTAGGAGCCTCGTCTATCCCAGACAAGGACTTGACCAGACTGGCGGCAAAGTATCTCTGGATCTCCTCGGCGTTGCTTTCTCGAGCCCGTTTCCATCCCAGAACACAGTTGTCCACAGACATTTCTCTCTTGTCTCTCTTGCCGGCCGACAAAATGTACCTGGTGGCAAACTTGAGCAGCTCGGGAATGTCGTACAGATGAGAGAGAGTCAGCAGACCCGTGGCAATGTTGAGATCGACTCCCTGAATCTCGCGACCGTAAAAGAATTCAACCAGAACCCGTATCCATTTTTTAGGATGCGGGAGATGGATTGACTTGGAGTCGGTGGAATTGGAGGCCTTTCGAAAGTACGGCCAGAGACCACTGAAAAGAAAAGAGTGGACGCGGAACAATCCGTGGTTCTCAGATGTGATTGTAAAGTCTTCCTCTGACTTGCCCAGAACGACTCCTAGACCTTGGGATTGGATAGGAAAGAGTCCGTTGGTGAGAGCAGGTCCGCAGGCTTTGACAGCGTTGGTTCTTCTTTGTTTCTTCAGGAATTCCGCGATCTCGATCTTCGTACAACTGTCGTCCAAATCCAACCAATCCAAGTCGATATCCCAAGTTCCTTCGTCGACTTGGATGTAGATGAAATGACTCAACAAAAAGACGTCGACTTGGCTATCGAAAAGAGACTTGATTCCAGCGTCGTGAGCAGCTGTGTGGCCAGGAAACCGGTAGATTTTGTGCTCCTCCGAATCACACACTTGAAAGTCGTAGACTGTAGTTCTCGTATCGTTGAGTCCCTGTTCCGAACGTTGAACAATCACCACGCTGTATCTCTCGTTGAGACAGTGGAATACAGAGTCGGTTTTTATCATCGCGAGTGATGGTTAAACTGGTCGACTAGGACACTAAATATATATACCCTCCAATTGAGCAGCCAATCGTATACAAAGTCAGTTATACGGGTTCTCGATCTACAAGTGCTAAACTCAGTTAAATCTCGCCACCCGCCGATAAAGCTCGAGAAGTTGAGCGTCGGAGAAGCTCTTGCGTGTCTCACCATCCTCGATATGAGACACGCTGCTCGCGATGTCTTTGGCAAAGTAAGTCTGGATGTCTTCGAGACCCGCTTCTAGAGCTGCCTTCCAGCACGTAGCAACCGGAGGAGTGTAGTTGAGAATGAAAGCTGCTGACAAGTTCTTCAGCCCCTCAATGTCGTACAGAGCCAAGATCTCCAGCAGTCCAATCGCCATTTCCAAGTTGAGCCATTGGACCTCTTTACCGTAGAAAAAAGCGACGACAATGCCGATCCGGATTGATTCCTGAGAGGATCACTTGTGGACCACGTTCTGATCGATGAGACTGGTTTTATTTTCATACAATTTTTCGTAATTGCGTCATAGGCTTGTATTCTACAATTATTTCTTCTTATCCATCTCAATTAATAATATATTTCCATTATCAAGAAAATTACCTTTCCCGTGAGGCAGACTTGTGTAACATCGAGTCATTCTTATCCACACCACCAACTATGATACCCCGATTACCACACGATATTCTGGTGAATATCTACACTCTTCTCGCGCCTAGAGACCTCTGTGCTCTTCGAGAAACCTGCAAACTTCTCAGTCGCGATATTCCCGAATCTTTCGTCCATGGAAGCTACCTCTCAGTGTGGGAATGCTGCAATATCCAGTACGGAAAGTCGAGCGACAAAACGTGTGATTTACCCCACAAACTAAATACCACACGAGTCCAGTTCTCGGACAAAGTCACGTGCCCAGTTTACATTGACCAGCCTCTTCCTGACGACTTTTACGGGCTCTGTAAAGATGTGGATCAGACGTTTCCGTGGGAATATCACGACAACGGCATCTCTTTCAACGGGATGCTCCTGGACCTGACTAAAGACGCCAAGCCGAAGCAGACTCGAACAAAAAAGCAACTCGCAGAATGGCCTCACGCTGGAAGAAGGCATGTGCTTGGAGGAGCAGCTGTGCTTCAGACAAGACGCTCTTCGAGAGCAATAGCTGGGGTAACTGTCGAGAATCTCTTGGTCTCGATGAAAACACGGACGGGAAGAATTAAAAATCGGATTTACAACTTGCCAGATTTAGCTCTACCTCTCAAGCTGCAAGTCAACGGAATAAATGCCATTGCTCACTTTCGCTCGTCGAAGATAGACGCGTCGGAAGTTGTCTATGTGCGACGAAAAGGAGATCCAATCAGTATGGAATGTCGACCTCGAAAGACCGCTCCTGCTGGTATTGCTCGTTACAAAAAGACGTTCTTCAACATTGATTTCGAAACCAGATACAGACTGAGAGTGTCCTTGTCTCTGCACAGTTTGGATTCAGATGATCCACAGCTTAACGAGGCTTACATGGTGTATCAGGATGAAAATTATCCTCAATTCTGTCTCGTTTACAAGCCTACAGGTGTTGTTATAGGACTGGTTAACTTGGATGAGCAAGAGACAGAAGTCTTCTCTAAACCGGCAACAGAAGGACAGGCTAGAAATTACGATCCAACAGGGTGTGAAGAGCACCTAGTCATGATTGGAATGTCTCAAGGGGAACTGGGAAGTTGGAAGTTTTCCGACAACCATCTCCGCAAGCACTTCAGACTTCAACATGGATATGGATACTCGCAGGCGTTGTCGGTGTCTGTAAATTCATCTGCCACGAAGCCATGGCATTGATGACGCCGCTTCGGTGACGCCGCTTCGCAATCAATGAGAGGATTTAGTCAAACACTTTCATTTATTCTTCAGTCAAAACTATTACTAAGCTGTCAATACCCCCTCTCTCTCAAATGTCTGCCCACTTCCATAAACATTCCAATGTTGACTCCAGCAAACCTCTTGCGGAGATCGTCAGAGTCGTCTCTCGTCTTCACCACAGCTCTTTCAAGAGACTCGGGTAACTCCATTCCATGCTGAGCATTGTACTTGTCTGCGAGATGAGCTTGAGTGTACTTCCAGATTCCCAGAGCCCCCTGACTGACTCCTACCATCAAGAAAAACGGTTCTTCGTCGTTAGCTCCAAAGTCGACATCCAGGGAACTGAACCCGTATTTGGAAATAGTGTCTGCTTCCTGCTTATTGAAGTCCACCAAGCCAATCGCTATTCCAGTGGGCTTGTATACCAGACAGTACTCGGGATACTCTTCGTCTTGACAGACAGTAAAGAGACTGTTGGAGGGATGAGAGTCCCAGCTGGCCACAGATCTCGCCACTCCCAATGCTTGTCTTTTTTTCAAATCGATATTGAACAAGTTGCCGTTGTACAGAGCGATTCCTGCTGGAGCAGCATTGAGCTGTGGACACTCGAGAACGTTGAGACCACTAGAAGGAGTCACGTGATAGAGAGAGGATCCCGAGGATGACACAGAGTGTAGAAAAACACACTTGTTGATGACTTGAAGTCGATATGGTGGCCCAGCCTTGATGGTGTAAGTCTGTGTTGGTTTGTTCTGATACTTGACGGCAAGAATTGTTTGTCTTTGTTGTTTGAATAGAACAGCAAGCGTGGTGGAAGAATGTCGAGTCTGGATGATCTCTCCGGGGATGGTGGAGAGGACTTCTTTGTATCTCTCTCTTTGGTTGTGTCCACTTGAAACAAGAGACACCGTAGTCGCTCCAGACAAATCAAGCAACTTGTCTCCAAAACAAATACCTCTGTCATGGTAAGTCCAAGGAAGTTGTTCGACGTCCTTGCAAAGAGTGTGAAAGTCGCTGGGAAGTGGTTCATCTTCGTGAACAGAGCAACTAATTGAGTCCCTGAAGTTTGGCGGTATGTCGTTCAGAAGATGGGAAGCGGCACTAACCCAAGTGTCCGACTGGCTGTATTTGAGGTTGAAGTATGGACACTGTTCGAGCACCAGTCTTTCGATGATTGAGTCTGGAACAGTGTTTCTGAGCTCCCTGTTGGTTTGGCAGAGTGCAACCACACCTTTGAGAGAGAGATGCTTGCAGATGAGTGAAAGAATTTCAACGGGGAACATGGCGAGTTGAATGGACAACTTTTTGGAAGAGCCTCTCTTTTTATCGTGCAATCTGAGTTTCCCTAGCGCAACCATCTCCAACAATAAGTTCGACTATCGCCACTTGTAGATCATTGAATACGGGGTTGTGCATGATGGTGCGTGTTTGCCTCGTTGAGATGTGAGACGATTACAGGGCTAAAATGGAGAATGATAAAATGAGTTACACTCAATCAATACTGTCAAAAATTATACTCATCCAGCGATACTTGCATTCTCATCTTCACTCTTTTCAGAGTCACAGTACTGTAGCGCAATTATCTTGCTCATTGCCTCCAATTCAACAGTCCCTTTTAATTTACAAGTACATGTTTCACTCATATACGGCTTCTTGCTTCTCTTCTGTGTTACTAGATAAATCTTAAGATACAGTTTTGTACCACCATTCAATACTAATTCCTAGCTGGAACCACTCATACATGAATCCCTTTCTCCTTCAACTCTTGAGTCGTCCTCAGAATCATTGCAATGTTGTCAGCGCTAAGACTATCGACAAAATCCTGCATCTGCTCATCCTTGTCTGACAAGGTCTTTTTGAACAAATCAGGCAAATCGAGGCCATGTTGAGCCTTGAACTTGTCCATAAGATACCGTCGAGTATACTTCCAGACCCCAAGACTGCCCTGAGACACTCCCACCATGAGAAAGTACTCCTCGTGGTCGTCGGCTCCAAAGCTTTTTGCAATGAACCCGAATCCGTGTTGAGAAATGATTTCGGCTTGCTGTTTGCGGAGGTCTACAAGCCCTGTCACAATTCCTGTCGGTTTGTACACCAGAGCGTACTCGGGGTACTCTTCATCTTGATATACTCTGTAGAGCCGATTGGTGTACTTGGACTCCCGGCAAGTCACTGATTTGACCACGCTCATTTCGTATCTTTTCTGCAAATCGATATTGAAGAAGATGCCGTTGAACAGAGCGATTCCAGCGGGTGCATACTTCTGGAAGGAGCTCTCAAGGAACTTGACTCCTGCTTCAGGAGTAGCATAGTAGATGACACACTCAGAATAGTTCATGCGAGCGTGTAGAATGACACACTCGCCAATTACCTGCAGCCGAAAAGACTCCTTTGCGCTTATCATTGCAAAAGCTGGTTCCTTGTCGCGATACTGCACAGCCAGTACCATCTGCCCTTGACGTTCAAAGAGAACTGCAATGGCTTTGGAAGAATGCCGAGTCTGAATGAGTTTTCCAGGAATCTTCATTGTCATTCCGTTGTATCTCACCTCGCGTTTGCCATTGAAGAGTCCCTGACGATCTTGAGCCACGGTAGTAGTCGAACCTGTTTCAGTCAAGTCCAGCAGTTTGTCTCCGAAACATACACCTTTGTCGTGGTAAGTCCAGGAAAAAGTCTGCTCGACATCTTTGCAAAGGGTGTAGAAGTCGTCAGGTAAAGGTTGGTTTTCGTGAACCTGACAATTCACCTTACCCGAGAACTTCTGTGGACGCTTATTGAGAAGACAGGCTGCACCGGTCCAAGTATCCGACTGGCTGTACTCGAGGTAGAAGTATGGACATTGTTCGAGTACCAGATTTCGAACAATCGGTTCAGAGATGCTGTCTCTCAACTGCTGGCTGGCGTGACAAAGTGCAACCACCTCTTTGAGAGAGAGATGGGAACAGATGAGAGAAAGAATCTCAGTGGGGAGCCTGGCGAGTTGAACGGGGACCATTGAGTTGAAAAATCGACCTAGTCAATTGGGCCCCCCTTATATCCCAATCTGAGTTTCCCTAGTGCAACCATCTTGAACAATAAGTTCGACTATCGCCACTTGATCTCTGAATACGGGGTTGTGCATGACAGCACAGCGTGAGGCGATAGATAACAAAAATAGGGAAATATCAGGCTATATCCCCCCTCAAATACCATCGTTAGAATCGGAAAGACATTCCAAATCGACTGGTAAAATTTATATCGAAATTCTCCTAGTCAATCACACCCTGGAGACCGTAAAACGTCCAAAGCTGGCTGAGCATGTCCATTTAGAGACTAGTCTTGTGATGGAACGACATGTTGAGAATCCAGACTGAATGGGAATGAAATAGCTGACCGTTTGGTATTTGTACTTGTATGTTCCTGTCCAAGAACAAACTCATCAGACTTGATCCCACTTCTACGCTTACATAAAACGGCACAGTGAAAGTCCGGGCGTATTCTTTATACAAGTTTTTCGAGGATAGGAAAATGCTCCCCAATTTTTTCTCACTTTTCCAATACCTTCAATTCCTCTCCACCTATTTTACCCACTTTTATATCACATTATAATCATTTTCCCCCCGCCAAATTCCTCCCACCTCTTTCATGCACGACACGTTAAATTGAAACGCGTGTTGTGCAGGAGTGGGTTATTAATAAAAAGTATCCGTCACCACACCACCACCATGAAACTGGATTTCTACGAAGAATACGACAAACGCAACATTTACCGGCTGATCGAGCTGCCCGAGCAGATTCTCGGCGAGCTGCAGGAGGAGGCCGAGGAGTACAAAAAAAGCCAGCAATTGCAACACTACTCGCTGACTCTGCGGGGCAAGGACCGGCTGGTTCTGTGCAACAAAAACACGACCTGGAACGTCAAGCAACGCAGCCAGAGTAACACGCTGCATCTGGTCGAGACCCGCGACGACGGGCTGGCCTCAATTTGCATCACCCAGCCCATTCTGGAATGTTCCTTGAGTGAATCTCCTCAGCTGGACACTTCTGAACTGCCCTGTTACGACGGAGACAGCGTCATGGGAGACTCGCATATCGCCAAGCACGATCTGGACACGTTGCGCAGCCGCAGCAGCATGTCTGGCGTTCAATTTGATCAGGTTTGGGCGCAAATTGGAGGAGTTGAGGTGGACGGAGTGGCATGTGTGGTCGCAGACAGTCTCATCAAAGAGACGATAGACGACATTCTGACATCACTAGCGTCACAGAAACAGCAGCTGAATCTCGTGAGCGCCTCCGACATTGGTTCAGACGCTTCTCCAGCTGTTGTTACTGCCGTTTTGAAGATGTTTGCAACTACGCCGATTGAACCCTACAATCTCGATCTGACCCGCATCATCAGCTGGATCGGCAGAAACTCGCTGGGCGAGCCCGTGCGCATCGAGCAGTTCATGATCATGTGGCGCAACTCGATTCCCATGATTATCGACGAAGATCTGGTGTCTTTGGATCTCATCAAGGGCTCGTATGCTCTGTGTGAGACTATGATCCACAAGCTCAGCGAGAGTGATTTACCACGTGATCCAAAGGAGCGGTTTGCGAGACTGTTCCAGATCAAGGAAAAGTGGGAGCTGGACGAAATGACGCCGTTTATTGATCCCATCAAGGCGAATAAGAGTACCAAGACGGAGAACTTTGTGCTCAAGTACGCGAAAAAAAGAAAGATTGGAGGGAAGGTGATGGTTTGTCGGGAGTAGCAAACTGGTCCGGAGTAACAAACGTGGTCCGGAGTAACATACGAATGGCATTTATAGAACATGTACTCATACATTGCTCTTGACAAGTGGTTGAGTACCAGGTAGAGAGATGTAGAGGTGTCGAGACTTCGAACACTAAGAAAATTTGGTACAGTTAAAGTCGTAGCTGTAATCGAGTCAGACAGGTTTATTGAATTATATGGATGTGCTACTGGTTGGGAAAAATGTGGGACATGAGATGGGGGAGTTGGAGCTGCTGGCGGTCCTGAGGGTGCTGAAGAGGCTGCAGAGTGAACTGCTGAGGAAGATGCTGACGGGTGAGTTGCTGGTGAATTGAATGCTGAGACTGCTGAGACTGATTTATTTGAAGATCCTGAAGTTGGCCACTCAGATGATCTTGGCCTTGACCACCTTGACGCCGGACTTGACCTTGGACTTGACCCAGAACCTGACCAGTTTGTCCACTCTGACGATTGCTTCCCCGCTGGGGCGGAGTCGCTAGCTCATCAACTTCAGCCTGGATTCGGGCTCTATAAGCAGCAGAATAAACGTAGATACTCAAAATAGACCAGTTGAGAAACCCGACGACGACGCGATCGTCCGGGCTGAACAGCATCCAGCTGCGCACCTCCTTGGTCTCCATGTTCACCGCGTATCTGGGCTCGTTTCTGCCGTAAATAATCACCCACTTGTGAGTACGGTCTTCCTGGATAGCTGGAGCGGCCGGACGCATGGACTGGTCGTAAGGAAGCACAAACTTCGGCTGATTGGTTCTCTCGAGCGTCTGGATCGTCATTCGAGACTTTCCCGGGTCTCTGGACACCTCCCAGATGTAATGATCGTAAATGAAAAAGTCTGACTCGTCTGAACTCGGCTCATACGGTCTAGAAAAGACAGTGCACGAGAGACCTCTATAATGAAAGACGAAGCTCTCCTGGGGTTCGTTTCCGGAGTTTTGGACGACTCTTAGGATCAACACGTCTTCCCGGGCAAACAGCTTGTAGCTCTCGTTAGCTGATCCTTCCATTACCGCCTCATGAGAGTTTCCAGAGTGGTTCTGGTCACTATAAGCGATGCTGAGCTTTGCTGGAGGCGTGGTTTGGCGCATGACAGCCAGCAGTTGAGGAGTAGATGTCCAGATGGAGTCCGACTCGGCCGCAAAGATTTGCACGCTGAACCTGTTCGTCAGAGTGCCGTAGAGACGGTCTCTGTTGCGTTGGGGACTGAGGCTCTGGAAGGAGGCCTCGGCAGGCTGTCCGTCTCTCAGAAGCTCGTTGAACGCCCACAAGTCAGCAGCGTACGGAGTGAGCCAGTAGCCCGGAGCACAGTCTCGTTTGGGACGTCCAATCCCCACAAACTGACTGGGCGGCTTCACGTCTCGTGTGACTCGTGGATGATAGAAGACGGGAGCTGGCTGGGCAGAATGCGGATCCGTTTCGACGATGTTTTCGCGGTCACGAAATCGCTGGATCTTCACACACTCGGGCAAGTTGTCAATTTTGAGCACTAGCAGCGGACTGTGTGTTATGATGGATCCTTTCAGACACTCGTCGGTGATGAGAGCTTGCCATGACTTGCACGTTTGTCTCACGCTGACCAGATCGGAGCAGTTCAGGTACGAGCAGATTTCGTGAAAGAGGCCGGCAGAGAGGGTATTCATGGTGATTGGGGTGGTGAAGAGGTGGTTGGTGTTGACCAAACTGATTTATGTAAACGAGTAAACCATCTCTGACCATTACTCCGCGGTTACACGGTACCCTCCAAACATGACCTGTAGATGTATGAGTAGTGAAGATGTGTCATGTAAGTGGCTGGTGGTGTGGTAGATGTAGATAATTATTGCAATTCGAGCAGTTTATTGTTTTGTGGCCTCATTTATTTCACTGACATTGTGTTTCCTTTGACCCGTCTTCATGGCAGCTTTTGTAGAAGAGAGCCGCCATTATAGCAATTTGACAGGGGTTTCATGAATGAAAAATGTCATGCAATCCTGATCTTTTTTGCTGATTTTAATGGATCCGTTTAGTACAATGATGGTCCAGTCTGCGAGATACAGTACCTGGTTGGAATGTCATTATCAATTGGTCCGGTAATTGACCAGTTGACAAACAAGACTGGTCAACTGGGTTGGGTTGGTAAACAATAGGAGACGCTTCTCAGCGTGATGACATAACACGGAGACTGGTCAAATCTAGGGGACTTGTTTTCACAGTCATTACTCGCTCCCCTCATAGTCATAATTCATTACTGTTACATTCGTCAGTCATACATCATGTCATGTCGTCACTCCAGCTTGGGCTGGTCCAGCACCGCAGTGAGACTCTTTTTGGCGGCCTCGTAGACTCCCAGGAAAATGGCTCCTCCGGCGGAAATCCACATGGTTCGTGGACCGATGCCCTTGAGCAGAGCGCTGTAGCCCTCGGTCT
The DNA here is from genome assembly GCA_900519015.1 of Yarrowia osloensis. Taxonomy (NCBI): domain Eukaryota; kingdom Fungi; phylum Ascomycota; class Dipodascomycetes; order Dipodascales; genus Yarrowia; species Yarrowia osloensis. The sequence goes on from ULGU01000006.1 coordinate 919,428, forward strand.
GCACAATCTGCCGGTACGTCTGGAAAAACGTCTGTCGCTGCTTGTGGAGCATCAGACGGGTCTTAATCACGTCCAGAGGAGTAGTAAGAGCCGCAGCAACTCCGCCGGAGAAAGATCCGCACACTGCGGCCTCCTTGGAGGTGACCGAGTCCCGCTGAGTGGCTCGAGCCCACTTTTTCTTGAGAAACTCGTATAGAGGGAACTGGATCATGGTGAAGGGAATCTCTCGCACAATGGTGGTCGCATAGCCTCGATACAGACCCCGCAACACGCCCTCGCCGCTGGAGTTGTTGAGAATCGACTTGAGAGCGTCCATGGACGACTTGTAGTGGCCTGTCTGAGCCCGCTGCTTGATCACCTCCGAGGGCACTCGAACCATACACGCAGCAATCTCTCCCAGAGACGCTCCAATCATGTGAGTGACGCCCTGGGCCACGTCATCGTTGAGAATCAGCGCCCGCACGTGGGGGGTCAGATGCGTCTTTGTGTACTCGTAGGTGAGAAAGAACAGAGACGCTCCCGGTGCCGAGGCCACAATGGCCGATCCAACACCCCGATACACTCCATGCCATCCTCCGTTGACAAAAAAACCGCCCTTGGCCTGCAGACGCGTCTTGAGCGTGTCAATGGGGAAAAAACACAGATCCGTGCAAGTTCCCGCAATTCCTCCGGACTTTGTTAGTTGTAGTTGGGGTGGTCCAAAGGCCTCTGTTAAGGGTCCTCAGATCGGCCCAATTCGGCCCATCTCATGCCGAAATGAAACCTGCAGACTCGTACTCACCAGTAAAGAAATCAGAGCCAGGTTTTCACTCATTTTGAACGCTCAGAATGCCGTGGGACGATGCAAAGTAAAGATGAAGTTTTCACCCCGCTGGTTTTTTCGCTCGTGGCCTTGGGATGAAAATAAGCTTTCGGGTGACTCAATTGAGTCATGTGTTGGGGAGGCTCACACAAGACTTGCGAATATGTTGGGGGAGTGGAGGTGGTAGTGTGGAAATAAAGACTCTTTTTGGGACATTTTTGAGTGCATAAAAAAGTACTGACTATCCTTTTTGGATTTGTAAGCAGATTGACTCAGTTCGATAGTGCAACATACCCTTGCTAACAGCAACATTGTTGATCCTGGGCCACTGAGAGGTTTTGCTGGTATATGAGCTACATCATTGTATTCTCCTCGTCATTCTCTTTCTTTCGATACCACTGGTTACCCTCTTCTGCTTTCGAACGCTTTGTAATCAGCCCTTAAAACTTTTTGATCACGTGACCTATCTTCCCCATAGTTCTGGTCACTTTTTCGGCAAAATCACGAAATTTCATGGCAACCTGGCCGAGCGGTTAAGGCGAGAGATTAGAAATCTCTTGGGGTTTCCCCGCGTAGGTTCGAATCCTGCGGTTGTCGCCATCTTTTTGCTTGCGTGAGAATGGTGTTCTCGTCGTCGGTATTTTTGGTGGTTTCCCGGGTGGCATGAATTTGGACTTTAGTTGAGCTATTTAGGTTTAGTTGGTATAAAATGGAGATTACTTGGGAGAGAGTAGTGGTTATTTGGGTAGAGCAACAATTGTGATGTTTGTTAGGGAGAAGGGGTGAAAGTGAGATAGTTTTTTATTCTCTCGCTAATTTAGACCTATTGAGATATTTGTCTGAAGTATTCAACATCGGATGTGTCGTATCCATCTCGCTACCGGTAGTCTCTGTTGTTCTAACCTCTCGTGTTTTATGGCAATACACAGTGCGAGCACTTGTACTCAAACGGGTGGGTATACATCTATCGACAACCCCAAAAATCCCCCTCTACCACCCACTACAAACAAACAAACATCAATTTCAATAAATAAGTGTCGTACCGCACTGGCGTGACTTTTGATTGGTCTGTAACAAACCGCTGTGTTTTCCTCCCATAATGAAGACATCCATAAATACCGTGTGATTCACTTCAAATAATGATCAAACTCCTCTCCGGGCATAAAAAAGTGGACTTTTGGATCCCTCATCCACGCTGCAAGTCTCCAGGGCGAGTAGGACGGAATGAGTTTTCTGCGCTCGAGAACCGTGGACCAGAAGTTGAGCCAGCGAACGAAATGGGGAGGACACTGGTATATCCATGCATCGGTGGCTTGAGAGATTCGAATGACAAGATAGGGACGGTAACAAATGGGACAGGAAACATGCTGATCGATACGGAAACACTTTTCGTGGAAAAAATGCCCACAATTCGGAAGCTGAGTAATGGCATCAGGAGTAAGACACATGCGAAGATACCCCGTCTTTGAACCTCCAGTGTAAGTCGGAGGACGTTGGAAACTTTCGTGGCACAAATAACAGAGTCCTAAATGAGTTTTCGGTGGCGCTCGAGACAATTGCTGGGCCGTGTTCTCGATAATAGTCATGAACCTCGTGATAAGGGTCGCGGAATCAATCGTCGGAAACATGATGGCTGTGCTCGAAAACCAGCAGCAAAAATTTGCTGCAGAGAAATCACTTCACATCTATATAGTCATCTTTCGGTCTCTTCTTTGTCGCCTGCTATTCATCGTCACTGCCATACACTGTCCACAATGTCATATACTTAAACTTGTAGACCCATTCCAGCTCAGCTGAGTAATCGATCCATACATTTGCCTGCCCAAAATGTCGACAGCACTGACAGAGATGCACCTTCTTTCTTCTCCCCACCAAACACTTTTTCCTCCCCAGATATAATCAAACAATAAAATTAATATAAATAAACATGCACATATGTACAATTACACCTCCTCTTCCAATTACGCCTCTCACTTCCAATCCCAGTCCAGAATCCCGTTCACTCCCCAGTCGAAATTGTCGCCAGCCGCAGGCCGCACCTTGTCAATGTCCGTGAATCCCGTAGCCGTCAACTGCTGGGGGTGCAGAGGAGCAAACAGATCGGCAGGAATACTGTTGTGATGCTGGTGCTGATTGTGGTGATGCTGGGGTTGCTGCTGCTGATGGCCCTGGTTGTTGTGGCTGCTGTTGTGTGTGTAGTCCATGGCCATGCTGTGATTGCCGACACTCAGAGACCGCATGTTGCAATGCGCAGCGCCCCCGGTAGACACGCTGGGCATCATTAGCGTCTTGAACGAATCGTCAATCACGTCCCACGACTCGCGCGTCTGCTCCAGCTGCCCGCACGCAGAGCTCGCCTGGCTAAAGGTCGTGGTGCCCTTGAAGTCGTCCTCGCCGTTGGTAGACGAGGGAGCGGACGCCGTGTGAGCCGGAGTCACCATGGCGTTGGTGCCGAGGAAATGCTCCAGCGAGTCGTGGGGCTCCGGGGGCGAGTTTTCAATCTTGACGTGGATATCATTGAACAGTCCCTCTTCCTTGAACAGAGCCTCCTCCTTGACCGGAATGGGCAGGGGAGCAGCAGACACCGGGTGAGAAGGAGGAAGGATGTTTATTCTCTCCGTGGAGGCGTCCACAACTCGACTGCCCCGTCGCTTCACCTCATTGGTGGACTTCTTTCTCGCGGGGAAGGCCAGAATGATTGTCGAAATTTCCTCCAGCAGGTCGTAGCTGTCGAGATTGATGCTGCCGGGAATCTGCAGCTTCATGTCCGAGTTCAGACCCTCAATGCACTGCGGCACCATCTGACGCACCTCTTGCAGCAGACTGCCGCCCTTGGAGTAGTCCACGGACCCGTACAGAATGACCAGCATGAGCTGCGCGGAGACGCCCGAGGGATTCAGACACAGTGTGGGGAGCACGTTACGCACCCGCAGGTAGTTGCTGACCTGCACGTAGCTCTTGGCGGACTGAATGACCGCAATTGAGGCAGCGTTCTGCGTCGTGTTGTCGCGTGACTCACCGCACAGCGCCGGCAGATGGATCAGAATCTTGGCGTAGTTGTACATGAGGTACAAAAGAGGCGACTTCTGATGCACGCCGCCGCATGTGGGCACGGGCATGCCGTTGGCAAACTCAAACTTGAGATCGCTGGGCAGCTCGCGGTGCCACTTTTGCAGCTTGTTTTCGAGCTCGATGATCACTTTGTATGACTGCGAAGTTTTGGACAGCGTGTAGAGCGCCGAAATGACCTCCGAAAGCACCTGCGAGAACGAAATCATCGCCCGGAAACAGTGCGGCGTGTTCTTGCCGTCCTCCGAGTCAGACGAGTCGCTGTCGCGCAGGTGCTGCAGGCCCTCGTCGTCCACAGACGGCAGCCCGCACTTGACCTCGTCCAGAATGAAGCTCTGGTTGGTGCCCATGAACGACGCCACAAACGTGTCCTGGATGTACGACACCCAGAACAGGCGCTGACGAATCTCCTGGTCGTACGGAGTCAGCGCGGTGCCGTTCTCGTACCGCAACCCGTCCTGGCACCGGTTGAGACCCATTCGGTGGCACGAGGCAGACACCAGCGACCGGTACTTCCAAATGTCGTCAATGGCGTTTACGTGCAGCGAGTACGTCAGCGCGAGGTTGTAGGCTGCCAGCAGACGCGTGGAAGCCGTGGTGGACGCCAGCGGAAGAATCACGTGCGGCATCTCCAGCAGCGACCGCCAGTTGCGCTCGAGCTCGGGAATCGAGACCACGTCGGCAATCTGGGGCGCAATGAAGTGGGCCGCCAGGGAACACACCAGCAGCAGCGTGGTGGCGAAGTACTTGATGTCGACGGACATTTTGGCGGCGTAGTTCTGCTCGTGGCGCCTGAACGTCGCGGGCGTCTTGTCCATGGACGACGCCGCCATCAGCTCGTTGAAGAGCCGGTAGTCCGCCAGAAACTGGCAGTGGTCCAGAACGGGGAACATGGCGTGCCACTCGGAGAAGTACGTGCTCACCAGCCGGTCGGTGATGACCATGGGAGGAATGTACAGCTGGTTGAGGAACGACAGCGTCGACTGGGCCTCGTAGAACGCAATGCGCTTTGTGGGCGCGGTCGCGTCTGTGTATCTGTCGTAGTCGGACGACCGCGACAGGTTGGTGAAGAGCTGCTGGATGAGCGGCACGACCTTGGGGTTCTTGGGCCGGAACCGGTCCGACAGCACCTTGAGGAAGGCTCCACCGGCCGACGCGCCTCGGAACGAGCCGTCGGAAGAAATCACCTTGGCTTGCCGCACGGTGTAGGGCTCGCAGTCGTCGTCGGGAGACACCGAGGTGGGCGACACTGGCGATGTCGTGGCTGTGTTGTAAGAGGCGGCTTTGGTGCCGTTTGTGCTGCTGGCAATCTTGCTACTGGGCGTACTGCTCTTTGTGTCGGTTGGTGTCGGGGTGGGCGATGCGCTAGATGTCGAGCCCTTTCTGTCCATGACGCTGGCGACGCGGTTGATCATCTCCATCTGCTCGTCCTTGAGGTCGAGAATGCCGAGCAGCTTGTTGTTCTCGGCCTCCAGCTGGCGGATGCGGTCCTCCAGGGCCTCTGTGTAGCCTCGGGGGAAGGCTCTGCGGGTGAGTTTGTCGGACGTCTTGCACTCGAACCCCACACTGACGCAGTGCGAGCAGTGGGGGCGTTTTCCGTCGCATTTGATTTTTTTGGACCGGCAGCGGTCGCACGCTTGCGCGATTCGGTCCGTGTGGCTTCCGGGCGTTTTGATTATTTTCCTGGGTTAGATGGAACGGGAACGAGTGGCCGTAGGTCACGAGTGACATGAACGGGGCGGAGGGAGAGGGCGTCAACGGGGCCAAAGTGTACAACGTCCAAGCAGTCGGATGAGCCAACGACGTCTTGCCAGTAATTTGCAGTGACACGTCAGCCACACCGGTCACTCCTTGCAAGTGATCGCCCACTCTGCGTCACACGACACCCTGCATGTCACCCATAAGCCGAGTGGAGTTCTGTTGAGAGCAACACCGACAGTAGTCGTGTAAAACTCGTGCAGAACTCGTGCCGACCTCCCTGTGACCGCTATACCGAGTCTGTGGTCCTCCTGACACTTCCGCCACCTCCCATACTACTCACCAAGCTTGAGCTCCGTCTGGCATTTTGTTGAGTTGTGTTTGTGTCGGTTGTGTCGTGTGAGTGTCGTGTGGTCAAGTGTGTTCGTGTGAGCTGTTCGTGTGTTTGTGTGTTCGTGTTCTGTGTCGGAAACGAGTCGTTATTGTGTCTGTGCCAAAAAGCAATTTGTTAGTAGTCGTAAGTTGCGTGAGACTCCCCCTGTGACGATGGACGTATTTAAATGAATGACGCTGCCAACACAAACTAGCTTTTGGGCACCCGCTTTTTCCTGGGGTCAACAAACCCTGTTTTCTTTATCTCTTTGTCTGGACCATGCAATGTCAATCTGTGGGGCACATGGGGGTTAGGGCTAAGCGAGGTGGGCGCGCAATTAGCCGCACCACAAGTGGCTGGAATACAAGAGACTGGTGGGATTGTTTGTGGCTAGAGAGAAGTGGAAAACGAGCCGGTGACCTAGTTGGAGGTCTCTGACTAATTCTGACACCTGGCTTCGCTCCACAAGTTAGGGTAGTACAGAAACGGTCGAGGCGATGACGTGCGTTAGTGTGTCTGTCTGAATAGGACGACGACCGTGACAATAGATGTGACAATAGACGTGGGTTGGAAGCCAAGACTCGGGGCGATACAACGCACACGATCGCAATCGACGTATTACTGAGCGGGCTTGTTATACAAACCACTTGTGCAAACGGACAAGTACCCCACAGTCTGCGTCCAATCAGAAACCGTCTCAGAAGCCTTTGTTAAGAGCCACATTAGCCACACACACACACCATCGCTCTTTGCTTACTTCCGATCGGAAAGCGGGCTCCTAAGTGAGACTCGAGTGCAAAGAGGTGCAAGGCAAATCTCAAAATAATACAGCTTAAAGTCTGGCTCGGAAAATACAGCTGAAAAACACAGGCTGAAACAGCAGTAATAATCCCACAGAGCCGCTCGGAGCCACGTCCCGGACCATAATAATCACTTCACTGACTCGCTAGTGGCTGTGGCTAATACCCCGCCGATAGTGTAGTCCAATAATACCTTTTCATTTCGTCGCTTGACGACTTTCTACCGCCTTTGTCTGCCGTCATGACGTCGACACACAAGAGAAGAGTCTGAACCTTTTTTTTTCAACGGGGCAGTTTTAGCCTAGGGAGGGTAATGACGTTTACTTTGGCACCATGAACGAAGTGGTTGAGAGTCGGAATTGAGGAGTCGATGGATCATGCGAGCAGGCGTTTATGACGAGAAACTGACTTGTTTCGTCTCATTTGGCTCTTTTGTCACCCCCACAACTCCTCAGTCAATTGCCGTCATGCCATCATACTGCAAGCCGCAACCCGGGATTCCAACACAAGCGCTCCTGTTCCGTACAGCAGATGCGTGCTTCTCTACCTGGCGAAGGTGCGTTTCTCCATTTGGGGGTCGCGGACGAAAAGAAAAAAGGGGCGTGTTTGAAAAGACTGACTTTGACAAGAGCACGGAATTTGCTTCTTTTTCTTTTCCGTTTTTCTTTTGGCTTCCCCGGATTCCAAATCTAAAATCTCCGGTGATCCGAAACCCGTATTTAACCTAAGACTATAGGAATGACGATAGAAGCAGGTTGCTATACGACGAATAGCCCAGTTCAAAAGCAACGGTTTATGATAAAGATGTACGGTGAGTCGATCCAGCACACCCGGCTGCGGCGCATGAACACAGAACCCGCACAAAGGGCTTTTCGTCACTCCGTACGGAAGTTTGGCATGCGTTTGCGGTGCAGGAGGGAGCGAGTCACAGGACGGGTTTTTGAAAGACGCATTGTCTGAGGGCTTTGTTTGGGGCTGTGGCTTGGAGCGGATTCTGTCTTGGGCAAAAATGAGAGACAAATGAAAAGACAAACGATACAGCAGTGTGATAATATGGGAGAGATTTTGATCACGAGATGATGAGATGTACGAGTGCGATAGGATTTTGGTCTGGTATCTAAGGAATAGACGTATTTAAGAAGTGAACGAATATCATCGTTGTACTTTAAGTACTTTACTAATCACTTACACCTTTACCTGATCTTATGACTGTATCCATGGGCGGCATTTGAAACGGCATTCGACTGTGGAAATAGTGCAGCAGAGTACATTGTGCGTGTATGTGCGAGTATTCTTAGATCTCGTTGCGCATCTGTGTTGAATCTCCGTATTGAATCCCTTGAGCCCATTAGTCACGCGACGGGTTGAGATTAGAATACCCCGTAGCTAAGAGATTCACTCGATACAGTATGTAGATCCAAATCGTATCTCATACTACAAGTAGTCATAACCAAGACATTTTTTCTAGTTTTTTCTCCCTTTTTTCGACCATTCAGCCCACTTCGGACCGAATCACTCATTCTCTTTTCTTGTCTTCTCCAGACCCACTTGTCTCATCTTCCCACAAGTGCTTCCAGCATGTCTATCGCCCCCACCATGCACGCCTTATCGTGGGGGAGTCTTTTTAAGTCCGTATTCCGTTGTTCGGTCCGACTGACAAACACTCGGAAAAGTTTGAGAAAAGGACCGATGGGAGGACCGATGCTTTCGGACACGGTAAACGGAACGAGCCCTAGGTGGAGGTGAAGGTGGAGTTGGTGGAGAGTGAGGCTGAGGGAGTGGAGTCTAGTGGTTGCTAAGGTGGTAGTTGATTTGACAGTTAGCTCACAGTGGGCTTAGAAGTGATGCTACTCGAACAGTTTGGATAATTAAAACGACGATTATTTCATCAGTCACCCACCGAATCAGACCAACTACCACATCACACTCGAACTCAACATTTGCATCTCCAGGGTGTGGGGTAACAAGACATGATGCATGGGCACAGGACACATCTCTCCACCGTGAAAGTGGAGATCTGTGGGCACAGAGATGGAAGTGGTTGCCACTGGATATTCCGTGTGGCAAAAAAAGAAGCCAACACTGTACTTGTTCTCACTGTAGTATCGATCGCGCCATATCTGACACCCTAGACTGAATTCTCTTGCTCATAAGAATAGTTCTGTACAATGCATAGCTCCAGCGATATCGCTTAGTTCGCCGCTCAATCGCTTAGTTCGCCGCTACATCTCTGCTCAATCGCTTACTCCACCGCTCTTCCCTCACTCCACCTACTGCCGCTTACGCCCATCGCGGCAACGGAACAGGAGATAGATGCACATACAACGACAGACACCCCTGTAGCATACGCGAGCCCTGCATGCTGGACGAGCGGACGATAACGAGCGAGTCCAACGCGTCCATCGATATGAAAAGTCCATTGTCTTGAGCCGTCCGTTTTAGTCACATCCATTGTTCTACGTCATTCGCCCGATCTGTCTCACAGCAGCAGGTACAGCGTGACTGTTTCACCGTGGACTCGGTTCTATGGAAGTTTGGTGGCGAAGACGACACCATCAACTCGCTCGTTATTTATGGGGCAGTATCGTAATAAGCAAGATCATCTTGTTGCAGCTAGTCTCATCGTGCCAGCTGAGCAAATGAGGAGCTTCATGGGACTCTCAAGTCATAGAAAATACCTCTGGGAACTGCTAATTACTGACAGATAAATTACGGAGAACTTTCCAAATCAGTTAATCAAGCAGGCACCAAGTATCATCGGCCTGGCTGATTAGAGCGCGTGTGCGAGTGGCTCAGTCATATGATTTTTCAGTCCTCCGTAAGACACGGATCTGCCACATCTGGTTGTAGAACGCATGTCGCACTATATGAAACAGCAGCGATTTTAGTCGAACTCCATCACAGAAACAATTCTGTCAATGTGGTTCTAGAGATGGTAACCATTCAAGACGCTCGGACGAATGAACAGTCAACAGAGCATCAGAAATGAAGCTTAGCAAACCAGAGTTCATTCCTGATGAGTACTAATCTGGCACCATTCCCTTTGGCAGCGCATTCTGAATACATCCCAGTACTCTCAAATAACTCCTTCTTACTTACAGACTACCAACGTCTTTACAACTTCGTGGTTAAGACTATCGATTCAGCATACCGGTACTATATACCAGCTAGTACTGCGACCCACAAAATCCATAACTACTGGCCACTGGCAGATTCTGTCTCATCAGAAGCCTGGAATATTCGTACATGCTTGTATGTTTCCGATGACTCTACAAATCTTCAGAATCATGGACAATCTCCAGGATCCCCTTCAAACACTAATATACATCCATTAACTACCATAAATATTCATACACACTAGCCCTCGACGAAACCCGCCTGGGCCGTTTTCTGGGGCACTCTTGGCGTCTGGGGCACTCTGGGGGTCGACGAAACGCCCATTCCAGCTCCAAACGCCGGCGGAGGCGCTCTCAGATGCCCCGGAGTGCGGCCGGGCGTTCTGTGAAGCCCCGGGGTCATGGAGACTCCTCTTACCCCCGGACCCGGCGTCATTGGGGGGATTTTGGCCGCCGCAGCAGCCGCAGCAGCAGCCTCCACGGCCTCCACGTTCTTGATGGTGACACTCTTGGTCATGTTGTTGACCTTGAAGATGCCGACCAGCCGCTGGGCGAGCTCGAACATGTTGTTTCGCAGCGAAATGACAATGAACTGCGCGTTTTTCGTCCGCTCCTTGATGTAGTTGGCGACGATCGACACATTACGGAAGTCCAGAGCAGCGTCAATCTCGTCCATCACGTACAGAGGCGTGGGCTTGTAGTGATGAAGCGCGAAAACCAGCGCCAGGGAAGAGAGAGTCTTCTCACCACCGGACAAGTTCGAGATGTTTCGCCACGACTTTTTCGGCGGCATGACCGAAAAGAGAATGCCCTCGGAAAACGGGTCCAGCGAGTCCACCAGCTCCAGTTCCGCGTTGCCGCCCATGGTGATCATCTGGTACATCTCCTTGAGCTTCATGGAGATGGCGTTAAAGCCGGCCATGAACTCGGACAGCCGCTTGGACTTGAGCTCCTCAAGACGTTTGGCGGACTGTTCTCGCTCCTCCACGGCCTCGTTGAGAGCTGCTCGACGGGTCTCAAAGTCACGTGCACGTCGCGCATACTCCTCGAGAATCGCAAAATCGATATCGATGCCCTCCACAGAGTTTTCGAGCCCCAGAATCTCCTCCTTGAGCTCAGAGACACTATGGCCCTGCAGCTCGTCCTCGGAGTACTCCGCCAGCGGCGTGGACGTCTCCTCGGGCTCGTCCGGCTGCCCACACATTTCGCCAATGTTGTGGATGGCGAGTCCCTGCAGCCGCTTGACCCACTGGGCTTTTTTGGTGCCCTCCTCCTCGACCTTGGTGCGGTGCTGCAGCAGCGAGTTTTTGAGCTCGACCTCGGCCTTGCGGAGCTCGGAGATCTCAGCCTGCTTCTCCTGCAGCTCGTTGCGCAGAGTCGACACTGCTTCCTCCTGCTCGTACATGGCCTTGGTGGCCTCTTCGGAGGAAGCCTCGCACTCGGCCACCTTTTGCTCCAGGGCGTCAAACTTGTCCTGGAACGGCGCACACTCCTCCTGGAACGCCTGCAGCTCCTTCTGGGCGTCGGAAATCACCCGCTGCTGCTTGGTGACGTTGTGCTGGGCCTTTGAACGGTCCTTGTTGCCGGTCTTCATCTTACCCTGCACAATCTCAATCTTCTGCACCAGCCCGTCGACCTTGGACTTTTGCATCCGCAGCTTGAGACCACCAGTCTCCATGATCTGCTCCTCCAGCGACGCAATCTCCTCGTCGATGGATGAGCACTGGGACTTGAGCTCCTCGACCTCGGCCTCGAGAGAAGCCACGTGATCACGGGCCTCCTCAAGTACAGAACCCTTCTGCACCCCCTCCAGCTCCACCACCAGCTCCTTGTGCTGGCGATCGGCAGACTTGTAGTTTTGAGCCAGAGCTTCAATTTCAAGGCCCACTTTGCTCACCTCCACCTCAATCTGGGGGAGTCGTTCCTTGAGATCTCTCAGAGAAGCCACCATCTGGTGATACGTGGTGTTGGCTACCCCGTACCGCTTCTCCTCGGCCTCCATCTCCGTCTCCAGAGCACGCATTTCGTCGGCAGAGAGCGCTTTGGCGGTGGATCGCTCAGAACCGCTGATGGCCATCAGACCCACTCGCTTCACGTGACCTCCTCCGGCCATGGTTCCGCTTCGGGCAATCAGCTGGCCCTGCAGCGTCACGACCCGGTACCGACCGCCAGAGTAGGCGATGCGGTTGGCCTGGTCGAGATCACGTGCCACCAGCGTCTCGCCCATGGCTGCGTAGAACACGGGCACGAACTGGGGCTCGCACTTGACCAGGTCAATGAGCCGAGGCACACCTTCGGGCGTGTTTGCACCCCTGGGACGCCGGTTGCCAATCTTGTCCATGAGCTGGAACACGCCCGTGCCGAGGTTGTTCTTACGCAGGTACTCGACACACGCCTGACCGGTCTGGATGGTGTCGACGACAATGTTGTCGAGTTTTGGGCACGCCACAGACACGGCGGTGTCGTACTCGGAGTCGATGGTACCGAGATCGCCGAGCCGCCCGTGGATACCGGGGAGCCGCCCGGAGTCCTTGAGCTTCATCAGCGCGCCCACGACCCGTCCACGTGACTGCAGCGAGCTCTGCGACTCCTTGGCGTCGTTGTACTGCGCCCGCATGTCGTCCAGCCGCTGCTTCATGTCCGCGAGCTTGCCCTTGGCGTGCCCGCACTCCTGCTCACCCAACTCAATCTGGCTCTGCACGTGCTCCTTCTCCTTGTCCGAGTGCGCCACCCGCTTCTCGAGACTCCGTCCTTCGAGCTTGATGCCCTGGATCGACGCCTCCGAGTCCTGCACGGCTTTCTCGGCCCGCGACAGCCGCTCCTCCTCCAGCTCGACCTTGTTGAGCGCAGACTTGACCTCTCCTTCCTTGGCCACAATCCGCTGTTTCCAGGGATCGAGTTTCTGCTTGAGCAGGTCAATCTTCTCTGAAAACGGCCGCGTCTTGTCGCCGAGATCGCGCTGAATCTCGCCCATGAGCGCCTCGGCCGCCGCCAGCTCCTCGCCGTACTCCCGCAGCTGCTCCACGTTGCCGGCGTTCTCGTTGTCGTACTCCTCGATCCACGACTCGGAAGACGACAGCGACAGCTCCGCAGACGCCACCGTCTTGGCCAGCTTCTTCGCCTTGGCCTCCATGTGCTTCTTGCGCTCCTCCAGCTGCACCTTTTCCTTCTCGTGCGCCGCCAGAATCGAAGCCAGCTTGGTCTGCGTCTTTTTGAGATTCTTGAGCACAGACTCCTCAGACTTGACGCCGTCCTCCAGCGTCTTGATTTCGACACGATTGGCCGCGTTCCGCTCCTCCTCGGCCGCCAGCTGCGTCTCGATCTCCGCCATGACTTGCTCGCTCATAGAGATGACCTTTTGACACTTGTGGGCGTGGATCTGGAAATACAACGACTGCTTGTGGGTGAGCTCGTTCTGGAGCCGCAGATAGCCCACAATTTCGTCCCGCTCGGACGACAGCCCGTTGAGCTCCTTCTCCACAATCTCCATCCGGCCCTTCTTCTCCAGACACACCTCGTTGAGCGAGTCGATCGTCACCTGCGCCTCGTCGATCGGCGTCTTGTACTGCGACGTACCGATGATGTCCTCCAGGTACTCCAGCAGCCCGTCGTCGTGATCGCCCTCGGCCTTGGCCTTCATCTGAGCGATACTCTCGACTTCTCCCTGGAGAATGAGGAACCGCTTGTGGTCCAGATCGATGCCTCGACCCTTGAGAAGAGTCGTCACCTCGGTGAACGACGACGTACGGCCGTTGATGGTGTACACGGACGTGTTGTTGCTGTACGCCTTTCGCGCCACAATCAGTGTCGAGTCGGGAACCACAGACGTGGAACCGTCCAGCTCGTCCATCACGTCCTGGAAATGCACCTCGACGGAGCAAAAGGTGAGATTCGGGTGGCTCGCCGAGTTGTGGATGAGCGCAGAGAGCTTACCCTGCCGCATTTTCGACGCCCGGAATCCGAACACGAACAGAAGAGAGTCGATCACGTTCGACTTGCCGGAACCGTTGGGGCCAACGACGGCACTGAAGGACTGGGTTAGTAAGAAGAAGTTAGGATCATGTGACGACGGGAGGGTAGCGTCGACGAAGAGGATACGACAATGGTCGTCCAACGTTACAGACAAAAGAGGTCGGCCTGAGTCAAGTGCCACTCAAAGAACCACCCAAACCAGACAGAAATAGATTGCTCAGATTCTGTCTGGTTCAAGTGGCCCTCTGGTGAACTGACTTCAGCTCCACCGCAACCGTCACAAATCCAACACCACCATCACATTACCGTCCTCACAATATCATCCTCACAACCACGCATCCTTCGGATTGCGTACTTGCTCTCAAATCCCGTGCCCACGCGACCCTTTGGATCGCGCGGTCACGTGCTCTTTCGCTACTCACACTATGAAACGGCCCGACCTCCTGCCGTCCCGCGTACGACTTGAAATTAGTCAGCACCAGGTTACTAATCGTCAATCTCTGAGTCGGCTCGTCCGGCGTCTTGATCACGTGCTGCTGCATCGACGTGGCCCGCTGCTGCATCAGCGACCGCGCGTGGATTCCGTGACTCAGCTGCTCCTCCTGCTTCACCTCGTCGGGCTCCTCGGACGCTCGAGGCAGCGGCAGACCATCTGGGGCTCCGTCGTCAACGGTGAGATTGGCCTGCATGGGCGATGGCACGGGCAACGACGACGGAGGAGCTCTGGACGGCGTTGTGGGTGACGTGGCAGCTGCGTTTGTGTCCATATCCATATCCATGTCCGGCGTCCCTTCGCGCTTCTGCACAATCACGTTCTCCTTCTGGCTGGGGCTGGGGTTGGCCACCAAACTGGCCGACGTGTTGGCAGCAGCAGTGTTGGCGGAGACGGAGGTGCGGGCAGCGAGAGGGCTGCGTTTGGAAGCAAAAGACGAGTTGGCCACGTCACCGTCATTTTCCTCGCCCACAACAGCACTCGTGTCACCTTGGTCCGGGTCAAGGTCCACACTCATATCGCCCTCCATGTCGTGGTCAGAATCAGAGTCGTCGTCAGAGTCGTCCTCGTCGTCAACAACACGTTTGGTGGTTTTGGACGCCACCATTTCGTCTTCCTCGACGTCTGACTCATCGTCGTCATCTTCCTCCTCTTCGTCATCCTCCTCTTCCTCCTCCTCAATAGACACATTTGCCGAGTCGTGATTAGTGTCGTTTGTGTCGTTCAAATCGGTTCTGTTAGTGTCGTTGCCCTCCTCCTCCTCATCACTCTCGACCACTTTGCGTGCTCTGGGTCGAGAAGTTCGTCTGATGTTCTTACTCATGTTGTTGCTCTTCACCTTCTGACTAACCACATCGGAGTCGTCAGAATCGTCGTCAGAATCGCCAGAATCGTCGTCAGAGTCGCCAGAATCGTCTTCAAACTGCTGCTCAATTTCCACTCGCGAAATCGAGCTGCGATGCGACGCAGAGTACCGCTTCGAAGGCGCACTGCTGAGTCGAGCCATTTGTGTCTCGTCGTGGGAAAATTCGAAAAGAAAGTGGTGGGAAAGATTTACTTCCACACGCGTCAAATCCTCTGTTTACCCAGACGCACAACGCGTCCGAGATGGGAGGTTGAGCCCTAACCCTGGTTGTCCTGGCAACGGGGCGGGCAAACCGACAAACGACACATCGGTCACGTGACTCTGGAGATATCCAGTCATATCGTGAGGTTCAAATCGTCATTTGTTTCCGAAAATCGTTGTGGCTACTCGGTTAGGGATATTATTCGACTGGTGGGAAGAATTACAGTGCAGAACGAGGAAGTTTGAGTGGACGTTGTGCTCGTGCTGGGGCTCGTGTTAGGACCCGTGCTGGGGAACAGAATATTTGTACCACAAGAGGTGTTTTTAATAATGTCATTGGAATCAGCAGAGCATTCTAAGCTGTCTGATATACTTTACTATCGAAAATTATCACTCTCAAGCTGACTCAAGAGATTGTCAAATGTGGGGTTACTTCATACGCATGACTGGGTGTTGGGGTACAAGTAGACGAAGACACTTCCTATATACAACCCACTCATGCATGAGTAGACGCCTAAAGGGCTGCTCGTGTTTGGGCAGATGTGGCGAGAATTATTTTTACTACAAGGTGTGTACACTGTGGTACTGTACTCGTACTTTTGGAGTCAGCAAGAAAAGCTGAAGAGAATGATGTATTTTTTCCGAGCTATCGCCATAGTAATATCCAGCTCTGGAGTCTGTCAAACCTGTCTCACTGTCATCATTATGCTCAGTGGTGTGGGGTGAAAGAGGAAGGTGAAAGGTGTCAAAATGAGGACTGGAAAGTGGGGCAGAAAAAGAAGAGAAAATGTGAAAAAATCGAAAGTACTGTACTTAGAGGATGAGCATTGTTTTGATGTTCTTGTCGATTTCTCTCTGTTCTCCGACACAAGATCATCTCGGTCCCAAGATGTTACTCTCGGTGCGGCTGAATCGGATGGTAACACGAGGTTGACCGTGAAGTGAGGTGGAGACTTCAAATCTAGATGAGGTGGATAGCATAGAGTGAATTGAACGGCAACTGATATCAATACCACGAATGTGACTTTGGGGAGAGTATGGATGCGTCTCTACATCCCGACTTCGAGCTATGGATTTCTACGTTCTAATCGTCACTTCAGCAACGCGCTGAGTGATTGAGTAAAGTCGTATGTGGGATCGAATTGACTGTTGAGATTCGGGGAGTTCATAAATGCTCGAATATCGGTCCTTCTTCATACAAAAATCTGTCATGAAGCCCCCCTATTACCTGGTACGTAGATGTTGAGTTCGTCAACAGATCTGGAAATCATTGCATGTGTTTTCTAGGCGACTGTAGATTATTCACCAGGGTTGAAGCGCTGGGGTGAAGATGGGCGAGGCTCCAGTCTCTCTTCCTTCTACCTGGTAGACTGTGCTCAATTCACACAAACTCTCCGTTATCTCTGATTCAAATTATGTACGGTGGCTGTACCAGGGCACAAAGAAGTCCACGCAGAAATCTTCTGCTGAGGAAAATCCAATCACATTCACTCAATCAGTCGTTGTCGTCAAGAAGCATGAATGGGTTGTACACGAGAAGTATCTTTGTCATCATACCCATGCTTACTAACATTCCGTTAGCTCCAAACGGCGATTAACGCAAGCGGCTGAATGGCTGTAAATAAATGCGGCGAGTGAGCTGAAGCAGGCGTTACGTAAGTTGGGTCACGTGACCAGCCCCGTCTGTGTCGAAATTGAGACGACGTCATCTCACCATTTCACCATCTCACTTCCCCAACATACACAGTGCATTTGACAAGCACAAGAGGAACAACTCATCTCAGAGACAAGGACAACACATGCCAAAGACAAGGAAACAATATCACGCAAGGAATACTCCATGCTGGAGCGCTTGGCACCGCGATTCTGCACTTAAGATGAATGCCGCAATGTCGTACTGTCGTACATACTCGTTCTATCGTCATGTGTCTGTCTCCTATTGTTCGTCTCATTACGGCTTAGTGTGGAATGTGAGCCTGTGAGCCAGAGTGTATTGGGATCGCCAGTCTCCATGGTAACGCTTCGCGGGAGCTCTGTAGGTATGAGTTTAGAGGGGTGCAAACTAAGAGCTCATGATGGAGACATTCGTTGCTGTACAATTATTAGTAGTCATTTTCCGGCTGGCACAATGCCTCAAATCGGCACACATTTGTACTCCTTTGGCACTTCACCAGCAATCCCAGCAACCACTTCCTGCTCTGTACAATTCCAAGGCAAGTCTCACTCCCACCCATCAAGATCATTGGCTGTCTCAGAGCGAGCTCCCTTTCACGATTGAGACGGTTTGAGTTCCGTTAAAGTTCCAGCTGAAACGGGTCCATTTCGTGTCTGTGTCCGGCTCTACAATTGCCTCCTATTCCGGGGCTGGCGGAAACAGCTCAATCCGTGGTCTTTCGAGCGTCCGGATATTTCTCTTCCTGAGCCGACACAAAGCGGATATATGGTGCAGACGCAGAGGTGCAGACGCGGATGGATCGAAAGCTTATTCTGCGAGTTTGAGCTTATTTCAAAGTAAACAAACCAAAAGAGGCATAAGCCGTCCCGAAATGGACGTCTGTGTTTGTGGTAAATCGCTCAAAGTGAGAAAGCGAGGCTACGATTGGTTGTGGGAACAAAGGCTGAGTGAAAAAGATCGCGTAGGAAGCGAAATGAATACCAAGACAAGTCTACGTTTCGTTGCTTTGAAAGGGAGGATGAATTACTGAGGACCGAAAATACATGTCGCAAGACGGGGTATTAATTAGGTCTATTAAATATCTTGTATTTTCAGTGAGATGAAGAGAAAAAAAGAAGAGTATTAAGTGCGGCGAATCTAGTTCTTCTTCTCCTTCTTGCCCTTCTTCTTCTTGCCGTGCTCAGCTCGGTACTGGGCAACAGCGGGGTTGGAGTTGTCGTCACAAGAGATAACCATGGAGTTACCCTCGGGGATGTGAGCAGCACAGACCTTGTCGTCGTGGTTCACGGTGGCGTTGTAGTCGGGGGTGCCTCGGCACTTTCGGTCCTTCCACACGGTGATGGTGCAGTCGTAAGAGGGAGCAATGAAGGCGGAGTTGAATCGGTTCAGGTGGTGGCACTGGGTGTACTTGTTGGGCTTGACGTTGATGGACTTGATTCGGGCACCGTTGCACTCGCTGGACATGTCAAACAGGTCCACCTTGGCGGAGTACTTGTAGTTGACCTTGTTGCCAACGTATCGCTCAAACAGCGAGGCAGCCTGGACCAGGTAGATGCAAGCGAGAATGACAATGATGCTGAACTTCATGGCGACGGATGGATGTGTTCACAGAGTGAGGAACCAACCCAAGAGGAACCACCACAGTATATATACACTTCCGGTTTAATCACGCTTTGAGTGCAGGCCATCAACAAGGTTGTTCAACGTGCAGACAAATAGGTTTGGCCCAAAATACTGCTGTACAATGGGGGTCACTGTAGGAAGCAATGGAGGGCGGATTGAGAGCGGGAAAAATGCTGGAATTAATTTAAAGTGTCTCACAAGCTCATTGAAGAACTCTCCGATCTTCCAAATTGCCGAAAAGTCCTCCTCCAAGACGCCTACATATTCCCGGAATTATTTTAGACTCTCTCTTTTGCCTTTTACACCGTAGCCTCGTCCAGTCCTTGTTTGTACAAGCACACGGACTTAGCTATCACCCCAAACTGTAACATAGTGTGTTTACAGTCGCCAAAGCGGTCTGTGTACAGACTGTAGGGTGGCAGACAAGACTCGAGTCTGTATCACACCAGTGTACAATCTTCCTGGAACCCCTCCAGCCGTTATACGTCATTGCTAGTCCCATCTCATCGCTGCTGACAGCTCTCAGTCTTGGCTTATTTCCGCCGGATCCATTTCCCGCACTTTGGCAGCTTGGGACAGATAACAGTGCGTAAACGAAAAACATACAGCCAGGGGCGGATCAAAGAAGAGAGTGTCTGGAGCGATGGGGAGGGGAGATGTCGGGATGAAGACAATTGCAATGGATTATACGGCGTCGATTTAGCCGGGTTTTGGACTTCTCATCCGTCTACAACCCGTCTATATCTCGTGGTACCCCTTTTCCCGCAAAAGTGACATCATGCACCCGTCGGATATGTGTAACTGTGGAAAAATTTTAATCTCATGCGACAGGACTGTGAGGACTGTGAGGACAGTGAGCGATAGCGAGCTGTCCGATTTGGAGGGTGGATAGGTAGCCATTGTACGGAAAAATCTCTACTCGACGATTCGCTATCGCTCATCGTCCTGTACAAGTACCTCATCACTTGGCACCTCTCTCAGCACCTCGCTTACAGACAAGTAAAGGCCAAGGCGTCAAACAAACACATTCTGCTGACGTACATGCTCACAAGGACGGTCCACCGCGTGTATGTAGGGCGGCCATGTACGGGTGCATGGGACAAACAACGGGTTTATTTTTGTGTATATTAGCCAGCGCTCAATTGGCAAGCAAGTCTACAGACCGGGACCGATGCTACCAGGACGCTATCCCTGGATTGAGTGTCTCATCGACGCATGGTCCCCGAGATAAGATTTTTGGGCTCTGGATCGGGCAATGTACAACATCCCAAAATGGACCGGGTGTCAACAGCCCTCTTTTTGGGTCGGGCGAGCAGCTGCGGGTTGGTGAGTGAGGGATTAGGTTGGAAATTCCTAAAAAAGTCGGGAAAATTGAGAAGAATTAGAATAAATAGATGGAAAAATACAGCGGAGTTGGGACATCATTTAGATACTCTTCTTTTTGCAATCGGACCAGAACTCGCTTAAATCTCGATGCGCCGTACTGTTTGTTGACACCCGTTTGCTCGGAACCATGGGAGCCGTATCCCTGGCTGTAAGATGGGAGGTAGGGTAATTGTGAAACGGAAGTCACGTGAGAGGGTGTAGAACGGTGACCAAATTCACTGACGACAATACCGACGACAATTTCAATCTCCATCTCATTCACCATTGGCCAATCCCTCCCGTTCCATTTAGTTACATATGGCCGCCCCAAGGTTCTGGTCCTAATCGGAAACTGCGTCTATCTCCTAAAGAGGCAGGTTTGTGGGAGAAAGGGCGGTTGATAGGGATGGAAGCGGGGGTGTAGATCGAGCAGCGATTGGAGTTGGGCAAATCGGAGCTCTACACGGGATTCCAGAGGTCCTTCCGAGAGCTCCGGTTTGTCCTACTCGTCTTCAGTCAACTTGTCGACTCACGGCTGCAGGAACGACGTTGGAAATAGACTAAGCTCGGCTTTTTCGTATTATCGATTAAACCGGTGATAGCCTTCCTCCAGTAGCGTTTTTCGCCCGAGTTTCACGTCTTCAAACTGACGTCAAGGTTGGCCAATGGAAGCCTGGCAGATACGGTTTGCAACCAAAGGGCGAAGGACGAAGGGGCTCAGGGGGGGTTTGAGGTTCTTGTGGTTTAGGGCAGGGTATTCGGCAATTAGTTGCCGGAGTTACGAGGAGGAGGTGACGAAATGGACCGATCAGGAGTGTGCTCGTGGAAGTTTTGATTACCATCATTGGTAGACGTCTACTATGTAGGTCATTGATAGATTCGTTCAGGTCATTGGTTGATTCGATATTGACTCAACGGACATTAATTAGTCCAAGTCCGTTAGCAGTCTAACTGTTGAATGTCTCACAAATCTTTCAGCGGTAAGCTCTCGCCGCGATCGATCCACTCGTCTGAGTTCTTCAATTAGTGTCGGGAGGCTCACCGGGAGAGGACAAGGCCAGTGGCTCAGATGCATGAGCTATAATCAATGTGAGGTATTTGGCGGCTTGAACTGCGACTTATGGCACTGATGACAAAGCCGGTGGTGACATAAATGAGTTGATTGTGCGATTAGCATGGTGGCCGAGTAGGATAGACATGGAAGAGATGCTGAAACGACGTACATACCGGCAGTTTTGTGACCATGAACGACGGTATCACAACAGTCTGGGATGCTAGCTACACCGAAATATGTGGAGGTCTTCTCGGTAAGTGGACTGGGTGAATGACAGTGTGAAACGAAGGCTCTTCATATTACAGGGTCTGATGTCACTACAAGTAGTCATTTAAAGAGCAGGACAGGCATCAGGGACCCATATGAAGGGTCATGAGAGGTGCACTTGTAAGACTCAAGAGTGGTCTCAGCAGGTTGGAAAAATCTCAGTTTGAGCTCAGATACACACTGCTTCTCCCTCAACCAGCCTTGACCTCACGTGATCTCTCCAACGTTGTCAATGAGACATCTCGATCAAGCCATGAGCTTATCACGATGCTGGGAACGAAATATGAACTCCGAGTCGCCCAGAACACCACACGGGAATGATGAGTATCTGGGTGGTATGTACATTGTGTGGTACCAAAATGATACTGTGGATGTCCTGAGTTGATCAATGGTGTTAAAATGTAGATATGACTAATACTGGAGGAAAATGGAATTTGAGGTGAGTAAGTAGAGTGATAAGTGAGATAATTACAACATTCAAGTCAAATTCATTTGGCCTATTGTGATCAAAGACCATCTGAAATCACCTCTCGTCTAAATCTGACGCTATCACCCACATCTTGCACTGGCACCAGCAACACGACCCATTCAAGCACACCAGTCAACGTCTGTCTAATGGGCAATAACTGCAAGTATCTTGTATCATTGGAATCAGCAGAAAATTCTGAATCGAATGGTTTAGTTTATATTGAAATCCGTCTATCCAATATCTTTATAGAGACAGTTTTCTGCCTGGACATGACTGACTGTTCTTCTTCATTGTTTTGGTACTAGTACAAATACAGGTGCATCCCTCTCAACTCACAAGCAGTATTCTCGTACTGTACTTGAACAGTCCAAAACACCCACCCGACTCATCCTCCTGACCTCTCATCTCATCTCTCTTGCATCACATTTTCTGAAGGTTCCAGATGAGCATGAAAGTCTGCTTGAAGTGGTTATTTTGGGAGTGCATGGAAAAAATGGTGGGAATATGGCTGACTACAAGTACAAGTACAAGATCCATGCTGACTAAGGATTATCAGAACCCGACAGAACATTTCCATTCGTGCAAAACCGCTTACAAATCTCTCGAACATTCCAGATGCATCCACTTGTAACCGTTTTGGGAGGACCGTCTTTGTGCGCGTCTGAGCGGTGAGTATGATATAAGTCTGTGGATGATACGAGAAGAAGAGCGTCG
Source organism: Yarrowia osloensis (assembly GCA_900519015.1). NCBI lineage: Eukaryota > Fungi > Ascomycota > Dipodascomycetes > Dipodascales > Yarrowia > Yarrowia osloensis. The sequence goes on from ULGU01000006.1 coordinate 941,984, forward strand.
GGGAAGTGTATTTGTGTTGCATTTGAGAGTGTATATAAGTCGTCGATTCGCCACTTTTTCTTCTTCCTCACTACTAACACTAACACAGACACAACTGTGTAATTTCCCTTACTCAATACACCCAGTGATACCGTGACCAACCCTAATCCACACATTTATCTTTGTGACCCACTCTCACCACAAATTGCTACATATCACCACAACCATGGGAAAGACGTTCACCGACAAATCGCTGGCCAAGAAGGAGGCCGGCCAGGCCCGAAAACGCGCCAAGGAGTTCAAGGAGGTGCAAAAGGAGCGAGACGCTGCTGCACGAGAACAGGACGCTTTGTGGGCCGAAGGAGCCGCAGATAACTCGAAAAAGGCGCTGGCAGAGGCCAAGAAACAGGAGGCTGCTCGAAAGAGAGCCGAGCGAGAGGCCCAGGAAGCTGCCGAGGCGGAGATCATCAAGAAGGAGTCGACTAAAAAGACGGTTCAGAAGAAGTTCAAGGGTTAAGGACGGTGAGCACGGTGAGCGCCAGCGAACCGTCTGTACGTGCTGCACTCCGTACCGGTTCTTGTGCTGTACCGAGTTTTGAGCTGTACCATTTCTACGAGTAATTACTCGAACACTTTCTCCAACGGACTCACTATGGAGTCTTAGTCTAGACTTCAGTCTCATAGTCCTATCCTATAGATTAGTAATGACATTTCATCATGATGATGTGATACTTGAACGTACGTAATGTAGTGATATGTGTTGGTGTATTGACAGCTTGGGCTGCTTCTCCTGATTCTACTGACTCTATTGGTCACGTAGGGCCACAGTATTATTGCTACTGGTGTGTACCGTTCCGTTGCTACCCGCATGCGTGCTAGATCACCAGCCACCTCGATGTCGCAGGTTTAGTAAGCAAAAGTGGGTCGAGGAGGAGTTTTAAACATACCAGTGTAATCAGTAGATCCAGAACAGTTGATTAATAGTCTCAGATTCTCTATAGCTCCACAACTGCCCACTCAGGCTACCCATTCCCAATTTGGCTTATCGCGATATCCGCCTCAGATAGCGAACTGTAAACAAGACCGATGCGGAAAAGTTTCGATCGGGAAGAGAAAACATTGGGTGGAAAGGAGTTGAGGGAAAGCTCAAAAGTGGTCCTGTGAGGATGATTTGGGGCTTTCTATCGTTAGAAACAATATTATTATATAAAGGATGACTCGTCTGAGATTATAAGGTCAGTGCTCATCGCACTGAATGTACGGTGAGCGACTAGGATTATTAAGCAGGTAAATTCCGCTAGTATAGATCACATTTTGAAGTTGATTGCAAGGTCTGGCCCAACAAAATCTCCAGATTCAGACCAAAAGTGGTACGGCTTTGTGGGGTCAGCATCTCATCTCTGGACAAGTAGAGATGTGCTCTGACTACTCACTGTAGCTACCAATACTGGTACTTCTGAGATCAGTGTGACCGAAGAAAACTACTGGCGCAGTACTTCAAGTGTCAATATGATGGTTCCAGAAGACTCCCTGAGACTACGAGCATCCATAGACACTCTCTAGTCTCTCATATGGTGCGGCTAGATGGAAAACTGCATGTCGATTTGTAGACCAGAAACGAATTTGTTTTGATCTGCAGGTTTATCAGTGGATAGTTTGAAATATCTCTTCTACTCAGAAGAAACCGTTGTGACAATTAAGCCGGAGAAAGTGTACTTACCCTTACTGGACCGTTTGAAGGAATTCAGGACTGAAGAAGAGATGAGTTGATAGCGTCGTATTTGCGTTTTGAGTGCTACGTTATTTCAGCCCTTGGGGTCGTCTGTATTGGTTCTTTAGCGGCTGGTGTGATATTGATGAGTGAACAGCTGCTGTTCTTCGGTATCCCGTTCAGCGAGTACGAGTACAACTACCGGTACCATAAGTTCTGCTCATTAATACAATTGAGGGCTTCACCAAAGAACCGCATCCAATACGAGCAATTATTTTTGACATCAATATGACAGAGGCTTGATATTTTCATAAGGATGCATCTAATATTATTTTAATTATCAACTTGGAGTTCCACGAGTCTTCAGGTACTCGTACAACCCACATTACCCCTCTCTCTCATGACCCTCCAAACCCTCAATCTCATTGTCAGAGGCATTCAAATTCCGCTCTGTGGAGTCTCCTGGGGTTATTCTCTATACGCTCTTTTGGGAGTCATCATAGAAGGAAACACACACCAACCAGCGGTTCTCTGGCCACTCACATCGGTCATGTTTCTCGCGACATCCGTCTGGCACTTTTACATCATGATCGAGCCCCATCGAGCGCAAGAAAACACCAACGCAGTGGCTACTCTAGTTTGTGAGCTGTTTCTGACCACCCTATGGCTCACAATGCTTATCTGGCTGATTGCTGAAGGACTCGTATTCTGTTCTCGGCCTGAAGAACGGGTTCGATTCCGGCCCGAATTCTACGGGAGGGGCTCCTATCAACCCGTCAGCGTCGCTCAGTGCATTTCGACGCGTCTGGATCCGTACTGGGTGAATCTGGGGCTCGTCAGTGGCTCGTTTGTGACTTTTTTAGTGACGTTATCTATTCTGCTCGTCTCAGCGTGGCCTCTTATAAAAAGCAAGCGACTTGGCTCGGCTAAATGTCGAGTAGGAGGTTTGCTTTATGACCCTCAAGAGGAAGAGTTGGTGACATTTGGTGATCCAAGAGATGGTACCGGAAAAAACAGTGTGACGGAGAGTAGGAAGTTTTTTTGACGGGACAGCCCACCAGACATGATAACACAACTCACGCAGCATTCACAGAACTCTCACAATTACACAACTCACACAGTCACACTACTCACACAACTCACACAACACAATTCACCTCTCTAAAAACTCACACTAATCAATTTGTACCACTGATTCTTCCAGAAAGGCCATAAATGATACGAACTTGAACTCTGCTTGGGTCACAAAGACATTCAGCACCAATTATCACCACTTGAAGGAGGTTCGCAGGTCAGACAAAGGGGGAGGTTCAGGGAGTATTCTCGACAATTGTTGATATAGAGACGATAAAAACAATGACTGCTTACAGTCACACCTTGAGGAGGCCTCACTCAATATATCGGCATTTTTTTAATTTTCTTAAATTATTTCAGGTTATCAGTAAAAATGGAAATTCCTCGAAGTTTCTGTGATTCCTGACACAATCCTAGAGAAGCGAGCCGGACTGATTCAGTCTCTATCAGTCCTACTCCGTACCAAACTGAGCTCACTCTCATTGCCATATCGTCGTATTTTTAATTCCTGTGATTTACCTAAATTATTCTGAATTGATCAACCCATTTATCACCCATTAATCACCCCTAAATCCCCAAATCCACAAATCCCAAGATTAAACGCCACCCATAACCCTAACCTTAACCCCAGCCCCGGAAATTGGCAGTCCCATTTCCATGGCAACTATTGAATAAAACTGAATTCTTTTGCACTGCAACAACTCCCATCTCCCTTACATCTGCTTACATATGGAAACCCGCTGTGCTGCTTGCTCCGTGCGCCAGTTACCCTACCGAAAAGAGGACACCACACGAGCGAAAAAAATACTTTGCATGCATGTGTGCGTACGGAACCGACCGGAGCTTATCCGGATTTTGATCCGTTCGTTTTCGTGTGGTTTGGATGATTTGTCAGCGGGGCAAAGTGGTACAAACAGAGAGTCATCATTAGACACCAAAATAGCTGCATCTGTGTAGGTTTGTGGAGATGTGTGGATGGCTTGGACTGTCCCTGTATGGTCACATGATATTGTCTGTCTTTTACGGGTAATCTCCCAAACTGTAAGCGCTTACATATGGAGACAGTGTGTGCCCCACAAAGCCCCACACAGCAAGATGTAGCGGAGAGAAGGGTGTGGAGTAAAGAGGAGGGAAGGAAAAGAGGAAGAAGTGGGGGGAGGAGAGGGGTATTTATAATGCCCAAAGAGTTACACAAACATGACAATGGGTACTTGTAGACACACGGCTTGTTCTTTACGAGGACGATTTTTGTACACTATAATTGTGACAAAATAAACTTCTTATCTGCACCACAAAGATAGACAAACATCACCACCTCTGTAGACACCTCCCACACTCTCCATTCCACCTCGACACTACACGACTCAAAGATGACTACACAGGTGCCTGCAGTGTACGCATGGCCCGAGAGCCACCGGGTGGCCGAGGCGCTGGCCGATCACGTGGTGGCGCAGCAGAACAACGTGCTGGACGCCAAACGGGCGGCAGACAACAAGCGCCCCTCCAATGCTGGAGGAGCCTCTGGAGCCAGCAGCGGCACCCAGACGCCCACAGCTCCTCCTCCGCGGCGGTTCCGGATCGGCATTTCCGGCGGCTCGCTGATCCACGTGCTCAACGAGGGTCTGTTGGCTCGGGACGACGTGCGGTGGGATCAGTGGGATATTTATTTTGCCGACGAGCGGCTGGTGCCCTTTGACGACGAGCAGTCCAACTACGGGCTGTTCAAGCGTGAAATCTACGACAAGATCCCCGAGAGCACGCCAAAGCCGCGCGTGTTCCACGTGGACGAGGCGCTGTTGGACGACGCCCAGGAGGCGGCCGACGCCTACGAAAAGGTGCTCATCAAGGGCTTTGCCGCCAAGGACTCGGTCAAGCTGCCCATGTTCGACCTGCTGCTGCTGGGCTGTGCGCCCGACGGCCACATCTGCTCGCTGTTCCCCAGCCACCCTCTTTTGCGGGAGTCGTTGGCGTGGGTGGCGCCCATTGAGGATGCGCCCAAGCCTCCGCCCCGGCGAATCACGCTGACTCTGCCCGTCATCCGACACGCGCACCGAGTCACGTTTGTGGTCGAGGGAGCCACCAAGGCGCCCATCATCAAGACCATCTTCGAGCGGCCGGAAAAGGGCCTGCCGTCGTCGCTGGTCAACGAGGCGTGTGCCGGCAAGGTGAGCTGGTTCGTGGACAACGAGGCGCTCAAAAACTCGTTTGTGACCAAGAAGGAGTACAAGATGCTGGTGACGCCCAAGAAGGACGTGGCGGAGGACGGCGCAACCGAGCAGGAAAAAAAAAGTGACGCATAGAGGCCGGACACAGAGGGCGCTTGCATGGGGATTGGGGGATTGAGCACACACACACACATAACGCACACATTGCACAATGCACATGGTATTTCTGACTTCGGTTATGAGATGTGGGAGATGAGGGGGAGGATGGTGAGAGGGAAGAGGGAGGATGAGTAGGCGAGAAAATACATGAAATGACATGGTTGTATGGGGTGGGGTGAGAGAGGATGAGTGGGTAGACGATTTGTGAGAAGTGCGAGTAGATGAGCGGGTGGACAGCTGGAGAATGATTTCGTGTTCTGTAGGCAGTAGAGAATGTGGTCGTGTTTGAGAACGTAAAAGAGCATGCGAGATGCCAAGAGAAGGTATGAGGGGCGACAACAGAGTCGGTGAAACTTGTTGTGAGGTGCAACTCATGAGCGTAGCGAATGGGTTGCACCTTCATTATTTTGGTTACTTGCGGTATGAGCACAGATACCCTCTTGCTACTGTGCATACATTGAGTAGAGCTGACATCAAAATGAATGAGATGGATAATGTACAGACATTTGACAACATGAGCAATAAATGAGAGAGGACAAGAGCTAGAATACCAACCGGCTTAAATGTGGAATATAACTTGTCTCATTGGAATCAGCAGCGGATTCTGATTCCAACTGTGTAATTTATATTTGAATCGACTCACTCAATCTGGTCCTAGAGGCAATGAGAATCGCTCTGACTTTCGTCCTAGAGGCACAACTGCATCCTTGTAATCGGGTGGCGACTTGGTCGAATAATATAAAGGTGTCCTCCGTCTAGAAGAATTGGTAGAGTCCATCGAACGGTAGTGGAGTCTCAAATACCGAAACCAGACTCATCAACAGACCTTCAAGTACATACTGTAGCGTACTTGAACTTGTACTGTATCAGCAATGCAGTCGAATTGGATGAGACCAGAATTGAATGCTCATGAGGACCACCTTCGTCAATCTGATTCGGAATATTGTCAAAGTCCAGACGCGATCAAGGCTCTCAAGTGAAGCAGGATAATGGCTGGGACCTGTTTACATGTTGCCAGTTATATCTGGTGGTTTGGTTATTACAAAGCTCTGCCAAGATATTCCTCTGACTCATACGCGGCTACCGGTAACATCCATTGAAGTTCGATTCCGATATCAGTATCAGAAAACTGGGACTCGGTATTTGCCCGCCATTGATCCGTATTTCAGCCGAAAACCAGATCCGGGTCTGGATTTGCTATAGATGGCTTTTATGCATGAATGCCGTTCAATCTTGTTGATTATCGTGATGACGGTGGGTAAGACCTACGAACTGTTGCTGGGCTTGAAACGGTCTATAAGTGGGTGAGTACTACAACACACCGTTATTGCTTTTGAAAGTCGGAGCGCCTGTCTCCACACATCAACTACACTCACTTCATCCAAACTAATCCCTCAACTAAACGCCCACCCGACGAGAACAATTAGCTCATGGTGCCGTTGATGCGACCCTGGTGGAGTTAATCGGATACAGAGCTTGAGGGTGTTGAGGGATTGAGGAGTGTCATGGATGACGGGGTCTAGATGGAGGGGGTCCTGACCCTGACTCAAGAAGATTGATCCTGAATCAAGTCAATCAATTGAACTGACAGAACTTGTCGGTACCGGAATCCATTGATTTGGGCTTCTGGTCGCTATTCTCACCCACCACTTTATTCCATCTCAGGAGATAAACTCGAAGATCGTCACTGCTCGGTGCAGGGTTCATTTCTTGTCTTTGGAGGGTGGTAGAGGGGAGCAATTAATGGACAGTCGTCACTGAACGAAAAATCGATCGTCTGCCAATTCTTTCAACTCGTCAACTAACCACTACAACTCATCTCAACTCAGCTACGCGCTGTTCTACAACAACCACATCACCCACCACCCACACACTCCACCGAACCCAAACGTCTATGTCGATCAGACTCTTCAACTTGATGTTACATCAAACCGTCTTGAATACGGCGTAGACGTTCCAGACCGCTCTCCAGGTCTCCATAAAAACGCTTTCACACTTCCCATGAGCTTACTTAAGGAGGAAGTTGTGCCCCAGTTCCTCCATCCCCCCATCCCCCCACAATGATCTTCAGCAACCTCCTACTGGCCTCTGTAGCTACAGCTGCAGTCGTCCATCTTCCTCTCGAGGCCCGACGAGTCTCCGAAGCCTCCGAGGAGATCGCTGCCCATCTTGCCAAGCGTCTCCCTGCAAACGTTCAGCATGGAGCCCCTGAATACGACGGCACGTACATGGTGACCACCATCCAGGTGGGAACTCCTCTCCAGAACGTGACGGTTCTGTTCGACACGGGCTCCTCTCTGCTGTGGGTGGCGGGCAAGAACTCGACTCTGTGCGAACAGGGCGACTGTGCCGACTCCTTCGACGTCTCCGAGTCGTCCACTTGGAAGTACTCCAAGGAAGGAAACGCCTGGGGAGGCAAGGGCTTCTGGGGAGTCGACACCGTGTCGTACACGGGCGCCTCCATCGAAAACTTCAATCTCTACGTCTCCCAGACCACCATCAACTCCGGCAAGGGCGTGTTTGGCCAGGCCATCAACTCCGACCCCAGCAACTCGTTTGTGGGCTCACTGGCCAAGGCCGGCAAGATCAGCCGACCAATCTACTCGCTCAACGCCGAGAAGCCCATTTTCTGGCGCGGCAAGGAGTCCCTGGGCACCGTCATGAACGTCTACTACGGCGGCTACGATCGAGCCAAGTACGAGGGGCCTCTCACTACTGTGGATACTGGCACCAAGGACGGCTACGGAATTCCGCTTGGAGGTCTGTCCATCACCGGAGACGACGCTTCCGAGACAGTCAGAGGTCTCACTGTCGTTCCAGACACTGGAGGAATCGCTCTCCAGGTGCCCAACACCACTCTGGAGCGAATCAGCCACAAGTACGGAGGCAACGGAGAGTACATTGCGCCCGGGTACTGGAAGGTGGAGTGCGGATCCAAGCCCAGCTTGACCTACGCGTTCGGAGAGACGGAAATCGACGTCGACCTGTCCTCCTACGTTCTGCCTGCTCCCCAGGGAGGATGTCGGCTTGAGGGAGTCAACCCTCTTCCTCCCGGACGCAAGACTCTTCTTACCGGTCCTGCCATGATCTCCAAGGCTCTCATTATCTACGATAACGAGCGAAAGCAGATTACTGTTGGTAAAGCCAAGTTTACCGACGAGTCTGACGTCGTTGAGATTGTTGGCGACATTCCGGGAGCGGTTCCTTATAAGCCTGTGAGCTAGACTATAGCACCAATTTTTTATCTGATCTCGACTACTGACATATTGCAGCGGACTCCGCAACACGTGAACACATGGTTTGGCTAGCTGGTTTGACTAGCTCTGTGTTCCTCCGTCTGACCAGCCCGCTGCGCTCGTATCACGCCCCTACTAGTTCCGGATCGGCTCAACCGAGAGCTGGAGACGAGCTAAGGCACCCTTTAGTTGTTCCGACCGCCCTTTATTATCTAGGCGGCTATCTTTCTAGTCTACTTGTAGCTCCATTGTCTTACCACATGGTTTGTAATGCTGTTGGTGGGAGTGGTCCTGAGGGGGAGTGGGTAGATATCATACAAGAGAACGGTGTCAGGTGCCATGTACACAGTCTCTTCGTCTCCCCCTACATCTACCCATGCGCTCCATTCTGCTTGGCACACCTCCCGAAAGCTCTCCGACCAGCAGCTGCCATTTTCAATCACACCATCGAACAAGGAGAGCTAGCGTGCCGTCAACGACTTAGCCGTTTTCAACCACCACGCAGAATACAGGCAGATAGCCATGTGGATCTAGCCCATTCCAAACGAGCCCGTCTTTAGGGTGGGCGCATAATATCCGAAAAGTGGACAACAATGGGTCCAAAGAATGAACCCCAAGAACCTCTAGAAATACCAGAAGGCTGTATCTATACCCTTTGATTGGTGAAGTAATAGCTGGGGTTTATCCTGTTGACCTGAATTGACCTGACGAGACCTAATTCGACCTTTTTTTTGTTCGTGCTCCTTGTCTTCCATTGTCTTGACGTACCACTGGGGACGGTTCTTGTGAAGCCATTGTAGAGCTCCTCAGCTCCGGTTTAGGAACCGGAATCCGTTGTGTTGAATCCGTTGTATTCATACCGAGAACTCCTCTCAGCCAGGAAACGTTGCACTCCTTGCCAGCGTCACACCAGCAACATACACACCTTTGCCCACCACCCCACACTAAAAGAGGAGCTACTGCACTCCTGGCTCTTCGTCTAGGCCCTGAAGGCGAGTTGAGTCGACTGCTGCGTTAGCGACTTGTCAAAGGGTCCAAACACACATAAAGACTGTATCGCACGTGGCTGGTGAACAAGGAACTGCTCTCGTGAGAATGAGCTGGAGGCACATACAAGGAGGCCAGACAAAGGATAGATCGGCGGGCTGACAAGGCAGAAAGACAGAAAGACAGAAAGAAGGGCACAAACAAACCCCTTTATTCGTACTCCTCCACTGTACAACCAAAATACCGGAACTGCACAAGTGCAATCCTCTACAAAATATTGTGTCCTCCAACTCCTCCATAAAACGCATCTCACACCTCCAAATGTCACACCCCTCGTTTTACCAATAAATATGTTATTGTACTTACATACCAATAAACACTGATGACGGGCATCAGAAGAATAAATATCTGGCCTGTTGGCCATACCTGCCCCACTCTAGAACAAACACACCTCCATATTCCACTCTCTGGCAATATCATGATAGCTGACGTTGGGCTGGGTCTCTTTTCGCTTCCAGAACTCCAGCATGAGTTTGTGCGCCATCCGTATAGGCAAATAATTAAGGGGCGAGATGAGTCGCTCAAACTGCCGGGCTATCCGCTGTCTCAGGGTGATGCTGTCGGTCATCAGCCCGACTATAAACAGCGGCCAGATGCACAGAAACAACGGGAGCTCGCCCGAACAGTTGAAAACGGCATCCGAATGCATATATGCGTCTTCGCAGGTTGCGGCCAAGTTGTCCACCTGGCCTCCGTTGAACATGTACACGTAGAGCATCAGGGCGTGTCGGTACGCCTCCCACACGTGCATCGAGGCCTCGCAAAAGGGCATTTGGGCGAGCGAGCCAATGTGGGCCGGTCCAGGGGTCGATGAGGGCAATGGTTCGGGTCGCACCTCTTGCAGCGGACGTCTGAACGTCAGAAGTTCATGCATTATGTTCTGTCCATCGGAGGCCTTTGCAATCATGTCGATCATGGAGTACGGCAGGCCCGTAATGGGGTCGAAGCCGCTTCGGCCCATGCAGTACTTGAGCCAGATGTTGAGTCTTGGCGACGTTCGGCCCGCAATGAAGTTGTCGAGGTCAAAGATGCCCAGATTGGCGATAATGTCCGAGTGGAAGTCGCCAGAGAAGATTGTCGCCGGTTTGGCTTCCACCAGCGAGTACAGCAGTTGAATGTGCGACGTCCACTTGTACCCCACCGACAGAGAAAACAGACAAATGAAGACTCCCACTGCAAAAGCCGTTTCCGGCGGTTTTTCGGGACTCAGTTCCTGTAGAAACAGCTCGATAGCTCCTCCAAAACGTCGTAGAGACGACTCGTAGCTCTGGCCGGTGCACAGCGCTTCAAAAACGATAATCACTTCTGCCAGAGCCGGGCTTTTGCTCACCAAGGGTACAATGTATCGCTTTAACGGTCCATCGCTGCGATTATGAGCCAACAGACGCCAGTGGTCTTCGTAGAAGAACTTGCGCAGCAGCATGTAGTCTTCTTTGGGCAGCGAGTCTTCCAGGTCCAGCAGGAACCCCGGCGGGTATGCGTCGGCCGACAGCGTCTGTATCCGTCCTCCTTGTTCGTTCACGGGGTTGATGACGGGCATATGGACCGGTTGTTCCATGTGGGTCAGTATGGAGCTGATTTGGTCTGCAAATCCGGGGATAGACGAGACTGGCAGCAGATCCAGGCCTCCCTGGGCCATACACGCGCCTGATCCGGGACCTCCATCTGAACTCGGAGTGCTCATGGAAGATGGCGACGATTCAATGTCGACGCGGAAGTTGCGGACGGCAGCCTCCACGTGCGCACGTGACCCCACGTCGCTGATGAAGGTGGCGCCCTTGTGGATGCCGCGAGACGCCACGCCATTGCCCCAGGTCAGCACCTTTTTGTACTCGCACGCGGCTCCGGCCTTGACGCAGCGTTCACACGCGGGTTTTTCCTCGTCGCACTTGCGCTTGAGCTGTTTGCACCGCAGGCAGCCGTTTCTCGATTTCTTCATGGCCCTGTGAATGTTGCGGGCTTGTCGAGGGTTCTGGAGCTGTGTTCCAGAAGGACTTGGTTCTCAGCTCTTGTATTTATTCATGCACTCTGGCTTAGACTTTGGCTCTACTCGCTAACTCGCTTTTTAGTCTTTTTCTGTAGCCCGGCTCAATTTTTTTTTTTCAAAAGTCCCAAATTCTGCTTAGAGTTCGACACCACGCAAGGTTTGAGGAACAACAAACTGGAGACGAACTTTGACAAGCTGAGATGTACAGACAGATGGAGACAGAGGCAGATACAGACACAAACACGGCTAGAGACACAGACACGGACACGGTTAGAGACACAAACACGTCTGAGGACTCTTCAGATAGGCACAAGTCTCTCTTGTCGTCTCCAGTCCGATAACTGACATGGTGCACGTGCTTCTGCTTATGCTATTAATCAGATCTGATAGAGACAGAGAAGACACTCTTAACTTTCTACAGTTCTTACAACAGTACACTCGTCTACTTGAACCACATCCAGCGTCTCTTTCTTGGTGTCGGACGCCCATCTCTAGCTCGCAGCTAATGCACCTCTGGCTTGGACATTTTCCTCCAAGCCATTTTCATCTCTGCCAAGATGGAGATGGGTGGTGGGGTTTATAGGGAGGTGCAGTACCGTATTTGTAGAAACGTGCTTTCAGAGTGATAGAGCGTGCAAATGAATCACAACATCTCTCTTTATACTAATGGTATTGTACTCGTCCTGATACCAGTACACACACAGCTTTGTCCCCATCAAACCTCATTTCTGAGTCGCCCATCGGAGCTCCAACCCCGATGCTCTCTTTCTCCGAATTCTCCGACCTGTCAAAGTCATCCCTGATCCGACATGGGCCTTGTTCGTTCTGGAACATCCGTCGGATGTCTCCCTGTGCTGTGAGAAGACAGTTGCACGTCATGGTCGAAACAGACAAGCAGGACGAAGGAGTGACAGCTGGAGGGCTCCTGATTGGACAACTAGAACTTGGCGACTCTCCGTCTAATTACCAGAGCTCTAATTGTTTCTCTCCGTCTAATCATCAGAGCTTTAATTGTCCCTCTCCATCGAGCTGACTCGTTCCTCAACCTAATCCCTGCCTATAGGTAAGACACGGCCAAGACCAGCAAAACATACATGTGACATTTGACGGCCCGGCAATGTCACAGAGGAGCAGGGAGGGTCAGCCAAGTTGATGTGAGCACGTGGTTTTTCCCGCAAGTGCTCCAGGCCATTTTTTGCTGCCCGGAACACCAGACTCTTTCGACCTCTTCCGACCCGGCCGAAACCCAGTCACCACCTGACTCTCAGCCGTTGTCACCAGCCTCTTGGAGAGACAAGGACTGCCCGAAAATCCAGCCCAACCCTAACGATGTGTTCCAGAAGCCCCAGGACAATGACGCTTAGATTTGTTGGTATACGAGCCGTCGATCGTGCCGTGTCTAGGGAGCAGCCCGTAGAACCGATAATGAAGAGAAGAGTATCTTAGCGCGGTAGTAGTGCGACCAAAACATCGTTTCTTTTTCTCCTTCTCCTCCTCCAGGGTCTCCTCATCGTCACCCAGCCTAACGTAATTCCGAACGCTCATTTATGAACTGCTGTCTTCCATTCTACGACAACCGCGTGTCTTTTAAAGCAGTACATGGAACCATCGCAAAGAGTCGGCTCAGCTCACCAAGACACTAGCAACTGCACATTCGGACCCGAGCTGCTTTTGCATGGCCTGGATCGTCTCCAGATAAAGTATTCATTTCAGGCTTGCTTTTTTTGGCTGCTCAGCTCGCCGTTTCTCATCGTGACGTCAACCAGCCCGAAACCCACCAAATACCCCTCTTGAAGACCTCTCGCAAGCTCTTTGTTCTCGGCGTCTGTCCAGATTTGCAGTAGACCCTATAAATGCTCACTAATGGGCTTTTGCAACGCCCGCCAACTCCACTGCAGAACCTCGCTTGTGCAGGGGACTGCAGACTTTTGCATACCTGGACCAAACAGGCAAGTCCAGCAGGAAGCTAAAGACGGAGGTGGGTGGGGGTTTGAACGGAGTAAAATGTGTAGACTTGGGGAATGCTGCAAAATTCTGGCGTTTTCCGTTGTTCAACAACCGACTTGGAATGTTTTCAGGTGTCGTCCATTCCCGACTCTGCTTCCAACATGTACGAGGATACATTTCCACATGCCCTGCAAGGATGACAGATGGCCTAAGGTTCTTCATTTCCCATGTTATGGAACTCAAACTGAAACCTCACCGAGAACAAGCGTCTTGTGAGAAAAGACACAAACCTCTTGTGAGCTTGTAAGCGAGGGTCTTGAGAAAATTTGGCAGGTGGGAATAAGACGTTTTACTGGCTGAAACGAAAGACACGGCTCAAGAGCTTCCCCATTTGTTTGACAGCTGACTTCTTCGCCTGGCTGACAGCTGACAGTCCATCGCGATCTGACAGCTGTGTGTCAAAACACTTGTCCAACTGAGCTGAGGAGTTGCGTTGCCTGATTGAGCGTTTCCGGAATCTGCATCGCCCCCCAATCTAACCCCAAACTAAAGCACGCTAACCTTTCATGTATAGATCGTGTGCGAGAGATCCATACGAGATGTATGCGATTTACCGGGCCTAGAGCTAGGGCAGGGGGAGTGGGGAGTGGCAGAGGCAGAAGCAGGAAGATGCAGGAGCTTAGACTGAGATTCTTGGCTTCTGGTGCTCTGCACTTATGAGCTAACTGCAAGAACACATTTCACGTGAATCTATGGTGTACGAGAACACTCCGTACAAGTGTTTGACACTCACCCGTGTTGTGCCCTTAGTCATCTTTTCTCGCTTACTAAACCGCTTTTCAAGTCATCCTTAAGGTCTTCGTACTCATTCTCCGTACTCATACTCCACACCACCCTCTCATCCAACGCCTATCGCAAAGATGCTCTCCGGTACCGGTCTCTCTCAAGCTCAGAGTTGAGCAACTAACCAAGCTCAAAGTCAGCTTGCAAGTGGAGACTGCAGAGTTATACTCTCACACTAAAGACCATTAGGCACGTTTGTTATCCAAGCCGTATCGAGACCGGCTCGCACTTCGCCTCAAACTCTACCCTCACCTTGAGTTACCGGAGCCCATGTTCTGTTTGTCCCTTGTACTGCAAAGCAGCGTGATCACCCTCAAGGTAAACGGCGTATTGAACGGGAGGGACAAAGAACAGAGGGGCGAGTTTTAGGCTGGAACGAGTACGATATGGTAGAGCTTACAGTGGCGGCTGGTACATACGAGTACGACATGAACTTGCAGTGGCTAGTCTGTCTCAAGCTCGGATAAAAGACAATAGTCTGAACACCTTCATTCCGAGTAGCGTCTTTTGCCCTAGCTGAAGCAATGTGTGACGTAACCGGAGCGATACCGATGGCCAGCACTTTGTGTAGCTACATACTCGGCTTTCAGATATCTTAAGTCTGGGTGGATGGAGTGTTTCACATACGTTACACCATCTGTTTCGAATTTTGCAGCTGGCTCGAGTGACGGTTGAGATACAGCACGATCTTTTTCGAATATGACGTGCCTAGCTAAGGTCCTGTCTCTATGCTCGACCTGACTAAGGTGTAGTCTCCAGAATCAGACTGACCCAGTATTTTGTAATATGAACTATACAACTCGATTCAGATTTTGTAGCTGGTTTGGAGGATATTGACTGAGCACAGCTTTTGGGGACAATTCCCGTTTTGTATTGCACTTCATTGTCTCTACACGTTCAGCCGACTATAGAGCAGCACCGAGTATATTTGAGCCCAGTTTTTCCATTCCAATGAAACACCATTTGGGGGACATATTTTGCTTATGGGAATTAAATTTCCTCCTAGTCATCAACGTCTTTGGAACAGTGCTCAGATCTCACCCCGGACAGGTTTGATGGTCTGAAGGTGTTTTTCAAGTCGACATCTTCAGCACTGATATCAGTTTGGTGCCAGCTGACGAGAACTATACCTGAAAGCAGGTTCCGCAACTGCAATACGATCTCTTCTGCTTCATAGGAGTCATCATTGTAGTCACATTGTCACGAACGATTCATTCGTTAGTTCAATGACCTCAACAGCAGTATTCAGCCATTCCTTTGAGTCCGTGCCTCTTATATAGGTACAGTAATAGTTAACGGCAGCTTGTCTGAGATAGTTCTCCTCAGTCTACAGACACGACAAATATCACTTTGGCCGTCTGGATCTATTAGCTAGAGACAGTGAATCGGCGAACTCTTCATTGTCAATTCGCTCGGACTGAGCAGCCAGTTCTTCAACTTACAAACCAGCAGGTGTCTTGAACCAGTCGGACGGATCGAATTCTGTCATGGACCGAACCACTACATCCAAAATTGCCATTAACCACTCAATCCATACACAATCGCAGTGCATTCTCTCGTTGATCCACGGTATAGTCCTCTGAACATGATTACCAAGCTCACCGTGTTAGAAACGATACTGAGATAGAGTGCCCAGGACCTGTATAACACCCCCCATCCCCCATAAAATCACTACTATCATTCACTATATTCATCACATGCCGCCTGTATCCACGGCTCATCGTTTTTTGTTTCTGTCGGTCCAGCACGGAACCGGTTACGTCACGTTGTCGCCACACTAATGCTGCGACCACTCAATGGAGTCCAGGTCAATACCCTCCTGGACCATCTCCCAGAGAGGCGACAGCTCTCGCAGGAAGTTGACTCGCTCCTGCACGGCCTTGAGCACGTAGTCGACCTCGGCCTCGGTGGTGAATCGGCCGATTCCGAACCGGATCGAAGAATGAGCCATAGCATCATCGGCTCCCAGAGCTCGCAGCACGTACGAGGGCTCCAGAGACGCCGAAGTGCAGGCCGAGCCGGAGGACAGAGCAATGTCCTTGAGCGCCATGAGCAGCGACTCACCCTCAACGTAGGCAAACGAAATGTTCACGCAGCCGGGGTAGTGGTGCTCGGCGTCTCCGTTGAGAGACGTGTGCTCCATGGACAGAAGGCCGGCCTTGAGCTTGTCCGACAGCTTCTTGATGTGGGCCGTGTCGTAGGTCATTTCCTGGCGACACAGTCGGGCAGCCTCTCCGAATCCAGCCACCAGGGGGGCAGCCAGAGTACCGGATCGCAGACCTCGCTCCTGGCCTCCTCCGGTGATGATGGGCTCGAGTCGGACTCGGGGCCGTCGTCGCACGTAGCAGGCGCCGATACCCATGGGTCCGTAGAGCTTGTGGCCGCTTATGCTCATGACGTCAATCTTGTCGGCGTTGACGTCGATTGGGATTTTACCCACGGCCTGGGCGGCGTCGGTGTGGAAGAAGACCTTTTTGGACCGGCACAGCGCGCCAATCTCGGCAATGGGCTGGATCACGCCAATCTCGTTGTTGACGGCCATGATGGACACGAGGGCAGTGTCGGGCCGGATGGCGGCCTCCAGCTGCTGCATGTCAATGAGACCGGACGACAACACGGGCAGGTACGTGACCTCAAAGCCCTCGTCCTGCAGGTATCGACACGAGTCCAGAATGCACTTGTGCTCCGTCTGGGTGGTGATGATGTGTCGCTTGCGGCCCTTGTAGAACCGCGCAATGCCCTTGATGACCATGTTGTTGGACTCCGTAGCTCCGGAAGTGAAGATAATCTCCTTGGGGTCCGCGCCAATCAGCGCGGCAATCTCCTCTCGGGCCTTTTCCACCGCCGTGTCCGTTTCCCAGCCGTACGAGTGCGTTCGCGAGTGGGGGTTTCCGTACATGTCTGTGTAGTAGTTGAGCATCACATCGAGCACACGGGGGTCCGTCGGGGTCGTGGCCTGCATGTCCAGGTAGATGGGTCGCTCGTCGCCAGCAGGGGCGTTCTGAACGGCTTCGACAGCTTTGGCCACCAGCGAGCCCTCGGGCGCAGAGGCGGTGAACGAGTCTGTGGAAGGAGCATGGGTGGCGAGAGAACGGGCCAGAGTGGGGTAGACGGGCCTGGCGGCCATTGCTCGGCCCACGCTTCGAAACGCAAGTCGGAGAGTCATTGCGTGTGAGTGGATGGAAGCTGGTTAGGAGCTGTGGAGGAGTTGCAGAGCTTCTCTGGGGAAGTCAATTTTGGGAGGTGTAAATCAGAGTACGGGTAAGAGTGGTACCGGTGGCGAGGGACACGAACCCCAACAGCGAAACGGGTCACGTGGGGGGAAGGGGGCTTGTTTTGAAGGGGGAGACTTGGCTATCATTTCTGTATTGTTTTTTCATCTCTACCTTGTCTAGAACTCCCCCTGGAGACACCCCTAACCAATCTCTCAAGACAATGTTCCAGCCAATAGATAGAGTTATGCAGGACGAGGTTAGTCGAGCTGGATTTGTAAGCGTGGAAAGGGTGTACGGAAGTCTAGAGTGGTTGTAATTTGAGCATTGTGACTTGGTCAGAAACTGTACGGTGTAGAAACAGGCTCTTAATCTGTCGCCTTTTTTCCCTTCTCTTCTTCTACGTGAAGTACATTTCGCCAGTCCTGTCTCGTATGTACAGTTGGCGGAGATATCTCAATGCAGGTGACTGAAGAAGCAAAGTCGAAGCGACGATACCAGGGTGGTGAAAAGTGAGGAAGTAAGCAATATATTTGTGGCCTGAAGTAGTGATAACAGACAGTTCATCAGCTGAAAATGATAGTTGCATTCGTCACAAATTTACAGTCTTCGCTGCGGACTTATCTTCCAATAGGTACCCACCTCAGACTCGAACTGACACACCCAAAGATGACTCAAACACACTTCCGAACCGAAGATGCATTTTCTCAGCTCGGTATCTAAATGCACCCCATCCAACCATGCATATCTCGGCAAGTTGTCGGAGAAACGACTGCAAGTAGTTTTGGTCACGTGACCGAAGTGGAGTGTGAAAATGGTTCTATGGATCACGTGACCAAATCAGACTTGACTCAAAAGCAACTCCGCAACTGTACATCTACTCCGCTACAATTGCTTGCTTGTTCTGACCGTTTCTATTGTCATTTTGAGTTAGCGAAGAGTCTCGGCATGAAGTGAAATGTGAATATTTCGTCGAGTGAAGACCGAAATATAAATCTGTTGAATTCGGAAGTATTAGTAGGGCTGTATATGAGGATAAGGTAGAAAAAATCCGGCTTTCCTCCCTCAAACGCCTTGATATCGCTCTTCCAAAGAGGAGATAAAGGAACTCAAATTGAATCAAAGTTTCAGAGGTCATCTCGGATCTGAGAAAGAGTATTGTTCGAGCTCTCGAGGGTATTATTATTAGCTTGAACAGGGATCGATTTATGCGGTGCTGTTCTGCTTGGTTGCTTTTTCCCGTCTTAGATGTAGCTTATTTAAGAAGTTGTGTTGAGTACTGTAGCCGAGTGTACGGCAATGGGACTCCAGTGTTTGGCGATCCAGCTTGTATTGGTGATACCATCAGCTACAGATTTTTTGATAATGTAGTCTGCACGTGTATCAGTTTTTTGTTCTCAAAACTGTCATCCTACTTGTGCACTCAGTGATATGATCATTCGTTTGTGTGAGAGTAGAAGCATTAACACTGACAAGCTGGTGACTATCTGCCAACGCCCACAGTAAACCACTACTTGTAGACTCTTCCTCCAACTTACTCCGAAATACATTTCATTGTCTATATACGTTTGTGGACGAGTACCTTCTGGTTTTGATGGCATGCAAGTCCACGTCCAACCTGACCAACCTCAACTAGCTCTGATTCAGTCGAGGATATCATGTTCAGGACACCACTTGCACAGACACTGACCCTCCACCGGTGACTTCTCTGTCCAACCATATGAATCATGTTAACGAGCTCTTCAGTGAGAGGGTGTTCCGGGCCTAGGTCTTTCACCAGATGTTGGCCGGTGATCAGGATCTTGCGGGCAATAGTCGCCAGCTCGGTTCGTGCGGGCTCGGGCATTTGATCGTACTGCAGATGAAGCACATTGTAGTATCTGGCCAGAGTTCCGAGTCTGTTGATCTGGATCTTGAGATAGGTGAGACGGTTGCAGAGGTCTGTGGAGATATTTGAAGAGACAGTATCGGCAATGGGGGCAGTAGAGACTGTGTGGGACATTTTAAGCGATTTGTGTGCTTCAGCGAGTTTGGAGGAGAAGAGGTGTTTTGGCTATTGAGAAGGTGTTGACTATAAACATGCCTATAACCAGAAGACGTTCACAAGCCAGTTGTCAAGGTAACCAAGAAGTCATCTAAATGAGAGTGGATGTGTACTAAAAAGGGTACCAGAAGAACTGCAAAAGAACTGATAATTGAACGGTCCTGTTTCTATCATTCTGGCATGAATATTGTGGGATTTGGGTGGAGAACAGCATCAAAGCCACGTCTCACAACACGATATTAACACAGTAAAACCCCCCAAACTGGATATATGCGATTCATTCGACCGATTTTGTACTCCAGAAATAATCCTCAATTTTTCCTCCTCCGAGCCATAACATTGACCTGCGTTGTAAAGCTGCACTTGGACGTCTCCTAATTCTTGAAACAAATACAGTTCTCGCTTAACAGAGCACAACAAGGGCTTTCAGAGTCACTCAAAAAACACATTCCGGTACTCCGATTTGGACAGAAATTTTGCCACCACCTAAAACCGTCATGACCGTCAGATTTCACTTTTCAGCTTGTTCACAGCTCCTCTGGAACCACCATTACCACACCCCCCTCCTCACCCATAAACTTCTCCCAACTGTCACATGACCTGGCGATTCTAGGTTTTTCAATATCCACATCATCTCGACCATCTCCACAACCATCCCCAACCACAGCATGGAAAACCCGCTATTGACCGTTCTATCGCACCGCACCGCCGGAATCGAGTACCGCGGAGTCGTGACTAAGCGGCTCGCGACCCTCAAGCGTCGACTTGGCGTCCAGACGAAAAACACAAAGGAGTACCAGCCCAAGCAGGTGGCTGCCGAAGACGTGGATCAGGACGCTCGATTCGCACAACTGCTGCTGCTGCAGGCCGAGCGGGCCTGGGCCGTGTCGCAGGAGACGGCGTCGGTGCTGGAGACCAACGGCTCGGCCGGCAAGCGCAAACGGGTTGCTTCGAAGCTCACCAAGGCCGTGCAGTACGCCGTGGCTCTGGAGGAGTCTGCCTCAGCTTCTCTGAGCAACGAGGTCCGGCTCCAGATTGCCACGTATCGTCTTCTGCTCGAGGGCGCGCTGTACGCACACAAAAAGCAGTGGCAGAAGCTCGTTGCGCCGTACTCCGCTGCCCGGGTGGGACTGTCTGCTCTCGTGACTCTGGCCAAGGACGCCGAGGAGGCCGAGCTGCTGGCAGACGTCATCTCGACGCAGATTGACCCCGCGCTGGGTGTCGCGCTGCTCAAGGTGGCGCCTGAGCGTAAACTCGATCTCGAAAACGCCTCCAAGGGCTACGTTGATGCGGGCTCCGATTTCGGCAAGCTCGTGCTCAAGATCAGCCCACATGCGCTGGAGGTGGACGAGGCGCACGGACTGGACGAGATTGAGTGGCGGGGCCACGTGGCGAAAATCACGGATCCGGACGTGGCCCGGACCGTGAGCTCTGCGCTGACACAGTCGCAGGCCGCCGACAAGACGATTGCTGACTACGACACGCTGCTGTCGCTGTGGCAGTCGGCCAACGATCTGGTCAAGGAGGAGCTGGAGCGGTTCGAGCTCGCCGGAATCGCGGCCCACGACGACACCACCCAGAACGCCCACATTGTGCTCACCTTCATCAACTTCCACATGCTGCAGCAGCGAATCGAACGAGACCGGCTTTTGCTGAGCGAGGTGTCGCAGCTCAAGACGGGTGACCGAAAGGACCACGCCAAGAGCGCCAAGGACAAGCTGCCCAGCGCGCTCAAAATCTCCACCCACACACGGCTGCTGCAGCTCAAGGACTCGGTGCGGCTGCTCGGCAACATTGTGCAGTCCGTCGACGAGATTCTGAATCTCGCGGGTGTTTCCAACGACGCATCGCTCGTCGCTGCTCTCACAGCCACCAAGGCCGCATACAGAGCCCAGAAGCTCGCTGCTATCGGAGCCTCCTACGATCTCGTGGGCGACTACAAGAACGCTCTTGCGCTCAACAGCAAGGCTCTGCAGCTGCAACAGACGGTCGGAGACGGCGACCACGAGACTGTCACTGGTATCCCCGTGCCTCAAAACGCCCAGCTCGCAGCCAACACGGCTCGTCTGCAGGCTCTGGAAACCATTGCCCAGCGACTCACGGAAAAGCCCCTCAACCACCCCGTCTCGGACAACATGGACTCGTATCCCATGGCCACGGCCTCGGACACGGCCCACAATATTGTCGAGTTTGACCAGCGGCTGAAACCTGTGCTCGTCAAGCCTGTGTTCTTTGATATCGCCTATAATTATGTCGACTACCCTGCCGACGTGCAGGCCGACAACGTCAAGGGCGAGGAGCAGAAGACCAAGAAGAGCGGATTTTTGGGCGGACTTTTCCGGAAGTAAAAGGGAGGATATGGCAGGAATATAGCGGATTGTATAGCGGAAAATGTATGCTCGAGCAGTGCTCTGAGCTTGGACTGAAGTGAGGGGGTAGGCGCGGACGATGACTCATGGCCTGGTGAGTTGTATGAAGAGATTGTATTTGGGGGTCGTTGAATGTGCGAACTTGTAACAGGAGGAGGGTGATGACAGTCTCGACGGTGAAGTTCTGAGGATGGGAACTAGATATATGGAGAAGTATTACAGGGGTGAGTTCCATAGCACTTTCAGATCAACAGAACTGAGTGGCAGTTGCAATGGTCAAGACTCAAGAGACTTCCTAACACTAGATGACTCGATTGTCGTTACTCTCATTTGATGGTACAGCAATAAAGGATGAATGCTGAGTATCAAAAGGAGCACATCTACAAGTGGACGGATTGTGAATAGAACGTAAGAATCAGATCTGAATTACAAGCCCAGTTATCATGTAAATGCTTGTCAACCTGGTGTTGAGAAGTCAACGTCAGAAATCTTTCGTACAAGTTAACAGCTTCTCAAGAACAAGAAAAACATGCTCTCCCACAGCTTCTGGTGTAGCATTGACAATAGGTACAGTACTTGTAGTCAGATAGATAATGATTCAAACAATGAGCAGCTACGGGTGCAATAACCACCGTGTTACGTGTCACTGATATTTATCAAGGACATGTCTGAAGATACTGTGGAGATATTGAGACAGATTGTCATCAAAGTCGAGCAGCAACGGGCTGACCGATTGAGAGTCGTATCGAGACTGTTGATTCACATTTGAATTTGAGAGGCCAAATAGTTGGCTGATTTCAGAAATCTATCTTAGAGTCAAGAAACCAATTTCGCAGTTAAAAAATAGTAATGACTCTCCTTACATTAGACTTGCGTCTTCACCACTCTACAATCTCTTCTTTACTCTTGATACCGCCTTCAATCTGTGAACGCTTTGAACGTTTTTTACGCGAACGTCATGGGGAAAACAAATGTACTGTAGCTATGTAAATATATAAGAGGCCAAAATCCACCCTGGATATCGTGGGGCTGTACACCTGCCGTGAAATTTTCAACATGCCATTCACTGTCTCATGTGGGCCGTTGAAGTAGTCGGAGATGAGACATGGACATGGATCTGGCTGTTCTAATACGGTATACCAGTCACGAGACAGTTATACACTTGTGGGTCGTGCTTTCAAGAAGATGACTTTGTTGGACCTAAGCCGAGGTTCTGAAGAGGGCTCTCAGTTAGTTTGTCGACAAGGAAACGTCCAAACTGTTTGGTGATTTTTGAAGGCTTCCCAGAACGGCTCAGAATAGAAAGGTAGAGCAGTTGAACGGGGAATTACGTCTGTCAGTAGAGGGTGCTATGGGACGAGAAGAAAAGCAACTCTAGCTCCTCTATCCATATATCACCTGACTAATAGCAACGCTTCTAGCAATCAACACTTGCACACTCCGTACAGTCGTAGAGTCTACATAAGCACACTAGCTACACCACTCTTGATTAAATGACATTAATAAATAAATACAAGCCCCGTTTTTCGGCTTCCTCGCCAGACCCATCTTCGTCTTCACCCTTATCCCCTCCTCGCCCCCCGTCTAACACCTCCTCTCACAGATCCTCCTCTATACAACCTCCTCTTCATCCGTTCGTCTCTCTCTCGTTTCTCCTCCTCCTGTTTCGCCTGAATCTGCGCCTGTTCCGCCAGTTGAGCCTCTCGTCGCAGTCTCTCCTCCTCTTCTCGCTGATGTTGAATCTCCAGCTCTCTCATCCGCTGCTCGTGCAGTTCCTGTTCCGCCATACGCCCATGCCACGTGGCGTCGTTGAGCAGCGAGTATGTGTGGCTAGTTTGCGCCATGATGGTGTTCCACTTGTCTGCCAGCAGATGCGACGAGTTGACGTTGGCCTGGACCGTCTCAACGTGCTGGGTGGCTGTTCGCACGGCTTCGCGCGTGTTTTCAATCACCAGATTCAGCTGCTGTAGCTGACTAAGCTCCTTCTGCAGCTGATCCTCGCGCTCACGTGGATCCAGCGCCAACGGCGTTTCCATCGACTCCTTGAGGCCCAGTAAAGAGTCCCGCACTGACATGTTGTGTGGTTGTTGAGATGGAATCAGAGAGCTCGTCTGCATGTCCTCATGCACGCGTACATTTAGAGTTTGAGCCGCAGGCAAATAGTGGAAAATTGAATTCCCATGTGACATAATCAGTACTGACTGTAAGTATTTATTAATGTTATTCTTTTAGTCGCCGGATGATTTCGAGTAGAATGTTATATTTTTCATCAAAATCGGCTGACTCAATTATCATTCCAGAGACTGACATATACTCGAAGGTTCATTGTCATTAGCTGACTGACCCAAGCTGAACAACAGAAGTGAGCACGAGTACAGTGAAGACACACTTCCACTTGAGTCACGTGACTTGTTCGAGTCACGGAGCTACTCCAATTCCCGAAAAACCTCCGTACACTGCAGTGCTTTTAGTTTGAGACCTCAACCTCTGTGCCAAGTAGCCTTATATCAGTTCGAAACAACGTCAATAACTACACCACTACTGTAGATGCGTTGTGTTTGTTGAGCTTTTAGTTGAGCTACCCCGAGAATTCATTCAATGTGCTACAGTGCTTGGACTATTGTGCTCAGAGTCATGCCAACGCATTGGATAGGTACGAGATTGATACAAGTACCCAGTTGTAATTCAGCTAGTTTATAAACAGTCAGCGCCAGAAAACCTCGAAATTGTACAGTATAAAGCCACCCTTCAACTCATGGAATCTTGCATCACCAAACTGAGACTCGTATATGATCCCAAATTTAAAGAGTCGATAGAAGACGATAAATACTAGTATTATTGAGATCCAAAAGCAAAAATGCATACATGCAGCTTTGAGAATTACGGTGGCACCTCTGGATTATCTCTGACATGTGTAGTCGCCAAATTTCGCGAGTTTTTCGAAAATTTTCAGCTCTTAAGCCTCCAACGCTAAAAACAGGCAAGAATTTTCGGGCGGTTGGTGTAGTGGTAACATATCTGCCTTCCATCATCGATTTGATCGTTAGCAGGTGCCAGGGGTTCAATTCCCCTACCGCTCATACTTTTTGGGCCGCATCTGGCGCTCTTTTACAGAATATGGTGGAATTCGTCGCCGCCGATTCCAACACCCAGGCAACTTGCCGGAGTGGTTAACGGGACAGATTCGAATCATCGTACTATCTGTTGGGCTTTGCCCGCGCAGGTTCGAATCCTGCAGTTGTCGGTGTTACTTTTTTGCTTACAGAACGAGTTTTTTTGGACATGGCTTGACGGATCAGTAACACCCGATTATGTCATCTGTCTGCTTCACAGCTCGTATTTTTGGTCTCACCGTTAAAATCTTTTCGAAACTTTGAGCATAAGCGTGATAAGACGGAAACCTTTTGTCTGTGCAAGCTCACGACTGTCTGATTTCGTGCACTGGGGGACGATAGCAACAGGAAGAATATTTCAGTCATGTCTTGTCAATCAGCGATCAGTAGCCACTGCTCAACTGTGAGTGAAGTGTATATAAGCAAATTTACTTCAATTATGTAACTCTATAGTTAAGATTGACATGGTGAAGAAGTTAGTGTTGACAAGCTCCCAACTAAACTTAACAGAGATTATACTTAAAACTACGAGTGCAGTAAATCCAATAGAACACTTCATACAAACCACAAAGCAGTCAGAGAAGTTCACACATCAGATTGTGAATCATTAAAGAAGTTTATATCGTCAAGAGAGCCCAGAAAACCTGACTTTTTCCGCCAAAAACGTCTTTTTTTCTCTCTGCAATACCCCCAATCAAGCCCGACTTTCACCAATCCGATATAGTGTAGGGGCTATCACATCACGCTCTCATGTTGAGAACCGTGGAGACCGGGGTTCGATTCCCCGTATCGGAGCACGTGACCAACGGTCAGTCTCTTTTTTTGCATGTATCAAAAGAACTGGATCTTTTTGCATCTGGTGCCCACCTTTGTCCGAGAGCGCCTGAAGATCCAAGTTTTTGGGGTAGAACTGCGTCAAAAACACCTACAATTGATCTGAACAGCTCTAAAGTGTCTAAATTTTGCGGTCAGGTGACACACCCTTCTCGGGAAACAGCTTCAACACCCGGAAATGTCAGTTGCGGCCATATCCTGGTGAAAATACGGCTTCCCGTCCGATCAGCCATAGTCAAGCACCAGAGAGCCCAGTTAGTATTGTAGTGGGAGACCATACGAGAATCCTGGGTGCTGCAATTCTTTTTCGGCTGTAAAGTGCTGTATTTTTGTTACCCTAGGGTCTGGTGGATGTGTGTTGACTTCTGTTTTATCTGATATTGATCGTTACGATAACAAAGATACGAACACGAGTCTGATTTGAGGTGAGGTGTTTACTTTGACTTCTGGAAAGCCATTGAGAGCTCAGGGGGAGCGTAACGATGCCCAGATAAGTCAGCAGAAGTGAGCTAACGTACTTAGAAAACCCATGAACATTCAATGGCTGACATCGCGATTAGGTTGCTGGAGGTGCATTATCTGAACTCAATAAACATGATAGGAATCCAACAAAGGTGTAACTGGCAGATAATTCATCTGGAACAGAATCTAGGCTTGCTAGTATTCAGCACTCACTTTGGGATTATCTGATAGCTACTAAGAATGATTGTTGTCTCAAGGTGATGAGGAACTACGAATGAGTAATTACTGCCTTAAGTGAGATGTAGTTACTATTCACATGCTGTCTGAAAAAGTTTTGTTGTGAGTATATTCCAGTCAACTTCTGCGTCATCTCTTTGGTCCACTCGAGTCCGATACCAATTCTGTTTTTTTTGATAATCCGATACGTTGTTTGTTTCTACTCTGAGTCAACTTTTCCACATGCCTTCAGAGTCGGAAACCACTCCAGAATGCTCATACACGTCACCATAAGTATACAATCAATACATACTGCCACCACCCGGCGGCACTCCAGGGCCTCTGCCTCTTGTTTTTCTTTCTGTTATCCACTCCCACCTCATCTACGCCGCCACCAGCATCACCGTGACAATATGCAACGCCAAAACGTACGCCGAAAAGACGTTTCGGGTGATTCTGTTCCTCAGAATGCCCTTGGCCAACGCCAGCGTGACCCGCTCGACCGGCGTCAGTCTCGAGTACATTCTGTCCGTTTCTCGTCCCCTGAACTGCTGGAACGGCGTCAGACCCTCCTCGTACGCATCTCTGTATTTGGACGCGGTGTTTGTGGTTGTGGAGGGCGCCTTGGTGCCGCTGGCAGCATGTGATGCCATGTATCGAGTCTTTTCGTAGAGCTCGAGGTTGTCTGACTTGAGCACCGCAGTTTCCTGCCGAAGCTCGGAAACCAGCGCAAAGTTCTTGCGCAGTTCGTCCTCCAGCTGCGCGATTCGCTCCTTGAACCGGTCTCGCTGCTGGGTGATGATGGGCAGCAAGTCCGAGCCTCCCCCAACTCCTCCAGCCTGCACAGATCGATCATATCCTCCAATGATCGACGAAGTGGGCGATAGACGTCCACTGGGGCCTCCGCGGGTAGTTCGACGCGAGGGGGCAATGGATCCAGCCACAGATCCAAGCGAAGTTGTCGTGAGATCGGACTCAAGACGAGCATTCAACGACGAAGCTTTATCGTACGAAGCCTTGGCGTCCTGCAGCGACTTGGAGAGCTTGGCAATGGTCTGCTCGTGCTCCTTGGTCTTGTTACGCAGCACCGTGAGATCCGACTGCTGCTTTTTGTTCTTCTGGAGCAACATGTGTTCCAGGGACTCTCGGTCGTCGGATTCCTGCGAAAACTCGACCGACCGGAACACCTCCAGTTCCCGCTTGAGCTCATCGTAGTCGGTTTGAGCGGCCAGACGCGCCTTGAGAGCCGCAGACTCATCTTCTCGTCTCTGCACCGTCTTTTTCAGCTGTTCGGCCTCTTCCTGGGCAGAAACAGAAGCCGACTGAAGCTGCTGTTTGGCGGCCTCGAGACGAGCCAGCAGACCCCTGTTCTCCTCCTCCAGCGACGACGAGTCCGCGTCGGTCTCCGGTTTCTCCTCAATCTGTTTTCTGAGATCGAGGTTTCGGGCCTCGAGGTCCAGAAGTCGTCTCTGGGCCTTTTCGAGATCCGAAGTGACGATTTCCATCTCGGCCGACGAAATGGCCGCGGTGGCGCTCGTCTTGGGCACCTCCACCTCCTCGCCGAGCTTCTCCTCGTACGTCTCGACCTTTCGTCTCAGCTCCTTGCCCATCTCTCGCGACTCGTTGACCTGCTCGGAGAGCTCGGATTCGCGCGATTTCCACGTCCGCCGCTCCTCGTCAAACGCCGCCTCCATCTCCTGCTGCTTGGCCTTCACTTTAGCCGCCACTGTTTCGGCATTGGACATTTCCAACCGCAGCACCTTTTGTTTGAGAGTGTCGTAGTCTGCGTATCGAGCCACCTGTTCGCTGAGCTTGGCATTTTCGGCCGTGAGCCGGCTCTGACTCGCTGCAACACCCACAGCGTCACTGGAGGCCTCCAGCAGCGGTCGGGGGTCTGGAGCCTCGGCCAGCAGCTTGTAGACGTTGAGAAAGGCGGTTTCCGAGTTGCGAGCGCGCTGAGTCAGCCGGTCAATCTCGCCCTGGTACGCCTTGAGCAGCGTCTTGATGCCCTCCAGCTTGTCGTCGTCCTCCAGCTTCTTGAAGTCTCTGGTTTTGGAAGCGAGCTCTTTTCGGGACGCCACGGAGTCCGTTTGGGCCTCGACAATGGTCTCGCCTTCCTGGTCGAGCTGCTTCTGCAGCCCCAGCAGATCGATTTCCGTCCACTTTTGGATCGCAGCTTCGAATTTGTCTTCCATCGTAGCGTTGTTTCCACCTCGCAGTGCTGGCGTTTATACGTGGCAGGTGGAGGACGTGATATGCACGCTTTCGGAGGTTGGGAGGAAGTAAGGTTTGGATACGAGATGGAGGGGGGAGGAGAGAAGAGCAAATTTTTGGAGGTTGTGGAGGTGGCGTGGTCTTGCAAAAGCTGGAAATCGGTATAAGGAGTTCATATTAGCTTACTGACAAAAATATGCGTTGATCTGGGTACTACCAGTACGACTTTGAAGGATGTTGTTGTGCAAAATAGAGTCAAGTATGTACTTGGGAGATGGAAGTAACTGTAAGTAGTGAGATTGTCTTTCGTGATGGGGCGATGAGTAGAAAGACGTAATACAGCAGGTCCGATTAAGCCAATTCCCTTTGTCCTGGATTTGTCACTAGAGCTACCCGTGTTCAAGTTGCTTACATTAGAATGAGCCTTCACTATTCATGTGATGTGATCAGTCTGAACTTCCAAGGGTCTGAATGGCTCCAAAACCAAAAATAAATCAAACCGTCGGCCAAAGAAGTTGTCGCTGACTATGTATGTATACAATCAGCAATTGGTCATGTCTTGACACCCTATTAATTGCATAATCAATACAATGAGAGGATTCTTCAAGACATTCAATGCTATCAGCGGAAGAAGAAATGGAGTCATTCAGGCCTGAAAGGCACGCGCAACACATGTAATCTTCCTTCAAGTACAATACAGTCACTCATGACTTCAATGGACTAGCAGCCTTTCTGCAAAACATGATCCACAACTACGTCTAAATGTACATCCACGATAAACCGCTTTCCCTCGTTCCCCCCGCCGATATCCAAAACAATTAATTAATGTGCTTTTCGTTTTCTGTCCCGCTCTAGTAGTTTCCCTGCTCGGCCTGGTCGGCCAAGTATGCTTTTCTCCAACTCCACTTCAACAAAATCGCCAGCATTCTCCACACGCCAAAGTCGGGCCACAGCGTGTCCACAAACTCGATGTGCGCGCCCTGGTGGCTCTCCCACAGCATGAAATCCGAAAATCGACACACTCCAGACGTCCGGATCAAGATATCCAGAGGTGGAGAGTTGCCGGTGTACATGTGAGATGCCAGCGTCTGCTCGGAGATGTCTGCCGGCTCGATTTCGCCCTTTTCGGCGTCCCGCACGACCCCGCGAATCCCGTGCGCAATGTCGTCCCGTGACGTGTACGGGAAACAAATGTTGAGGGTCGCTCGGGTGTGTCCCTTGGTCATGGTCTGGGCCTTGTCAAACAGCTCCGCCACGTCCTTGCGCAGCAAAGATCGGTTGCCCAGCACCCGGATCCGGATCCCGTACTGCTCCGCCAGCTCGCCGCTCTCGCAGATCTGCGTGAGCCGCTCCTTGGCAATCTCCATCAGCGACTCCACCTCTCGCGGTGTGCGCTTGAAGTTCTCGATGGAAAATGCAAAAACCGTCACGTCTTCGACGCCGGCGTCGTAGCACAGCTCGAGAATCTGGGCCAGCGACTCAAAGCCCTTGGAGTGGCCCTCGCGGGTCTCCAGCTGTCGTTCGCGCGCATATCGTCGGTTGCCGTCCATGACAAAGGCCACATGTCGAGGAACCGGTCCGGTGGCCAAAATGCGAGCCACACAGGTTTTGCCCCACGACAAAAACCCCTGGATGCCCGGTAAAGTGCTCAACATGGCTGTAGCGTGTGTAGATGTGGTTTGGCAAGACAAGTCGGCGATTCTTCCACCTGTCACTTTTAGACTTCTATGTTGGAGGTTTATGCACCGTCATGTGACGAGTTGGGGAGAGTTGGAGCGGTTCTACAAGTAGGCATAAAGTTGCTAGGAGCACGATGGGGGGCGGTTTTCACGTGATGAATTACGCAGGACAAGACTGGTCACGTGACAAGAAGATCCGTCCTGTTCAAACCACCTCTCAGCTATTCACACGACTACGCTAGCCTCATGCCACTTTCGTTGAGCTTGTCTAGGAGGGGAAACGGTTGAATGTGATAGTGTCATTTTTGATGACTAGACTGGGGGCGGTTTGTGGCAGTGAGGTGGGTCTATTTGCTTGTACTAAATCGAGTTGGGTAAGGTTTCTTCGATTTATTTGATTTATTTGACTCAGTCTGAATTAAACTGAATTGATTTGAATTAATTTGAATTTTCTCATTGATTCCATTAAACTCGACAATATGTTCAGTAAATTTTCAATAATTCATTTAAATTGGATAAATCCCCCAAAACTACCACCGACTGTTCTTCATCATATAAAGAGTCCAGCCGGATACACCATAGAAAACCAGCCCACAAACCGCATCGGTCACCCAGGAACCAATACAAGACAGCTTCTCAGAGTGAAGCTCGATAGCAGTGTGATCCTGGAAAGAGAGGTCCGTTCGATAGAGCTTCCACAGCTCGAATCCACCCTTGATGGCCAGATAGATCCACAAAACGGGAATCAGAAAACCCAGAAAAAAGAGCCGCTGATAAGGTCGATCAAAATCAAAGTCATACTTGTCGAAGCTGTCCTGAGACTCGATAGACCCAGCATAAGAGAATTGAGAAGACATGTTGAATGAATGAATATACTGACCGAATGGAATCACCAACACCAATTTATACATCTACACAAATACACAGCTTCATTGACCTACCCTCTTCAGGTTCCAAGCCCCAATATCGCCATGTGGTCCATCCTCTTCTGTCTGTCTGACTTGCCGTGTCTCCATTGGGTTGTCTCAATGTCAGCCACGATATTTCATTTCGTAAGCCGATATTGAACTTAGAAATGTGTATCAGATGTAATAAGAGCTCTGGAAGTCACCTGAGAGGGCAACTACGGAAATATTCTTGCCCGCTTGGTTTTGTGTCACCCCACCTTAATTTGCGCGAAGTCGAAACTCGCCCGTTACTCCACCAGCAGCAACGCACCAAAGGCGTGAGTTGGCCCACCGAAACCGCCGTATTTCCCTCATTCGGCTGATACCAATATCAACCCTATGTGGGCCAGAATTGACTCGTCGCGATAACAACACACTGTATGAGACACGGGTGATCGACGTAACCTAAAATCCCGTTTGGCGAGCGAAATGCCCGTTTGCGTTGCACTAGAAAATAGCTAATTTGCAGCGGGCCCTTGTGGTTAGCTCCAATGGTCCGCGAATGATTAGGTTTGTGGAAAAAAATTGGCTCCATTGCCGTCGGTTTGGGGCTCAAATAATTTAGAGTTTGGATTATTCAACTGAGGCAGTTTGAGGGGAGTTGGTGGTGGGCGATATGGGGGTGGCAATCAGTAGATGAGACAATCAATTTGATGGCAAATTCTGCCTCCTAATTAACGTGATTTCCCCCGATTTGTTCCGATTAAATTCCAGTATATATCGGCTTCCCCAACTTCACCCAATCCACTTCAAACCTTGCGCCGAACATCTACAACTCCAGCAACCGCAGACTCCACCACCCCCCGACGAAAATGCTGAGAGTCGGACGAATTGGCACCAAGACCCTCGCCAGCAGCAGCTGGCGCCTCGCGGCCGGCGCCCGGGCCAAATCCACGCTCACCGAGGCCGTGCTGGAGACCACAGGGCTGCTGAAAACCACGCCCCAGAATCCCGAGTGGTCCGGAGCCGTCAAGCACGCCTCTCGGCTCGTGGAGACGGACACGCCGATCCGCGACCCGTTTTCCATCGTCTCGCAGGAAATGTCGACGCTGGCCAACAACATTGGGTCGCTGATTGGCTCCGGCCACCCCACTCTCAACAAGGTGGCCACCTACTACTTCCAGTCCGAGGGCAAGCATGTGCGGCCTCTGATTGTGCTGCTGCTGTCTCGGGCTCTGAGTGCGATTCCCGAGTCGGACCGAGATCGCGGCACCTTTGACGCCTCGGACGTGACCGAGAACATTGGCGAGCTGAACCCCGAGCCCTCCATCAATGATCCGCTGTCGCCCATTGAGATTCTGCACGGCATCAACCCGGACATTGTGCTGAATCCGCTCAGCAGACCCTCCGATCCGCTGCCCTACGAGAGCAACGGCATTTTGCCCAAGCAGCGGCGACTGGCTGAGATTGTCGAAATGATCCACACGGCTTCGTTGCTTCACGACGACGTTATCGATAACTCTGCCACTCGACGGGGCTCTCCTACCGGCAACGTGGCTTTCGGCAACAAGATGGCGATTCTCGCTGGCGATTTCCTGCTCGGACGAGCCTCCGTGGCCATTGCTCGGCTCAGAAACGCCGAGGTCATTGAACTGCTGTCCACCACCATTGCCAACCTGGTGGAGGGCGAGTTCATGCAGCTGAAAAACACAATTGTGGACAACTCGGAGATCGCCAACAAGGCCACGTTCGAGTACTACATCCACAAGACGTATCTGAAGACGGCGTCGCTCATGTCCAAGAGTTGTCGGGCCGCCGCTGTGCTTTCTGGCGCCAGAAACCCCATTGTCGACGCCTCCTACAAGTTTGGCAAGAACCTCGGCCTGTGTTTCCAGGTCGTCGACGACATGCTGGACTACTCCGAGGGCGAGTCGCATCTCGGCAAGCCTGCGGGAGCCGATCTCAAGCTCGGTCTGGCTACCGCTCCGGTGCTGTTTGCGTGGGAAAAGTACCCCGAGCTCGGCGACATGATCAAGCGCAAGTTTGACGGTCCTGGAGACGTGGAGCGGGCCCGATTTCTGGTGCAGCAGGCCGACGGGCTGTCGCGAACGCGAGAGTTGGCCCAAAAGTACTGCGACGAAGCCGTGGCCAACCTGGACCTGCTTCCTTACTCGGAGAGCAGAGAGGCTCTGCGAAACCTCACCATGAAGATGATGAACCGAAGCAAGTAATGTATATAGAGCATAGATTGAATGAGAAAGAGGGTTTGTAGGGTAGGAACGAGGATTTGGAGGGTGCCAATGAACAGTGTCGAGTTGAGGTCAGGGTGTGTGGTTGTTCATGTGACTGGAGGGCAGGACTGTCGGAAGCACTGTTTGAGAGGGATCAAAGAGGACTGAGCTCACAAAGGCAACAATGAATAGTATCGTGAAAGAATTACAACAAAAAGTGCACTGTAATAACAGTAACCAAGTAGGTTGTTGAAGATGCACTCAAGCTCCCGATCGGCAAAGATGAGCCATGCTCTCGACAGTCAAAGAAGAAAGCTATAAGCTATAGGAGTCCAAAGTGATGATGATACTGGTAAGACAGAGATCAAAACCGGTGAGTAGTCAAGTTTACCTGTTTGAAATCAAGTGAACAAGCTTCAGGTATTTTGCTTAAGGCTCGGACTACCAGCTCATGACTGCACTAGTAGCTGTCCGGTCATGTGTGGGTGAGGAAGATAACTGATTGTAAGTACAAGGAACTGCCTTATCAGCTTCAAAACGAACTCCCGAATACGTTTTATGACAGATTGGAGATTGTATCATATTGGATCTTGCTGCTTAAGACTGCACTCGCATCGCACATCAACACACTTAGAACTGACTCGAAAACAATAAACAGGCAAATTATGGAGATCCCTGATGAACAAATCATTTCAAAACTCGTGTTGTCTCTTTCCATTTTTTCACCCTCCCCATTACTAATCACAGCTACCTCATCATGCAGGCAAACTCAGTTGTGTCCGATCAAACTACACCATGGTGCTACCGATTGTTGTCGGAGTGGGAATCACGCTGGTGGCGTTGGGGGTGAGTACCAGAGATCCAACAGACAGTCATAACCTGTGCTAACACCAGCTGCGGGCCGGATTACGAGCCAGAGCCCGATACAGTGGCGTTCCCGAGACGCTGCTCAACAGCAGGCATTATCTGGGCGGTTTCCAGCACAATATGAGCCGCAAGGAGGCGTTGTTGATTCTGGGATTTGCCCGGGAACACGGCTCGGTGACGCTCAACATGCTCAAGGACAAGCATCGCAAGGTGATGATGCTGAATCATCCCGATCGCGGCGGATCGCCTTTTGTTGCGAAGAAGATCAACGAGGCCAAGGACATGTTGGAGAAAGAGGTGAAGAAGTGATCACGTGGAGGTTGGAGCTGTGGGCGACTAGCATGATACAGACGTCTTGTCCGCTGGAATTGTATATATTTAACTGTTACTTATGAGTGGTTGGGGGAGGGGGGCAATGTAGAGGGGTGGGGATGAGTTGTCCAAGTGGACAGCAAATCAGGTAAAAACGGTATCAAGGGATAGGTGCAGTACCACAGATCATGGCCTGAACTTTTCGTAATTATCGCTAAAATTTTCCAAATTGACACGAATTAGAAACGTATTTCTTTTTTAAATCATTTGGCTCAAATCGCATTGCCCTCATCCTCTAACTGCATCACTGCACATGCACCTTCCACAACTAAGTTGTTCACCATCTTCACCCCTACACGCCGCACAACATGTCCAAACGAGACACCTTTTACGGGTGGTATTTGTGAGTACAAACGCAAAGAAATGACAGCACAACGGCACATCACTTCATTGTTGTCAGCTCGCCCTCACGCTCTTCGCGTCCTTCACTAATTTAGCGCCATCCACTTCATCATCACCCTCATGGTCGATGGAGGCTTTGCCATCCCCTCGGCGTACAAACTGCCCGGCCAGCAGTTCATGGAGGACTTCCACGTGGCGTCCAACGAGGACTTCATCGTGCTGGAAAAACCGGCCTGGTTTATGGCCTTCATCTGGATCGAGATTCTCTTCCAGCTGCCCTTCTTCGTTTACGGAGCCTACAAGCTGCTGACGAAGAGCACCACGCCCTCCACGTATCTGTGGATGCTGGTGTACGGTGTCAACGCGAGTCTGACGACTCTGGCGTGTCTGGCTGAGGTTTGGGCTCGACCGGGACTCACTGATGCGGTTCGGTACAACCTGTTGGCAGTATACGCCCCTTTCTGCTTCATTTCGGCTTTCATTGTCGTCGACGTCTTCCAGCGGTTGCAGGGGGAGTTGCGAAAGGTCAAGGTTGATTAGAGAAGCAGAGGAGACGTACTGGCTTGATTCTGCGATTTACGAGGCAATTGAGATGATGTTCATCAATGTTGCCAGTCCGACGAGTGAATAGGAGAACTTGTCCAACACTCTTGCAACTCTCGTGACAGAGATATTACAAGGAAGGATTCGATTACCTGGTGGGGTTACAATACCTGGATATGTCTCGAAACCAATCTTACCATGAATCGACTCAACCGCTCGCTCAATACAGACGCTAACCACCTCAAGTCTTGTACATACAAATACTGATATAATTGATGACACATCACCGTAATTTGAATATTGCTCTCTCAATTCACCGTAGCAGGTGTGTTTTTGTTCTTATTCACCAACTCCAGCTCAGTTCTGAAAAATTACTTGTCTCGAATCTTCCAGTCCACCGTAAATTACCCGCCGCTCAACCAAGCTTATCACGGAACAACTCAGAGTCCTTTCAAGTGGCCCAATTTTCGACCGACTACAAATGTGAACAAATAAATCAATTCCACGGTGGCCACAGATGTAACCCATTTACTACACAACTTGTTCGCTCACGTTTCTGTCACGTGCTACACACCTCCTCCATTTCCCCACACCCCACTTTTCACATTAGCCTCGATGCAGGCCAAACTCTCTTTTCTGCACGCTCCCTTAACCTCGGCCGACAGATCACAGTCTCTCCTCCACCACACTCCGCATGCCGTCTATCAGCCACAAACCCATCACGGCGAAGCTCGTGGCCGCCCCGGATGCCACCAAGCTCCAGCTCTCGACCTATTTGTACCACCAGCTCTTTTCCGACAAGCCCGCAGAGCCCTATGTTGCGTTCGAGGCCCCCGGCATCAAGTGGGCTCTGTATCCCGCGGAGGAGAACAGATCTCTGCCGCAGTACACGTGCCAGGCCGACATTCGCCACGTGGCAGGTGGCCCCAAAAAGTTCATGCCTGTTGTGCTCAAACGCGTAACTCCAGTGGCCATTGAACACGCCATCATCACCGTGCCGGCATCGCAGTACCCAACGCTCAACACGCCCGAACAGGTGCTCAAGGCCCTCGAGCCGCAGCTCGACAAAGACCGGCCCGTGATCCGCCAGGGCGACGTGCTGCTCAACGGCTGCAGAGTGCGTCTATGTGAACCCGTCGATCAGGGCAAGGTGGTCAAAGGCACAACCAAACTGACGGTCGCCAAGGAGCAGGAGGCAATTTTGCCGGCAGATCGGGCTGCTGACGTGGCGTTTGACATTGCCGAGTTTCTGGACTTTGACTCGCCGGACGCCAAGACCCGTGAATCCACATCGCTCCAGGTGGCTCCGCTAGAGGGGGCTCTTCCCACTGCTCCGGCAGACCGCTTCGACGACTGCGAAAGCCACGGATTCGTCAAGACGGAAACCATGTCGAAACTGGGCGTCTTCTCGGGCGACATTGTGACCATCAAGACGAAATCCGGCGCACAGAGAGTGCTCAGGCTGTTTGCATACCCCGAACCAAACACAGTCAAGTACGACGTGGTCTACGTGTCGCCCATTCTGTACCACAACATTGGCGACACGCAGATTGAGGTGACTCCCCAGGATGCAGACACCCACAAGTCTGCAGGAGAAGCTCTGGACTCTGTTCTGGAGGCTGCCGAGGAGGTCAAACTGGCTAGAGTGCTGGGACCCACCACCACAGACCGAACGTTCCAGACAGCGTACCACGCCGGTTTGCAGGCGTACTTCAAGCCCGTGAAGCGAGCTGTTCGAGTGGGCGATCTCATTCCCATTCCGTTCGACTCCATTCTGGCCAGAACGATTGGAGAAGACCCCGAAATGAGCCACATTCCTCTGGAAGCTCTGGCGGTCAAGCCCGACTCGGTGGCGTGGTTCCAGGTCACCTCGCTCAACGGCAGCGAAGACCCCGCGTCCAAGCAGTACCTGGTGGACTCGTCGCAGACCAAACTTATCGAGGGAGGCACCACTTCTACGGCCGTGATTCCCACCAGCGTGCCCTGGCGCGAGTATCTCGGCCTGGACACGCTGCCCAAGTTTGGAGCCGAGTTTGCGTACGCCGAGAAGATCCGCAACTTGGTGCAGATTTCAACATCGGCTCTCTCGCACGCCAAACTCAACACCTCGGTGCTTTTGCACTCTGCCAAGCGGGGAGTGGGCAAGTCGACGGTTCTGCGATCTGTGGCTGCCCAGTGCGGAGTCTCCGTGTTTGAAATCTCGTGTTTTGGACTCATTGGAGACAACGAAGCTCAGACTCTCGGAACTCTGCGAGCCAAGCTGGACCGGGCATATGGCTGTTCTCCTTGCGTGGTCGTACTCCAACATCTCGAGTCGATTGCCAAGAAAAGCGACCAGGACGGAAAAGACGAGGGAATCGTGTCCAAGCTCGTCGACGTGCTGGCAGACTACTCTGGCCACGGAGTTCTACTCGCAGCCACTTCCAACGACCCCGACAAGATTTCCGAGGCGATCCGGTCGCGGTTCCAGTTTGAAATCGAGATTGGTGTTCCCTCTGAGCCCCAGAGACGCCAGATTTTCTCGCATCTGACGAAACCCGGGCCCGGAGGTGACTCGATAAGAAACGCGCCCATTTCACTTCGATCTGACGTGTCTATCGAGAATCTCGCTCTTCAATCTGCCGGTCTGACTCCCCCCGATCTCACTGCCATTGTCCAGACCACCCGTCTGAGAGCCATTGATCGGCTCAACAAGCTGACCAAGGACAGCGAGACCACTCTGGACGACTTGTTAACCCTCTCGCACGGTTACCTTCAGCTCACGCCCGCAGACTTTGACGACGCCATTGCTGACGCGCGACAAAAGTACTCGGACTCCATTGGAGCTCCCCGAATCCCCAACGTGGGCTGGGAAGACGTGGGAGGCATGGAAGGCGTCAAGAAGGACATTCTGGACACGATCGAGACGCCGCTCAAGTACCCGCACTGGTTCTCCGATGGAGTCAAGAAGCGGTCCGGCATTCTCTTCTACGGTCCTCCCGGTACCGGAAAGACTCTGCTCGCCAAGGCCATTGCCACCACCTTCTCGCTCAACTTTTTCTCCGTCAAGGGCCCCGAGCTGCTCAACATGTACATTGGAGAGTCCGAGGCGAACGTGCGACGAGTCTTCCAAAAGGCACGTGACGCCAAACCCTGTGTCGTCTTCTTCGACGAGCTGGATTCCGTGGCCCCCCAACGAGGCAACCAGGGCGATTCTGGCGGAGTCATGGACCGAATTGTGTCTCAGCTGCTGGCCGAGCTCGATGGAATGTCCACGGCTGGAGGAGAGGGAGTGTTTGTGGTTGGAGCCACCAACCGTCCTGATTTGCTGGATGAGGCTCTTCTTCGTCCGGGACGATTCGACAAGATGCTGTATCTTGGTATTTCGGACACCCACGAGAAGCAGCAGACGATCATGGAGGCCTTGACGCGAAAGTTCCGACTGGCTCCCGACGTGTCTCTCGAGGCCATCTCCAAGCGATGTCCCTTCACGTTCACAGGTGCCGATTTCTACGCTCTGTGTTCCGACGCTATGCTAAATGCCATGACTCGAACCGCCAACGAGGTGGACGCCAAAATTAAGCTGCTCAACAAGACCAGAGAAGAGGCCGGCGAGGAGCCCGTGTCGATCCGGTGGTGGTTTGACCACGAGGCGACCAAGAAGGACGTTGAGGTGGATGTGGCTCAGCAGGACTTTGAAAAGGCCAAGGACGACCTCAGTCCGTCGGTTTCGGCGGAGGAGCTGCAGCACTACCTCAAGTTGCGACAGCAGTTTGAGGGCGGCAAGAAGTGATTGTATAGATGTATTATGAGTTTTGAATTGCGGTTGTACGAGGCTACGATGCTTGTAGGTGTTTTATTGAGGTCAGGTCGAAGTTGTAAAACCTCAACCTACTTGAGCGACAGATAGTTGGGATTGCGAAAGAGTGTCCTGTTGAACGTCGTGTCGGAATTTTAGAAACACAGAGTACCAGTGACTCTGATGGGAAGTACTTGTACAGGATGTACCAGCACATACTAATGCAAATCATGGATTCACGAGGATAGATAGCTACTTGAAGAAGGTCAGTAGAGACCTACCAGTTCGAGTGGGTATATCCCCGCAAGAGTACAAAAACACGTGTACTCGTCAGGAGGGTTGGTTTCGAGAACTCTCTTCTCGTCTAGCAAGCTAGCAGTAAACGCTGCAATGAGGTTCGCGTGTTTAATAGCTCCAGCGTCATAATTACCACGGCGAAATGCGAATAAATTACATATTTCAACTCATGCGAGTCGCCCTATTTCAATGATGATAAAACTTGGTCTTCAGCACCAAAACCCCATCCGTAAGTTGGACTGTCATTCCACCATCACTCATGCATCTGAGATGCCCCCAAACATGGGACCGCTAAAGTGGGGGCGACTGCATGACGGAGATATCGGTGGAAGTACGGATGGGAAGGATAATTAAAAAAAGAGCTGAGTCATTTTCCAGCTTGTAATGGACTAAAAAACGCACTAAATCTTCTGAGCGATTGCAACTTTCGGCAGGAATACTGATTGGGAAACGTTTCTGTTCTATAACCAAGGGTGGCGAATTTAGCGTCTTAGCACGGTTCAAACAAGCCAAGCACACCCATACAAGAGCGTTGAATACGGTGCACGGTGCAGAAATAATGGTTAAAGAGCTGGCGCCATATTGCACTGTAAGAGGAGCAAAAATGGTGATATACCACGTTTCTTAACGTGAATAACATCAGATGGATGACTACACTCGTACGAACCAGCAGTATTTGTACCAGCCTTCACCACTCGAAGTTCCCGTTTATCCGTCTTTAGTTTCATCCACCCCATTTCACACTCCACTCTAACTTAGTCATCAGACTGCACCCTGAGGTAAGTTTACTGTCCATCCAAGGGAGAAAACAACCGCCTGATGCAGAACGTGTCTTAATTGTAACGAAGAGAAAACCAGGTCACGTGATTTCCCGCTGACGAATTAGCCACCTGACCTGAACACTCTCCCCCTCAAATTTCTCCCCCCCAACCACTATCTCCGCCACCGTTAAGTCCACCGTTGTGGTCCAACTTTGTAAGCTGCTCAACCCAACCGGGCCTGCAGACCACAGGCACACCTTTCAAACTCTGTGTGCCCAAAGCTCGAGACGAAAAGCTCACCCCGGCTTGTCGACCTCACTCTCTGAAAACCGGCTGAATAAAAACATGGCGGACTTTTCCAACGACCAAAATTTCTTTCTCGGCGATCTGGGCGGCGACGACGGCTTTGGCGGATCCTTGGGCACCGATACTCTGGGGTATTTCGCTCAGGACTTGGCTGACCTTCTTCCTGGGAATGGGGTGACTGAAGTTCAAGCGGCTCAAGTTCAGACACAAGCGCAAGCACCGACACAGTTACAAACACAGACAAATGTGCAAGCACAAACACAGACACAAACGACAAACAATGTGGACCCACCAAGTCTCCCTTCACACCCCACCAACCTACCAACTCCACCAAACGCTCAGTACCCCCACAAGTTTGACAGCCCAGGGGAGAGCGAGAAAAACTCGCCGGAGGACAACGAGACCAAGCAGCGCCGGCGCCGAAAACCGCTCAACTGCCAGTTTTGCCGCCAGCGCAAGCTCAAGTGCGACCGACAGGATCCCTGCTCCACCTGCGTCAAGAAGAAGCGCGGACACATGTGCTTTTACACCAACAAAACTAACACGATTGGCGGGCGGGTCGCCAAGAGCAAAGATCTGCTGGAAAACGGCTCCGAAGCGCAACAGACGAAACCGGTGACGGCAGAAAACTCCGTCATCAGCGGAGGACAGGGGCTGGGAATCCCCGTGACGGTCGACATGTACAAGGATCAGGCGTTTGCGCAGAAGATGGAAAAGTCGGGACTCAACGAAACCATCTCAAAGCTCAACATGGACCTAGTGGAGGACACGTCTGAGGTGGAGTCGCTGAGACAGTCGCTGGGAATGATGAAGCTCGGAAGTCGGGGAAACGCCATCTACCATGGAGAGTCGCACTGGGGCTCGTTGTTTTCCGAGGCCGCGGAAGTGACGGACTTCTTCGACGAGGTCCGCAAACAGGACGGATGGAGCACGTCGTGTGTGGATCCAGCCACTCAACGGCACAAGAAGAACCTCAGTGCGTTGAGTGCTGCCGAACAGGAGGGATCGAACCGACTAGCGCAGATTCTGCAGCTGCTGCCAGCTCGCCCGAACAGCGACAAGCTCGTCAAACGGTACTTTGAGGCCTGTGAGCCGCTGCTCAACATCATCGACGAAGAAGCGTTCATGGTCGACTACAACCAGTTCTGGGAGACTCCAGAGGACACGCAGATTCTATGGCTGGGATTGTTGCTGGGCGTGCTGGCCCTGGCACTACAATCGTCGCTGGACTACCGTTTAGACGACGCCGCTCTCCAGAGACTCACTACAGCGTGGACAGAGTGGCTCAAGGGCATTGATCATTGTCTGGAGCAGGCCATGGTGTGTGTGCGAGCATCCATGGTCAACATCCAGGCTCTGGTGCTATGGGTGTGTGTGCAGTCCATGGGCAACTCTGAGGCCGAGTTTGCCGACGTCTCCTGGACGACTTTCGGAGCTCTAGTTCGAGTGGCTCAATCCATGGGTTTGCATCGAGATCCGGCATGGTTCCGAATGACGTCCGAGCACCAGGAGAAACGTCGGGGAGTCTGGGCACTGATTACAGCGATGGATGTGCACTATTCGCTCGTAGAAGGTCTTCCCCAAGCCATCCACAAGGACTCCACGGACGTCAGACCTCCTCTTGGAGGCAGCTCGTTTCTCAAGGCGCGTGGAATCATCCACCAGATCTTTATGCAGAACTACAGCATTGCCTCCGTTCGAACCATGCCTTATGACCAGGTTCTGCTGCTTGGAGCCAAGATTAGAAAAGTGTACGAGCAGAACAAGGAGGCTGTTCTCACAGACACGTCCGACAACACACTCAACATCATGAAGGGTCTCATTTTCGAAATCGACCATCTCAAAATGATCATTGCCATCCACCGAGTGTTTGCGTCCCAGGGTCTTCGTTCTCCTCGATACAGAAAGTCTCGTGAGGAGTGTGTCACTGCTTCTCTGCGAATCCTGCAGCTTTCTGTCTGGTTCTTCACCGCCGGAACCACCGAAAAGGCCCGGTGTCTGTACCGATGGTTCTTTTCTGCCTTCATTTTC
Organism: Yarrowia osloensis; assembly: GCA_900519015.1. Taxonomy (NCBI): domain Eukaryota; kingdom Fungi; phylum Ascomycota; class Dipodascomycetes; order Dipodascales; genus Yarrowia; species Yarrowia osloensis. The sequence goes on from ULGU01000006.1 coordinate 984,690, forward strand.
CCCACGGTCATCCACTCCCATCTGTTTGTGACCATCTCGCTGATCCGAAACATTCACAGTCTGGAGTACGCCGAGCGAGAAAAACAAAAGGCCGTGTTGCTGGACAGCATTTCCGTCATGGCGAACCAGGCCAAGATCCACCTGAAGCTCGAAAAACAGTTCCAGGTGTGCCAGATGCTGTACAAGAAGGTGCTCAACGTGGAGAACGAGCCGCCCAAAACGGACCCCAAGGTCACTTCTCCGACTGATGCTCCCTCTGTGGGCTCTACTAACGGCTCTTCGCCCTATTCTCATACCACAGCCTCGCCCTATGCTGCTGCCAACCAGAACACTATCTTTTTGGATCTCGACCAGTACCCCAGCCAGGTGTTTGATCTGCCTCCAGACATGCGGATGGTGCCCGATGCCACGCCCAGCGTGCCCAACAAGGATTACGCCATCCCCCAAAAGTTTGACTCCGAGTGGGACGATCTCATGAACATGATTGATCAGCCCGGGCCGGTTTGAAAGATGAAAATAATATTTATGAGTACTTGATGAGCGTAGACGTTGATTAAGACCATCCATATCGTGTACTTGTACTGTAGTAAGCAATGAACTCGTTCTGTCTGTTAAGGGCGTACAACGTCAAGACTACACTCAACAATTGACATATTCACATTAGTATTACTTAGTAGTCTCCAGAATCCCTGACTGTTTTTGCCTTCCATTTCCCTCCCCATTCAGCTGCCGTTCAGCTACCGTTCTTCTTCTGCATCTTCTGCTGATGCTGCTCAATGCCCTCAATCAGAGGATCGACGAATCCTAGACCCTCAGTTCCTTCGGTGAAGAAGTCAAAGTCCATGTCCAGCAGCCCGAAACCAAAGTCGCGCAGCAGCTGCGACGGGTCCTCCTCCGTCTCCTTCTTCTTTCTGTGGCTCGAAGTGGGTCCGGCATTGCTGTTACTCGGCATGGACCCGAGAGCCACAGGAGTATGAGCACCAGCAACTCCAGACAACGAGTGAGATCGAGTCGAGGGAACAGCACTCTGGTGATGTCCAGAGGCCGACGACGGAGAGTGGAACTGGTAGTAGTCCGTGGGAGTCGGCTGAGAGGCGTTGCTGGCAGGAGTGCTGTTGGCCTCCTTTTCCTTGGCCAAAATGTCCACACAGAGATGCACCAGAATGCCCGAGTACCGAGAAGCAAGATGCAAATCGTCCGGAGACGCGTCCCGAAGAGTCACGGAAATCTCCTGAATCACGGAAATGATGTCCTGCTTGGAGTACTTGGTGATATACGACGTGACAGCCAGAGCCTTGAACAGGAAGACGGTAGCATGCACAATTCGGACCACCCACCGAACAGGAGCATATTTGAGAGCCTCCATTCGGTGCACCGAGTTGGCTACAGCCAGCATCTCGCGAGCAGCATCTGTAGCCATGGCAACGTATCGACTCTGAGGAATCAGCTCTTCCACAGAAAGACCCTGTTTGTCTGCTGTGAACAGAGCCAGTGAGAAAATGTACAGCCGCGTGTAGTAGTAGTCAAACTTGATCGACAGGGCGTCCAACTTGTCGTTTTCGGGAGCGTCCACGGGCAAAGAAATGTTTTTGAAATGCTTTTCCTCCCAGTTTTGCAAATGCGGCGTGAACAGAGCCAGAAACCGCAGATACTTGCCGTCCTTAAGCATCTCCCGGGTCGTCTCACGAGACATGTACAGCGTCTCATGCGATAGAGCCATGATTTGAAGCAGTCCGAGTTTGGCGGCCTCAAAGGGAGTGAACTTGAGCGTCGAGGGGGTGATTTCGTTGACAGAACGGGCCAAAATCGACTTTCTGCCCACTCTGATCGCCAGCACCAGTTCGCTCAAATGCGTCGCAATGAACACCTTGGGGTTTGTTTCAAGAATATCGATCTCCTGCGCCAGACGAATGGCTGTTCCGATCATCATCCAGGCCAGACGATCCGACCGTCTGGAGGCACCCAGACCTCCCTTTTCGTCCACCTCCTTGCAATCCGACTCGTTCTGGATCGAAAAGCCGCCTGATCCGGGCGTGTTTCGTCTTGCAGAGTCCGGAGAAGCCCCCACAGACAACTCAACATCGTGGTAGATCTCCGAGTCGGTGGAATCGAACCTTGGGTTGGCGTAATCGAACCATCTCCAGTGAATGGCTCGAGGGTTCCATTCGGAAAAGAGCAGAAACGCGTAAACGGTGCCCAGAGACCTGCTGCTGGCTTCTCCCCAGATACTTCGCGAAATCATCTGCTGGCAGTAGATCCACATTTTCGAGTGGATCTGGGCTGCTCGCGACGCCTTCTTCTTGTTGCCGGGGTTCTCGTGAACCACCACCGGTTCGGGAAGAGAATGGTACCGAGAAGCAATGGTGAGAATGGCTGCCAGAAGAATGGGGTAGTCCGCGAGAACTGAGCCCGAATGCAGCTCCTTGGGAATGAACGGGTAGAACGGATGCATAGTGTGGAAGAAGAAGTCGATGAGGTTAAGAGCCTCGTCTTCGGTGAGAATCTTGCGGGTCCGAATGAGCTCCATATCTCCGAGAGACGCCAGAGGTCTGACGGAAGGAGGAGAAGGAGACGCTGCGTTTGGAGTAGCCGGCGAGTCAATCTTGGGAAACGATCGGGCGGCGTGCGCGAGGATATCCAAAGCGTCCGACGTGTTGTACATTTCCTTCTTTGCAATGTACTCGTCTCCCGTTGGTTCTTGAGTTGGGGTTTGGGTGGGTGGTGGACCTGGTGGCTGTTGTTGGTGTTGAACATTGTGGTGTGGGTGTTGATGTTGTTGTTGGTGTTGACTATGCTGCGGTTGATGCTGTTGTTGATGCTGCTGAGTGTGCTGCTGAGTGTGCTGCTGAGTGTGCTGCTGAGTGTGCTGCTGCTGCTGCTGCTGATGCTGAACAGGCTGCGGGTCCTGATAAAATCCATGAACATGCTGCTGACCAACGTCGCTCATGGATCGCATTCCAGGCATCGGCTGAGTCATCTGCTGCTGGAAGCCCTGCTTGTACTCGCCCTGAAAACCGGGGTAGTCCGGGTCAAAGTCTGGGGAGAACGACGACTGTTGTCGGTACGGCTCGTGGGGCACATTTGACTGCGGAGGAAGCGGCTGGGGAAGAGGATGGCCTCGAGGAGCGCCCTGGAAACGAGTAAAGGGCACCGTTTTGGGAGGGCCGGGAGCAGGAGCGGAGTTGGGGGCTGTGATTGGAGTGGCAACAGGAGGAGGAGCAGCAACAGGCACAGGTTCGTAGTGTTGCTCGCGAGCCTGCGGAACGCCCAGCAAGTTCCTCATCACCACCGGCGGGCTGGGAGACTCCAGTTTGCGTTTCTTCTCCTTTCCGGCCCTCACGTTGGCCACTCCGCCTCGTTTGCTTTCCACAAAGACACACTGCTTTCCCTCGCGTCGACACCGCGCGCACGGCGGTTTGGATGGGTTGGACAGGTCGCCCAGGTCGCACTTGATTTTGCGCTTGCGGCAGTTGAGACACGCCTTGTAGGAGCGGCGGAAGACGTTTTGCGCCTTTTGGCGTTTGGACGACGAAATGGCCGCGAGCTCGTCGTCAGAGTTGATGGGCTGGCCGTCCGAGTCATACTCCACCGTGCCCGAGCCCTCGGGCTCCTCCGAGCCCTCCTGCATGGACATGTTGCTCTCGTCGATGATCATGTCCTGCTCCTCCTCCTTGTTGACTGAGTTGAACATGGTGAAATGTGGTGAATCTGTCGTAGAATCTGTCACAGAATCCGTCGAGCGAACCGACAAAGCTCTAGATCTGTCTGAGTCGGATTATCCGTTTTTCCGTCTCAAAGCTGGTTTTTTCCGGTCTCGTCAGCTCCAGAACGATGGTGATGTGCAACCGATAACCGAAGATGAATATAGGCGGGGTAATAACCGAGGTGCTGAGCAGCGAAGAAATCACCTGTGGCTAGAGGGTCACTGAACGAACGGGTCACGTGTAGCTGTGGAGAAGACGCTCAGACGAGAGGTTCTTGCGAAGAGTGTGATGTGTCGGATTTTTCGTCTCTGTTTTCCAAAGACGTGTCCCTTGATACTTTTATGTCAATACAATGGGGGGACGAGGAGAGGCTATTATTAGGGTTTGACAAAGGCTGGACGCAGTAAAAAAAAAAAAAAAAAAACACTGCCAAATGCACCGTCATGCAGCTTTGAAAATTATGGCCCCTGGACTTTGAAGGCTGGATGTCTGGATGTCGTATATTATTCCACGTTTGGGGGGACACAAATAGAACTAACGGCGATGGCGACAAAGAGAATTTATTACACAAACAGGAGCACAAACACAAACAAAAGCACAAACACCGCTCGTACTTTCTTGAACTCATCCACCCCTCAACGTTTAACTCTCGCTGTGAGTTACTGTTAGCTATCAACACTCTGGGGAAGGGTACATGAAAGCCGTAGGGCTCGACCTGTGCAGGATACGAGGTGGTTGAGGGGGAGAGAAGCAAAGTAGTACTGGTACTCTCATAGACGACATTGCCACGTGTTCTGAACTGAGATTTCCACAGATCCATGTATCACGGGACTGGCAAACAGGGCTCTTTCCCTCTTCTTTCGCCACCCTTCTCTCTCTTCTCTCCCCATCCACTAACATCTGTTGGGTCTAACTAAGCGGTGCAGTAGTGCCGTCTGTGTGGGGCTCTCTACAGCTGAGGTGTGCGCTGCAAGTGTTGGGTGAGGAGATTGAGGATTGGGCAGCGAGCTGGAATACGAGTGTTCAATGCAGTTGCTGCAGAGTAAATATTTGTATTGTAACCGTTCTGGTACCGTTACAATGACCCTCAGTTGTGCTCCAGCTCTTGACACCGCTTACTTTAGCTTTCGAACTGAGACAAGTGATGAGGCGTACAACTCAACATGAGCGAGACAAACGTCTGCTGCTGAGAAATTAGTGCTCGAGAGACTTGGATGCATGTGTGCGTGTGTCAGTAGCCGGGGTGGTAACCGGCCTTTGAGTTGTAAGCATCGTGGAGACTGGAGAAAGAGCCAAGTAGGAGACCATAATTTTGTTGACTTTTGATGGGCTATTTCTTGGACATGACACATTGTAGTGTGGTCATTAGTTACAGTGCGAAGCAGCTCGTCTGAACTCCCGAAGAACCCCCACATAAAATTCTTGTACCAGAAAGACCGCAGGCCGCCCCCCCCAATAATACAACCCGACTCCTCCTTCTCGGCTCACTTCACTCCCGAGGCCCATCTCTCAATCTGAGCATTATTACAGCCCAGGAACGTGATAACCCCCTCCCCCTACACTCCTCGAGCCGTCTCAAACCCCACCAACACCACAAGTTGTATATTAAAAGCCTCTTCTTACCAATAAATCATTCATTCATTCTATATTACTCCCCCTCACCTACATAATGTCCTGATAATAGTCGCTCATACACTTGCCGACAATGGCCGGCAGCACGGCGTTGGTGCCCCGGATGGTGATGCTAAACTGGTTGCCCTGGAGTTTCTGGAGACATCCTAGAAGTCCAAAGTTGCCACTCACCGAAGTGTACAGGACTCCAGCGCCGTAAATGGCGTCACGAGTGCTCTGCTGCGCGTCAATGGACCAGCCAAAGCCCCGCATCACCTTGAGGTTATGAGCCGGGTTGGACGACTTGGAAATGTCCTGGGGCTTGAACACCCGCTGGCTCTCCTTGTCGGCGAGCTGGTTCCAACGGTTCTGGAAGTCGCCCGTGGACACCTGGCTGGCGGTCATGAACTTGGAGATGACGATGGGTAGCTTGAGATGCAGCACCTTGAGCGTGCCGGCCATGTAGGTGATTTTGATGGTGGGCGACGACGTGAACGGCTTGTGGCAGTTGAGAATGATCACCTGCTGCGTCTGCTTGTTGGGCTCGATGGACGAGTCCGGGAAGTTTTTCGTCGACACCGTGAGGTTGTCGGGCTCCTTGTTTGTGATTTCGCACGACAGCGACGAGATGCGCGTGCCCGAGTTGTTGACAAAGTACAGAATCACGCAGCCCAGGTTCTTTCTGTACTCGGACTTGAGTCCCACCTGCATGACGGGATCCTTGAAAAAGGTGCCCTCGTCCTTGATGCACAGGTCGTAGAAGCCCAGATCCCAGTTGGGCGACAGTCCCGAATGCGACACGCCTCTGGAGGGAGGAGGAGGAGGCGTGGTTTTGTTGCCCGTGGACACGTTGTTTTCGTCGCCGAAGGGAGACGCCGAATCAGACCGGTTGGACGACGAAATCTGGCTGTTTTTGCGCATGATGCTCTTGGACCGGATCGCGTCGACTTCCGACTTGCCGGACTTGCCGAGTCCCCACGATCGCTGGTCCTGCGACGTGAGTTCTCGCGCATGCAGTCTGGAAAGCAGGGCCGAAGTGCGGCCTTCAAACGGCGGCATTTCATCACAAATGGTCTTCAGCAACTCCGGTTTCTGCACAATGGCCACGTACTCAATAGCTCGCTGCTGGATTTCGGAATCCGCGCTCGAAGTGTACGCCGTGAGAACACGGAGAATGTGCGGCTTGATGTCGGGGAACATGTTGGCGAGCTTGATGTAAGTGGACAGCAGCATGGCCTTGGTGGGCGCAGACACCTGTCTGAAATGCGAATGCAGGTTGTAGAAGAGCTGGATGGGCTGCACTTCTGTGAGCAGGTCTCCGTACTCGCCCAAAACGTATGCTCCGGTCTTGACCATGCATTCCTGGCACTGTGGCTGGGCGAGATACGTATTAAGCGTCTGGCTGGCGTACTGTTGCAGCGACTCGTTGTTAACGACGATTTGCACCACTCGTTGCCACACTTCTTCGGATACGTGAGCTCCAGCGACCGCAATCAGCTTGAGCGAAATGTCCACGTACCACTTGTATTCGGTGGCGTACTTTTCGACCAGCACGGCGATCTTGATGACCATTTCCTCGCGAATGGCAAAGTCCGCCGTCACCAGGTACTTGAGCAGCTCGGCCACAATCGTCTTCACGTTGGACGAGTCGCACACGCAGTACAGCACGTCCAGCGACTTGCGGCGGATGGAAATGTCCTTATCCTTGAGATTGCCCAGGACTGTGATGAGGAACTTTTTCACCGGGAGCGCGCTGTTTTCCGACATTTGCGACGACACCTCGTAGCGAGCCGCCAGACGAGCGAGAGCAGTCAGAGCCAGGTATCGCAGGTTGGTTTCCTTGGACGAGATGAAATCCCCCAAGATGGACAGCAGTTTCGCGTCCGGAGCCATATCCATGTGAATGCACAGGTTGATGGCTTCAAACAGAACGGCATGTTGAGCGTTGCTCTGCTGCGAGCTCTGGGCGGGCTGCGAGCACTTGTCGACGGTCTCCAGCACCGTCTGACGCAGCATGTCCGTGGTTGTCTCGTTGGCGGCGTCTGGAGGAGGATAGTACTGCAGCAGCTTGAGCATTTTGACCAGCAGCCACGGCGACTGCACGCCGTAATAAATATAGTCTCTGGGCGCCTGGTTGTTGACACAGAGATCGTAGAGCCGTCTCACGACTCTGACATGCGAAGTGGCGCATCCCTCGGGATCGTGCTGAACCAGAGCAATGGCCAGAGAACAGACCGAGGTGGCGACTCCGAGATCGGGGTCGTCGATCAGCGCAATGATCCGGTCGTACCATTGCGGTTCGACGATATTCGGGTTCTTGCGGAACAGTCGTAGCAGAGCCAGCGACGCCTTCTTTCGCACAAACGTCGAGGAAGTGGGCGAAATGAGCAGCTTGTAGACGTCGTGGTTCAGCTCGCTGCCCATCATCTCGCTGCCCACGGTCGCCACCAGATGCAGCGCCAAACAGTTGTGCATCTCGTCCATGCCGTCCAGATCCTTCTGCACCGAGTTGATGACCATGTGCACCAGCTCGTGGTCCTCGTTGATGAGCACCGACAGCGCAATGTAGCCCATCTGCTTTTCGCTGAGCTTGCTGGAGTTGATGAGCTTGACGCACTCCAGGTGCCCAAAGTCCACCTTGTAGCCCAGAATGTAAATGTACAGCAGCTTGCCCACGTACTTTTTCTTCTGGTACCCGCTGAGGTTGGGGTCCGTGAACTTCTGGCGAATGTTGGCCAGCTCCTGGTTCACCCGCTTCTCCTCCATTTCCCGGGCCCGCGCGTTCCGCAGATCCGCAATGAATTGCGTCAGTCCTGGGTTAATTGGGCTCTTGTACGAGTTGTCATCTCCATCCTCTCTCTCTCTCTCAACATCGTGTTCCTCTCCACTCACCCTTCATATCCTTCTCTTTGGGCCGAATGAGCTCGCCGAGCTTCTGCTGGCTCTCCTTGGGCCGGATCTTGCGCCCAATGTTCTTCAGGTTTTTGATTTCCTCCATGGTGGGTAGACTGGCCGTGGTGAGATAATTTCCGCTTGGTATTTACACGACACGCAACTCGGCAACGTTAACCTAGCGCGAATTTCCATCACGTGCCGTACGCAGGGGGGAAAATAGGGGGGTTGTTGGAGGGGCGGGGAGTGAGGCGATTTGGCTGAAAAAAGTCGGAATCAAATGCCAGAACGAAGGTGATCATTTTCGCGGACTCAGAATTCCTCCATCAATGCTGCAACCCTTCCTACGCCCCACCCCGATATCCTTGCTCTTGCTCCCTCTGATAAAGTTGAAGCTTGGACCAGCCAGCCATGTGTCTTTGGCGACCCAGATTTGACACCTGTCTGGAGTCTGGACGCGTTTCTGGCGACTAGCCGGTGGTTAGAATTTGTTCCAGAGTTTGGCTGCTCTCGATTTAGCAGTCTACACCGTTTTTCACCCACACTTGTTCCTGGTGCTGCCCTACTCGTACTCCGACATGCATATGTAAGCGAAGAAGTCGGCGGATGGGATTCTAAAAAGCAGTGCAAGATACAGGTAAAGTAAGACCCGCTGCCCGCCATTATAGGTCACGTGACAGCGGTGTTGCTCCTCCTCACTCCACCACAACTCCACCCGTCTCGTACTCGCATTCTATACATGAACTAGGCGAGCTAAAGCAGGCCGGATAAAGACGCATCTTAGCACGCCAACAGCACATGTCAGAGGCGCAGTTGAGACAAGCAAAACCCGACAAGGATGGAAAAAGTCGCTTGTGGAGGTGTTGGCACGTGACCAAATAGGATGTTTCTTCCTCCAATAAGTTCGATAACGCTGCAACGGCATCAGTCGATCAAAGTATGTTATTCTTGTTATTAAACTGTCCAAAAGAAAGCCGTTGTTGATCAGCCTTTGTCATGAAGGCTGTTTGGTGAGATAGAACGGGGCGCTCTAGAATGGGATTGGGGAGATAAATGAATGCGGAGAAAACTTAGATTGGTGTAAAAACACTCGAAAACCATCTCTATCTACTCAGATTCTCAAAATGACCCGTCTTCAGGGCGCTATTACTAATCATGCGACGTAGACCACCTCGAAAAAAACCCGTTTTTTTAAGTTGTTGATGTGGTGGCTCAATGGTAGAGCTTTCGACTCCAGTCCTCAGTGGTTGCAATCGAAGGGCTGCAGGTTCAATTCCTGTCCATGTCATGTTAATGACAGTGGAGGATTATAAGCCGGTTTGATTCCGGTGGCTTCTCAAGCTGATCAACAACTTTTTTTTCGCATCCGAGCGTAGTGAGGGTGTGGATTTTTTGTCACCATGGGGTAGCTTATAACCCATTATACATCTCACTTGTTCTTTTTACATCAGAAGACAGAGTCCTGCATCTGTCTTCCTAGCAGCAACGTGCCCCCAATAGCCGTGTTTCAAATCAAATAAATTCGACCAACACATGTGAAGTGTTCAGATGTGGTTGTTTACGGTGTACCATTGGCGTGTGGACGACTACACTTGTTAGGTTCCTCAAGACCATCCTCCTTCTAACAGTAACATTCTCAATTCATATATACAATCCATCTCTATATACACCTGGTTCTCCGATCTTGCTCCTTCTTTTCGTTTTAGGCAAAAATACTATCCACAATGGGCTGGATCTTCTCCGGAGTGACTCCCTCGTACTGATCCACCTCCATGGTGAAACTTCCTCGACCCTGGGTATTGGACCGCAGAGTCTTGAGGTATCCGACCATCTCTCGAAGAGGAACTCGAGCGTGCACCACCGACTGCTGGGCTCGAGCCTGGTCCTCATGTTTAGACAGATACATGGTGTAGTCAGCAGGCACATAAGTGTTTGTGGCCATGGCGACGTACTCCTCAGAGTGAACATCGCCCTCGTTGAGCTGAGAGGGGTCCATGATGCTCACAATCTGGCCGTTTCGCGATCCGCTTAGATCCTTGACCACCAGACCAATGTCCGCCTCGTTGACAGACACGTAGACGTTCATGATGGGCTCCATGAGCGTGGCGTTGGCGGAAGACAGAGCCTCCATGATCGCCAGACGAGTGGCAGTCTTGAGAGCAGCGGTATTGTTGATATGCTGGGCGATATGCCAGGCCTCAATCACCACTCGCACGCTTCGCAGAGGCAGTCTGCAGACGGGTCCGTAGGAAGCCAGGGGAGGAATGGATCCGACTCGGAAACACTCCTCCATGACATCGGGAGTCAGTTCCTTGGTGTCTCGTTCGAACGAGAATCTCTGGTTGCTTTCGGGAACAGGCTCGAGATCGGCGTCAAACAGCTCGTAGGGGAAAGCGACAGTGTTCTGCTCGTGATCAATGACATTCTCATGCTCGGAGGCCTCGTCCATCTCGGTGATGGGCTCCAGTCGAAGTCTGACGGTGCTGACAGCTCCGGGCTCGGGCTCCTCGGTTCGGGTGATGCTCTTGGTGGGCTCGTTGAGCGTCTCCTTGTACGAGATGATGATGGGTCCAATGACAATGTTGGCCTTGAAGTCCTCAATGAGACGGTTCTGGGCAATCTCGAGATGAAGCTCGCCCATGCCCGAAAGGGTCGTCTGGTTGGTCTCGTCGTCGTGCGACACGTTCAGAGACGGGTCTTCTCGAAGAAGCAGCTCCAGAGCCTCGTTCATGGGCCGAGTGTCACCGATGGAAGCAGGATCAATTCTGACGAAGAAAACGGGAGGAGGAACAGCAATCGGTTTGAGCTGAATCAGACGGTTGTCCGGAGGCAGTTTCATCACTCCGTCCTTCTTGATGCTGTGGCAGACAATGGTGTCTCCCGTAGCCAGTCCCTGAGAGCCCAGAATGACTCCAATGTTGCCCTCAGTGATCGAAGCGACCTCGGAAGTGGTATCTGCGTGGACCTTGAGCAGACGGGACACTCGATCCTTAGTTCCGGAGGTGGTGTTGTACAGCACGCTGTTTTGTTTCAGCTCTCCCTTGTACACTCGAACGTAGACAAGAGTTCCCTTCTGGGGGTCCTGAACGACCTTGAAACACAGGGCACAGCACAGATTCTTCATCGAGTCGTCCAGAGTGATGGCCCGCTCGGGAATCACCTTTGCCTTCTTGCCGCCAGTGTACGATTTGGCGATAATGGCGTCAGTGGGAGGACGTTCACTGGGAGAAGGAAGAAAGTCGACAACGGCATCCATGAGAGGCTGGACACCGATATTTCTAAAGGAAGCACCGCACAGCACCGGAACAATGTCGTTGTTGATGGTGGCGGTTCTCAGAGCCCGCTTGATGTCTTCGGTCGTGATTTGCATGTAGTCTTCGCACTCGAGAAACTTTTCCACCAGCTCTTCGTCGAGCTCAGTGAGCGTCTCGACCAGCGCAGTGCGGGCCTTTCGGTACTCTTCCTGGACCTCGGCGGATGCTTCGGACACTGGCACGACTACAGACTGCTTTCCATCTCCTCCAGCCGTCCACGTGATGACACATCCGTTCAGAATGTCCACAACGCCCTCAAAAACCTGATCTGACGAGCTCGAAAACACGGGTACAGTCAGCAGAGCCACCCGGGTCCGCAGCTTGCTCACAATCTCCTTGACGGTCCGTCCAAAGCCCGCTCCAGCCCGATCCATCTTGTTGACAAATGCAATTTTGGGAATCCCCATTTCCGACGCCTGTTTCCACACTTTTTCCGTCTGGGCCTCGACTCCCGCCACGCCGTCGAGAATACACACGGCTCCATCCAGCACCCGAATCGACCGGATCACCTCAAACGTGAAATCCGCGTGTCCAGGAGTATCGATCAGATTGACGGTATGGTTGTTCCAGTTGAAAGAGGTGGCCGCCGAGGCAATGGTGATTCCTCGTTCTCGCTCGGCAGGCAGAAAGTCCATCGTCGTGTCGCCCTCATCGACGTTTCCGAGATGCTTGATGGTGCCAGACAGGTACAGGATGCGTTCCGTGGTGGTGGTCTTTCCAGCGTCGATATGGGCGATGATGCCGATATTTCTGATTTTTTGTGTCGTCTTTTTCGCCGAGTACTGGCGCGTCGCCAGCTTCAGCGGCTGCACGGCTCCCAGCGGTCGTAGAGCCCTCAGCGTCCGTGAGATCATTGTGGTTTGGAGAGGTGTGGTGATGGCTACAGTTCATAGAGTATAAGTGAGTTAGTCCGGGGAGACAAAGTCGGTGTGAAATTAGGGGAAAATCGGAATAGTTATGAGCTGTGGTGAATAGATTTATGGTAATTTTTTCCTATTTCTTGAGTGTCTATAACCCTGGTTATAACTCGTCCTGAGTTCCCTCCAAAGACATGATCTGACGCCTCTTTTTTACTTTGGCTCCGAAACATGGTTCAGTGAGGTTCAGACCGAGCAATACGAGGGAAGCATGTAAGTGGACGGTGAGGGGAGAAAATATGATGAAACTAGTCAGAATTCGCTCAGGAACCGATTAATAAGCGGATTGACAATCTTTTCCCGAACCGGCCAACCAAAACTTCCACACTATCGGACTACTTCAAAACCTCACATGATTCACTCTAAACTCTACAAGTCGACTTACGAAGCACTGAAGAGTTTGATATTGTGTCGCCAGGACAGCTCCCCGTGGTGCTATTAAAATTCTGAAAAGTGCAATCGACTCAGAGAAGGTTGGTGACTATTTTCACAGTAACATGTCTGCCACTACCTCCGTCCACAACTCCCCAGTCACACCCCAAAAATTCCTAGTGTAACCTAAAACCCTCCACCAATCCTGCACTCTCTCCAACCACTCCAACATGTCACGACGTCTGTTGAGCTCCCTGCGAGGCGCTATTCGGCACCAATCGACTCTCGTGGACGGCAAGAAACATGCTGTGGACGAGTGGACCAACATCACGCCCGCCATCTCGTCTCTGATTGGCCGAAACCTGCATCTTCAGGACTCTCATCCCGTGGGAATCATCCGGTCCATCATTGAGAAGCGGTTCGAGGGCATGGGATACACGGCCTACAACGACTTTCACCCTGTCGTGAGCAAACACGAGAATTTCGACCAGCTGGGGTTCCCCGAAGATCATCCGGGACGAGCCAAGACTGATACTTACTACATCAACTACGACACGCTGCTTCGAACCCATACCAGTGCCCATGAGGTGCACTGTTTCCAGCACACCAAGACGCCTGGCTTCTTCGTGACTGCTGACGTGTACCGACGAGACACCATTGACCGAACCCATTACCCTGCCTTCCATCAGATGGAGGGAGCTCGAACCTGGAAGCGAGAGGACTATCCTACCGAGGAGGCTCTGATTGAGAAGCTGCGAGCCGACGTGGCTGCGATCCCGGCCACCAATCTCATTGTCGAGGATGTGGATCGTGTTTCCCACCCCGAAAACCCCAAGTCTCCCTACATGTCCGATACCGAGACCGAGCTGGTGGCTGCTCACTTGAAAAAGTCCATTGAGCTGCTGGTTGGCGACATTTTCGAGCGGGCCAAGGTCGCCGCCAAGATTGCCGGATCCACCGACCCCGATCTCGAAAAGCCTCTCAAGGTGCGATGGGTCGAGACGACTTTCCCCTGGACCACTCCGTCGTGGGAGATTGAGGTCTGGTGGAAGGGCGACTGGCTCGAGTGTTGTGGATGTGGACTCGTCCGTGACCACGTGTACTCGGCTTCTGGTCTCGACAAGCACACTCATTTCGGCTGGGCCTTTGGACTTGGTCTGGAGCGTCTGGCGATGATTCTGTTTGGAATTCCTGACATTCGACTGTTCTGGTCGCTCGATCAGCGGTTCCTGTCGCAGTTCAAGCCCAACGAAATCACCGCTTTCAAGTCCTGGTCCAAGTACCCCGGCACCGATCGAGATGTGGCCTTTTGGCTGCCCGAAGGTGCTGCTCTGGACTCCATTCACGAGAACGACATTATGGAACTGATTCGAGCTACTGCTGGCGATCTGGTCGAGAATGTCGCTCTCACCGATACCTTTACCAACCCCAAGACGGGGCTGACGTCGCAGTGCTACCGAATCAACTTCCAGTCCATGGAGCGAAACCTCGAGAACCAGGAGATTAACCAGATGCTGGACGCGTTCAAGGAGATGCTGGTGGAGCGGTACGGGGTGAAGTTGAGATAGTGCCGAAGCTGCGATAGCAGCGCAGGTACGTAGTGAGCTACAGTATTCCTGTGAATGTATATGTAAATAGTTAACATTGTTATAAGAGTGGGTTGGGTGTGTGGGTTGAGCCAGTGTGTATGGTAAGCAGACCCTCAACACACAGCATTGAATGACGGGGATGTCATAGAAACTGCTAAATTGTCCAAAGAGCAGTCAATCAGTCAATTGATGACTTGGATTGCTTTGTGGGATTTATTCTAGAGTAAATTTGGTAGCCCTCAGTGGGTCGAGTACACAGTGTACAACACAGAAACTCATCATAAAACCCACTAATATAAGCCAGTATTCCCCGAAAATGGCAATGAAAAATGTCGTTCTACTTGCCCCGATGTTGTTATTGAATCATTCATTCGCCAGTCTACCTGAATTTGACTTGCCTCGTTCTTACGATTACAGCATTGGTTGCATCTTCGAATTTTTTCGACGTCACTATCGTTGTTGAGACCCAACTCCCATAAAAATGGCCCTGGAGAACCCCGAGTTGTTTCATTGCAACCCCCTGACTCCTGCAATCATTTATTATCAATCATTGTGATGAAGCCCTGTTGAGACGAATACAGGCAGTAATGAAATTGACATGAACTTTTCAAGCAACTGGCCGTCTCTGAAACCGGATCGACTAATCGTGAAATGTGAATCGTACTGTTGCATTCAGAAACTGCCGACGAGATAGTGTAGAGCTATCAGCCGTATTGATCTTGAAATGATCGACACGTTTGGATGACTGTACATATTGTACTCGTAGTTGGTATCGTTGCTTCTGTCAGTCATCACGTTGAGCTTCTGAACTGATCCTAAGACGAGATCAGATCGTACAATTCAGCCGGCTCCTCAAGTCACATCAGCTGGATCAATTCATCTCAAATCTGCCCGCGATCATCCAAGATCACCACCCACATCTCTTCTCAACCCCCTACCCCTCTCTCCTACTAACTCTCTCATAACTCATTACTATATACATATTTACTTATCCGCTTCGTTTCGGTCACTCCGCTTACTCGCCCTTGACAACTCCGACCTTGGCGGCTCGCAGAACCCGGTCGTTGAGAGTGAAGCCGGTCTGCTGGACAAAGAAGACAGTGCCAGCCTCCTTATCGGGCTGAGGAGCCTCGAAGACGGCCTCATGCATGTTGGGGTCGAACACCTCGCCCACGGGCTCCAGCTTCTTCATGCCGTGCTTGCCCAGAGTCTTCTCGAAAATGTCCTGGGTCATCTTGATGCCGTCGTAGAAGCCCATGAGCTCCTTGTTGTTCTCTCGGTCGGCCTTGACCTCCTCGGGGACAACGCCCAGAGCCCGGTCAAAGTTGTCGACTGAGTCCAGCAGGTCCTTGGCGAACTTGGACAGCGCAAAGTCGTGTGCCTTTTTGATTTCCCGCTTGGTGGTCTCCTGCAGATGTCGGAAGTCGGAAATGGCCCGCTGGTAGTGCTCCTTGAACTGCGCGCACTCCTTGTCCTTCTTCTCGAACTTGGACTTCAGTGCCTCAAACTCCTCGGCGGAAGGGGCGGCGGCGGGCTCGGCGGCGTTGGCGGCAGGTCCAGCAGCCTCAGCGGCAGCCTCGGCGTCCTCAGGCTTGGGCTCAGCCTTCTCGGAGTAGAATCGAGATCGGAGGTTGAGAGAGGCCATAGGAGCGACGGTGGCGGGTCGAATGGCGGATCGAACAGAAGATCGGACGGCGGCGGAGCGCTGAACACGGGCAATTCGAGAGATCATGTTTTTTGTGTGTTTTTCGAGATGATGGGGGGTGGTGAAGAAGAGCTGCTGGCCTCGAAGAATGGAAAATTCAATTCCCCGAAATTAACTTTGCGCCCGCAGTTGCCCTTGAAGTGGAAGCTTAGCGAAGGTTGAGGTTGGGACTAGAGGTGGTGAGGCGGAGGAGATGGAACTACAACTTCTTGGTTCGAGGCGTGGCAGCAATGATTTGCAGACGACTCAGGCGGTGTCTCAGAGCCGTCGGGGGCACGTGACTGATTACTAACACACGAGATGGACCAATTTCCGAACACTTGCCGCCACTTAGCCTTGCACTGCAGACCACGTGACCATGGTGTGAGGATTGGAGTAGGAGAAGGACGGAGAAAAGTGGAGAAGCGTGGAAGGTGGACAAAAATGCAGATAATTGGAATAGCGGGGTGAGGTTTGAAGGATTAGTCAGCGTGTGATACCGGGTCCCTCGTGATTCATTCGGCACAACGATCTATACCGTCATACCATCTACAGATTGTACCCTGTCCCCGAGTGCCACCCCCAGATCAGATCATGCACACTCATGCCAAAAGCTGTACGGCTGGACATGTAATTTTCCGTGGCGAATTATGAGAATAAATGAGGCGAAATATCGCGATATTTGGTGTGGATTGATTCAGGGGGGTTTAATTGGGTGGTGATTCGGATGAGAAGGGAGTTTGATTGTAGAGGTGAAACTCGAGGATCGGCTGAAGTGCGGAGAATCGAAAATACGGATTAAAAACTTGTTATTGGACTAAACTGGTGTATCTATTGTATGGATCGAATCAGCTGAAAGTTTTGAATTGAGCTGTGTGATTTATGTGGGAATCGACTGATTTAATCTGATTCTAGAGACATCAAGGCTTCATCGTCTATTCTCAGATGACTTCAGTGAAGCTTTATTTACGGCATAGTTAAGCGCTAGGCTCTGTGGACAGTAGTCTTTATAGTCAAAGTAGTCTGTCGCGACTGGTTCTCTAACAATAATCTCATCGATGTGACCCCGTGGAACGTCCCAATGACTCTGGTTTCACAGTACACCGACCCATACCAAGCCCCTACAATCACCATAGACGACGTACCCTGTATTGATGACACTCTTTCGTCTAGCTAATTCATGCTTCATCCAGACAGTGTCCATTGACTTTCAGCCCGTCACCATTGTGTTGAACGAGGTTTGGTTTCTGCCCACCTGATTGCATCGAATCCACAGGGTCGTTAGGGCGTTCGATGCCCCGGTTCAAAGTGGAAGGACCATCGCTGAGTAGAACAATAGAAGTAACTGTGTCTGGGACCGACGAGAAAGTTGCCATGGAGAGAGGCGTCGTTGAAGCCATACTAACCACTCTCGAAAGAGATTGCGCTCTCAACAGAATGAGCTCTCCACGTTTCATCTGTTTGGGCGAGGTCACACTGAACCGACACTATAATCAGATTCGAGATTTGTGGCATCGTAGACAGAGAGGCTTACAGATCCTCCGGTGTGTTCTTAAGAGCATCGGCTTGAGCTTCGTCAACAGGCCGGTGTTGAAATGAAGCCACCTTCTTTTCTTGCTACAGACGAAGACTGCGACCTCGCCTCGATGGAGTTACATTTGCCCCAGCATGGTTCTTGAGACTGTCACCGTCCTGGCGATCAGTTGCTATTGTTAATTAGTAAGTGGCACTTGAGACATGGATGGGGATTGTTCCGAGTTTGCTCACGTCGCGCTACCGACACAAATATCTAGATGTTTGTCTCTCGACCAAACAATCAGCTGCCTATCTCTCAAAGTCGTCAGTCAGAGCGAAATTTCCAAAACTAGTTCCCACGAAGCTGTGACTGATTTTAGCAGCATCATCTGGACCAGAGTATCAAGCTGGTATCACTCAGTCGCACCAATGTGGAATCAATGTGGGCCTAGTCGATAGTATGGCTGGTATCACATGATTCTTCATTGTATCATCGAGTACCGGTACTTGTAGCTTCCATGTTGTCAATGTTCCAAGGATTCTTTTGACAGTCACACACCCCCTCGAGACCTGGACATCAGCACAGTAACTGTACCCCAGGAAAGAGACAACCACTTCAGCTGTTTCTTCAAATCCCAAATTGGTCTCACAAACAGTCCCCTACTCATCTGTTTAGTGAGGGTCGTCTCTCTTAGTCCTGACTGCCCCAGCCATTGACCCTCGCGAGGACTGACTAATCATGCCACAAGAAATTGCTGTCTTCTCGAGTTGCATTTGGCATGACTCAGCAGCGGTATCACACGGACTCGACGCCATGGCATCTCACAGACTCAGCTGATTTCGAGTGATGGCAATTTCCTCCAGACTCAGCTGAAATTTTGTGATGGTATCTCAGGCAACCAGAAGAAAAGACGATATTTCTGTTTTTCTTCCATGCACCGACGAAATACCGAAGACAGCCTGCATGATCAGTTTACGGCACTTATCGGGTACCGGATCCCGAACACCGTGCACATCGGAGATTCACCGCCGTTATCTCCCCGCATGTGTGGACAGTCGGAGGTTGTTCGGAGGAGTGGGAGTGAGTGGTAGTGTAGACTGTTGCTGACTAATGGAAGCGGTGATTAGCTGACTCAGGTGGTGATCTTAGACTTGGTTCTGTACATACTGTTTGACAGCTTCATCTCAACTGTGTAAATTTGGCCCATTTGTACACCTCCAAGCAACCAATCAAAACGGCCCAAAACAGCCGAAAACACACCGTCCTCAAAAGTGGACATGCCAATTGCCCTGTCCGAGCAAAGTGGGAAAAAACACATGCGTCTGGGGCCTCAAAAGGCATCTTCCGGATACACACGGATCTTTGGAGTTTGTGAAATGGGCCGTTATCTGGCTCAAAAGAGACAAACCCTTTCCCATCATGCCTCTTTGATCAATCCAGCCGCATGATATTATGAAACTCTGCTGGCTGTTTATTCGAGCCGCATCTCGGAGGAGTGGGATCCGGCGGAACATGAAGATTAGTATAGTGGTATGTTGATCAATATGGAGGATGAAAAACTGGGAATGATAACCAAAGTGCGGGGAGTACAATGATCGATTTTATATCGCTCTAGCATACCCGGATCAACGTCAAAACCGACTTCTCTGTTCAGCGAAAAAGCCCCGCCCACCTTGATGCACGCCGATTCTCCACCTAACATCGACGGCTACATATCGCTCTGGAGAGGCACAAAGATGTGGCCAGACTGTGCCGTGGATCGGATGCGAGTCGGCATGGAGGTGAACAATCGTCATACTGTAAGAGTGGCGGTGTTGGTGCAGTCAGTTGCGGTCACGGAGTTGAGGGCCAAAGTAGCGCAATTTGAAACATATCTGTTTACGAATAAGACCATCTGAATCAGCAGCAAATTCTGAGTCGAATGATATACTTCTCTTCAGCAGAATCCACCTCGATCTGATTCCAGACGGACATACAGTAGTCAAGGGTTTGAAAGCTTCTTGTCGAGCGTGTTCGCGATGAAGCTTAGAGAACCAGAACAAGATACATCAACATGGGGCTTGGTGCACTATTGAGGGACAAAAATGGTGTCATTGTAATCGGCAGCAAATCCTTATTCGAATCATGTAAATTTCATCGACAGAGGCATTCTCAACAGTATCGCATAGAGATCGTAAAGGGTGTGAAGCTTCAATGTCGAGCGAGGTTGCCGCACGGTACAGTATGTACTGTTTGAGCTCAGTATCATGCTGAGGACATTTTTGAGAAAACAGTGCCATTCCCGTCAGCATCAATCCCGAATAGATGTATACAATTCAGATAAAAATCGTCCTATCATTTTGTTTCCAGAGACAGTCAAACTTCAATGTCGTCGCTCTTGATCTGCACCTCGACTCTTGGTGAAGATGAAACTAGACTCTACAAATTTTTGAATCTTCTTCACTTCATCTCCAACACTACTGTGCCTCCAACACCACCTTCAACTCTACAAGCACTCAAACCGGTTATCACTTGTCAATACACATCAATTAAGTTAAATACTAAGGATAGTTCTCGGGGGAAGGTCCAAAGGTCTCGCCGGCGCCCAGAGGCATGAGAATGGCGCCCTTGAAGTCCAGGTTGTCGTACGACACCGTGTTGCCCCACCACTCCAGCTCCACGCCCTTGTACTGGACCGCGAAGAAGATGATGATGGCGGAGAAGGCAATGCCCGTGATGAGGCCTGCGTCCAGCACGTACGTGTACTTACTCCACCAGGCCGAGTACCGTCGCTTGATCCAGGAGAAGAGGAACGAGACGTACAAGCCTCCGGTGGCGTAGGACAGGTTGTAGGGCGCAAAGTTGAGCACGCCGCCAACAAAGATGACGGGGTTGAACATCTTCATCGTGGACTGCAGCGACAGAATTCGCTCGCTGTGCTGGGGGAACTTCTTGGCCAGGAACGTGGGGAGAGGGTACTGAACGGCCCAGAAGATGAAACCTGCCACAGCGCCAAGCAGGAACATGTACTTCATGGCAGGGTAGATCTGGAACATTTTGGCGGGTCCCAGAGCTCCCCAGATGACGGAGGCGGAGAAGAAGGTGTTCTGAGACACGCAGGTGAACTTGGTGGTGGTGGCCTGTTCGGGAGTGCAGATGCCGTCAATCTCGAGCTGGTAGTAGAGCACTCCGAGGCACACAAAGGCGCCGACGAGCGTACCAATGAGCTGTGATCGCATCAGAGCCCGCGGAGGCATGTGCGTGTAGTAGGACACCTTCTGGTCGGTGATGAAGTTCTGCGCCTGTCCGTCGACCTGGTAGCCAATGGCCTTGAGGATCATCATGGCCTGGGGATGACCGGGGAGAGCGTAACCCACAATGAGCTGAACCAGCACGTTGAGACCGAATCCGAAACCCGTGTATGCAAGAATGAGAGTCAGGGGGATCAGAAAGACGAGGTTGATACCGAGACAGAAGAAAAGACCCCAAATGGGCGTGTCGGTGGGCCACACTCGGATGGCGATGACGGCCAGCACGAAAGAGACAACCAGCAGACCAATGAAGACCCAGTTCTGGACCTCCGGGTACGCAGCAATCATTCGCGAGAAGGGCTCGTCCTGTCGGTTGGTGAACTGCGAGGCGTCCATCTCGTGTCGGGTAGCCTTTCGGTTGGTGAGCCGCATCAGATGGAACTTGGCGGTCATAAAAATGTCCACAAACGCCTGCTTGACGTCCCGGAACGACTCCAGCATCGTGGACCACTCGGAGAGGCCAATGTAGACGAAGCCGAGGGTGTAGATGGCGAAGAAACTGGAGTATACCATGAGGTTGGCTGCGGTGTAGAAAGGGGGAGAGTACGTTCGGTACTTTGTGTCGTCAAAAGTGCCGCCAGTGAGCACTCGAGTCACGTTGTAGGCCTTGCCAGTGTTGTCGAAGATCCGGTTGGAGTTGATGGGAAGATGCGCGGTTCCCTTGGTGTTGGTGTAGTACAGTCCGAGAATGACCGAGGCTCCCAGAATCATTCCCGCGTAGGTGTTGAGGACCGTGAACTGGGGCAGAACAAGAGGATCGAACAGCGCAAACATGTTGTTGGTGTCGAAAGTGGGCCAGGGATTGACGCCCATGCCCTGCGAGCCCGTGATGATGTTGAGATCGAGGTTGTTGGGCGCAATCCATGTGATCCAGTTGAAAGTGGACAGCGCCTGGAAAATGTAGCTGGGGAACCAAAAGTAGACAAAGGCGCAGGCAACAACCACAAAAAAGAACAAGTACGGCGAAATGGTCCAGCCGTTGATCTTCTCTCGCTTCTGTTTCACCAGCAGAGCTCGGTTGAGTGCCAGAGTTGGCATCAGAGTGGGCCACATGGCCTTGGTGGGGTAGACGACGAACTTTCGCAGCAGACCGGCGAATCCAAAGCCCATAAACTGCGAGGCCAGAGTGAGAGTCAGCGTGTATCCAAACTGCCGGGCGTAGTCCACTCCATAGTACATGGGCAGAATCTGCACAAACAGGTTGTAGGACGTGATGTAGGTGCCGCCAATGGCGACGGAAATGAACATGGTGGCCAGCATCTGTTCCTTGTTGTTCCAGGGTCCCGGGTTGAGCGAGTGACGGGTTCCTCGGAACGTGAAGCCCTTGTCGGGCAGAATGTACTCCAGCGCCTTTCCAGTGGGGTACAGCAGCAGCTGGCAGACCATGGTGGAAATCGAAATGGCGGGCATTCGCACCGAGAAAAACTGGTTGACTCCAGCGCCCACAATGAGCCAGATGATGCCGGCCAGGTACGCTCGGATGGTCTCGACGGGCAGACTGGGGTCGTCGAACGGATCTGTGACCGATCGCACCTCGATGTAGGGCGACCAGTAGTGGAAAATGGCCGCGTGGTACCGGGTGGCCAGACTCAATTCATTGGGGGACATGTTAGCGGGATCGAGGTCAGCGGAGCCGTCTTCGTACGTGGCTCGCGTAACGACGCGGTCGACGGCAGACTCGGAGTGCTGCTTGGCCGACTCGGAGGGATTGACGTCTCCGTCTTCAGAGACGTTGCCCTGAGCATACTGCTCGGAGTGACGGATCAGCGACCGCCACAGCAGCATGGACGACTCTGGGATGTTACGGTCGTCTTTGTGGTACTCCACGTGGCGCTTGAGGGTCGCCAGGGCGTCGTCATCGCCCATCTCGTCGACCTTGAGGGCAATGTACGACACGGACTCCGGGAAGGGTTCGTCGTCCACAGTGACGATTCCGAGCTTGTGGGCCACGTAGAAACACGTGTCTTCGAGCACCTCCGCGGTGTCGATGACGACGTGTTCGTCAGAATGGCTCTTTTCGTGATTGTGGTCTTTCTCCATTGGAAGTAGGGGGATGCCAGGCTCGTCAGGAAAGTCGGTGTGGTCGTTGAGGGAGTCGGTGTAGGGATGCTCGATGCTGATGGAAAAGGAGTCGTCTAGGGGGTCGTGGGAAGGTCCAGCCTGAGACTCGTCTTCTTGTTCTTGGAGTAGAAGCGGAATGGAGTCCGAGTGTCCAGCACCCCGGTCTATATGTATATGGCGTTCTGGAGCATGGGAGCGAGCCGCAAACAGTCCCCGGCCATTGTGCTCGCCCGGCAAATGCAAATTATGCCTCTTGACCCTTACTTTTCGCATGACACGGCGCTGTGCCAAGAGAGATGGTTGTGACGTTTGGCCGACAAGTGTGGAGGGGCCTGTGCATGACAGACGCGAGATGGGAGAATGAAAGTGAACTGAAACGAGTTTACAAGGTACGAAGTACTCATTTTTTACGTGATTTGAAGATATTGGCCGCGGTAATACTCCGTCTGAATCCATTTCACACTCTTCCAATTTCCTACCCTTTCCATAAACTACCCCTCATGTTCTACCTACTGGAATGTATCATCTCAGACAAGACAAACCTTAGATTTGTGCTCGTGCTCTTGTCATAAACACGGTCTGAAAACTTAGGTTCACGGCCATAATCGTGGGACATGATTACCTTGTGGTGGCGGCTAAAAATGGATAAAAATGCCAGAAAAAATGTGGAAAAATATCCGCATTTTCGGCATATTTTCCACGCCGCTCTCCACCCTTTCCGCCCACTTTTATTGGCCACGACCTGCATTTCTGCGGTCTGATAACGCCAAGACGCACGGCTCCAACCACGCTACAAGATGAAAAATGAGGTTCACTTTTGTAACAGAAGACTTGGCCTGATAAGAGGATTCTTTGTGACAGAGGGGACGCGGTAATTACAGTAATACTGCAAGTGCCGTATGAGTAATCGTACCGTTTTTGTAAGCTGACCGAGAAGGAAAATTCAAGTGTCCGTCAAAATCAGGAACTGACCGAGAAACCAGGAACTGACTGACTGTCAGGCACTCATACATCTCCTGCCTTATTGTCTCTGTCTCTTGTCTCTCCCTCTCATTAGCTCATGCTTAAATTAAAGACGTCAAAGCCGTGCGTTGAACAAAGACGACAGATGTCGCATCCGACCCATAATCGGCGTTTGGAGACGGCATTTGGGCTGGGACACAGAAGCAGGGAACACACGGCTCCTGCGGACTGTCTCAACACGCGACTTGGCTCTCCTCGAACGGCTCCATCCCCACAATGAGTCACCCTCTCTGCTATCATAGCTCCAGGTCAGATGACGACTGTGATATCTGGCTTGGCAAGATAGGGCAAGTAGGGTAAGCTAGGCTAGCATGGTACGATAACAGCGGTCCTGGTTTGACAGGCTTCGAGGAGAAAAACCTTTGGTCGAAGACTTTTAGGTGTTTGACATGAAGCGCGAGGGTAGGCGTTTGACATGAAGCGTCAAGGATATTGTTTGAGTCAAGCGCGGTACAGGTACAATGCGTACTTACTGAACTATCGAGGTATTTACTTCACCCCCGACTTTCTCGGAAGTCCTCCTCCTATCTCTACGCCTGCCAAAGCCAAGCCTCGGCATCCTGTCTCGTCTCACAAGTCTCAGTTGCGGACCAGTGCCGTGCGCTTCTTTGTCGCGCCGAATATGGGGTCCACTGCATATCGCACATGGACAAAGCACGCCGATAGGAGTGTGGAGAGACGCTGTGTGGCTTTGTGGACGTCGTATTGCCGCCTTGAAATATCGTGCCTCAGTCACACGATCTCCATTGACAGCTCGATTGCCGTGTGAGGCTCCGGCGTTGAGTGCAAGGCTCTGAGGGGTTGGCGAGAGGCCTCATCATTGATCCAGCGTAACCAGGCTGACCAGAGAGGCTTTGAGGGGATTATTGGGGGGTTGGGGTGGCACGATAATTGCTAATCCTCGACTTCTTGTCCTCTCACAGCCACTCAATGAATGCCTCGGCTCATCGGAACTTCGGTACTGAACAACATCACAGTCAAGCCACAGATTACGTCACAAATTTAACAACCCCTGTATCAATTTACCTTAGCCCACTTGGCCCCAGAGGTATCTCTATCGCTCTAGCTTGCTTGGCCGCAGAGGTCTCGCCAAGGAACTCCGCCTCAGATAGGTGACTTCTCGTTGGTCATTTGAGAGATATACTTGGGGCCTCTGAATTATCTGGAACATCTTTCTCCGGCTTGAAAATGCAGTATTTTTGCAACTGTTTCCATCTTGATCATCTATAAGTAGCCAGACACTCGACATCATGTTGCCTTTCAATCTCTTCGAGGAAACATAGAATCGTACAAGTACTGAAACTAGGAAAATTGCACCTGTAAAAGTGTGTATAATATGTATCAATCGCCTATTTGTCAACCACAAGTTCTTTTTGAGGTCCCGTCTGTGAAATGATCTGTCAATGTTATTCCTACTAATCGCAAGTTCACAGTCTTCATGTTTCCAGCTTTCCAGAGCTGAGGCACCTGACAGGAAAGGCCAGAGAAGTTTTAAGATAGAATGAGTGGCGTATATTCCACAAAGACCCTTTTTTCTGAGACAAACAACTGCAGCGGTGCTAATTCTCGATTTTGAAGGACTACAGTGTCCAGATGGACTGAGACCAGTTCAAGGTAACTAGAAAGTGTTCCAGTTCTCGCAACGGAAAAACAGAGCACTTGAGGCAATATGGAAAGACTCAAAAGCACGAGCTTGAGCAAATGTTTTTCTTTTTCTTTTTATCCCGTAATATGACGATTGTGAGCTTGAGTGCGTCTCCTGCGTCTTATCATCGTAAACTCGAGGATCTCGAACCCGCACTTTTTGCTGCCCATCTAGGTAAGACAGAAAAAGTCCCAGTCTGTCAGAGCCCTCGACATGCGGGTTAACCGTCTCGTCATTCAACTGTTAATGCGTATCCAACTGAGAGCTGTCGGGGCATGGGGATTACAACTCTCACAATCACAGATGGAAGTGCATGATTTGCTTAGTATCTGCACCTGTTGTGCAGGAAGGAAGAGCAGATAAACGTGGAGCCAGGATGCGTTCCTGCAGGAGTTTTAGTGTAAGGCTCTTCATATATCTGTTTGATTCTATTGTTATATTTAAAGTACCCATTTGAGTTACCAATACGCCAGATAATGGGTTTTCAATCAGACAGAATATATTAGAAAAATTGATCTATAAATAGTAATTAACACTTGCAAGAGTCGCAAGCGCACTTGGAGCAGGAGCAGGTGTTGGCGGGCTTTTCAGCGGGCTTGGAGCAGCAACAGGAGTTGACCAGGTTGTGCTTCTTGGTGGTCTGGTGCTTGGACTGGATGAGAGAAGCTCCGAAGAGGGCTGAAGTAAATTCCATCGTGGTAGTGTTGTGAGTGGTGTTAGAAGGGTAGGTAGAAGAGATGGTGTTTTTCGATACTGAAGAAATGATGACTTCGGGCTCCTACATATAACTTTTCTATCCCTAGATCTGCAAGATACAGTTGTATTCAGCCGCAGCGAAATGCACGCATGGGTAGCACAAGTGTCGCAAAGAATGGGTTTAACAAAGAGAGTGGCACGGCTGTAGCACAATACGCTCATTGCTAGAAAGATCGAGACAGACTAGGTGGCGCTAAAGTAAACAATGACTTTGTGGAATGTAGGGGAAGGTCTCACGGAGTGCCTGACGGAGTGTTCACCTCAAAAATGCCAGTGAATATAGTACAACAATCGTAGAGCGGATCAAATCTGGTGACGGGGAACCTATAATGAGGTGTGTATACTCCAATTCAGTTAACTAGACTCCCCTCATGTCACATTTGCCACAAGCTCGTTTCTTCTTTTTCATTCCAAGATACCAGATGCAGCGTACAGTAGATCAATGTCTGAGCTTTCATGTGCATTTCACACGGATTCCGAAACCATGATGTTGAAATATAGTGCATTTGTCGGACTCCGAAGCACAAAAACGGCTATTTTTATCAGCTCCAGCACTAATAACTCCACTTTAGACCCTTTTTCCACAGACTCACTCTCCTGGAACATTCGAGCGGATTGTGCTGCTAAGGTTCTCTTTGTATGCAAGGTGCGAGATTATCGCTGCGGCTGAAACTGCTAAAAGTGAAATCTAATCAGATGGCAAAAAGTGCGCTTGACAAGATGGCAAGAAATAGGAGAAAGACGTGAAGATATAAATAGGAAGTGAATCCCGCAGTTTCTTCCTTAAACAAACACAAACACCCGCAAACACCCACAACCACAACACTCACAACCTCACACAATGGAATTCACCTCTGCCATCTTTGGAGCTTCTCTCATCCAGTCCAAACACAAGACCATCAGCAAGCACGACCTCGTCAACAACTGCTGCTGCTCGTCTAACTCCATGCCCCCTACCTGCGCCTGCAAAAAGTGCGGTTGCAAGACCTGCAAGTGTTAGCGATATAATGTGCAGTAAATATATTTATTGATGTCAACTGAAATAGCCAGAAGTAGAGTGTCTTCGCACCGGAGCCCCAGATTCGGGCTCAGTATTCGTAAGTGATGTTTTTTATGTAATGATTGTTCAATAACCCACCAGGAAGCATGTGGACAGAACGACGAAAGATCATGGACCAGCACGTATGCCGGTAGTTTTGTTAGCATGATTTCTCATCTTCAACTACGATCGTTCAGAGGAATGGAAGAAAGAGGGGCTTTCGACATATCGAGAGACCAGGACAGGCAGACAATGCAGCTCCTGAACCTCTATAAAAGCACATATCCTTGTCTGCTGAGCGTGTGCAACTCCTCCGGATCTATCTCATGGTCTTTCGGCGCTCATCTCCAGTTTCGTCTCACAAGCAACCCGCCTTCAACCCGCTCATCACCTCAAGCAACTCGCCTTCAACCCGCTCATCACCTCAAGCAACTCGCCTTCGGCTCGTTGCTTCGGCTCGTCGCTTTCGGCTCACTCCACCACCCTCAGCTTTCCAAACCTGATTCTCCCCTGCAACTGCTTCAACAGCTCCATTGTCGGTTCAATCATTTCTCGGTGCGGCACCGAGACATTATTTGTATCCACCCACCCATTAATCTGCCACTTGAAGCACCTCGTATAATAGCATTCAATGACAAACATGGACGTGGTGTGAATTTCATACTTGAGTCCGTCGTTACGCTCGTAAATCAGCTTGCAAGCTTCGTAGACACCCACCAGCACCGCACGGGTCTCTTTTTCCGCCTCGGTCTCGCTGTCATCGACCACCACGGGCCGCACGACATTCTGCGAGTTGTCTTCGCCGAAATAAATCTCGAAAAACGTTCCTCCACGCTCTACCAGACCCTCCACTTCCACCCTGATCCACGGGTCCGACTGGATCAACTTGAACATGGCCAGCCCCATTTCCACCTCGCTGGACGTCGGACGCCAACCTGATTCTTGCTTGGTGTCCTTCATTATGCCCGTCCTGGCAGCCATCTTTTCCAGCTTCACCGTCCTTGGAGCCGATCTCGTCGCAGAACCATCTCTCTGTGCTCTTTCCTGTTTGACCATCGGTTTGCGCGGACTGCGGTCGAGACGTGGACTCTGGGTGCCTTGCGAGCCGGCACTCGACGGAGGAGTGCTTTTTGGAGGAGACGTGCAAATCGCAGTCGAAACCCACAACTCGGCCTGGGACCGGTTCTCGAACCCCTTATGTTGAGCACCGGGAAATTTGTCGACCAGCGGCTGCACCTGCGCCCACGAGGTGAACACGCCGGTTTGTCGGCCCTTTCGAATGGCGTAGTACGGCTTTGGTTTCGACTTGGCCATGTGAAGAGAACGCGTGAAAGAAACAAAGTTCCGGTTAATTGAATTCTGCAGGTGAGCGTGTTGAGGTGAGAGGGTGGTTGGAATGGGTGTAAGTCGGTGTCAAGTGATCGTCTTGGGGGAACTTTTTGAATGGCAATCATTGGTAGCCACTTGGATATATAGTGAGTATTTGAAGCATTTACAGCAACAATTGATCGACTTTGAGGGACACAAAGACATGCAAGCGGAACCTTAATCACGGGAGAAATCAGCATTTCCAGTGAGGTACGGTAAGATCTGAACGAGTACAGTTGAGATCGTGGTCATGAAGCTTGAGGGACGAGAATCAGGAATAACAGCTAAATCTAGTAATTGTGATGGCATAAGTTCAGCGTTGTTCTGATCGGCTCAATCTACGATGGAACTGTGATAGGAACTCTTTTCCTCAACTTGGAACCTGTACAAGTACCACTCCGGTCATTGGCGAGTATTGGCCATGAAGTTTTGAGCCTTCAGCAGTCTCCAGAATCAGATCAACAGAGCAGATTCTGAATCTGTTTCTGATGAGAAAAACGATACCAAACTACCATGAAGGCTCCGTGTGAAGTCAAGAGCGATACAGGAGACAAGTGCTGTAAGCTCATATCAGCAGCTCCATCAATCTGCCCTTTCTACTCAACTACCAACACTCACAAATGACTCTTGCCTACTGACACCCATCAATCAATCAATCATAACATTATTTTCTGCTTATTTTTATGGTTTAGTAATACATCTAAGAACCCCTCATTTCATCAACAAAAATCCTTCCCAATCAACGGTGAACAAATCACTTCTTCTCCTTGTCCTTGCTGTCGCCGCCAGAACCAGAGCCCGGAGAGTAGCTAGGGCTGGTAGGCGAGTAGCTGGGGCTCGTGGGCGAGTAGCTGGGACTGGTGGGCGAGTAGCTGGGACTGGTGGGGCTGTACGAAGTCGAGGCCCCAGCGTTGAACTTGGGAGACGAGGGGCTGTACGAGGGCGACGTCGGCGAGTAGGACGGCGACGTAGGGCTGTACGAGGGGGAGGTGGGGCTGTAGCTTGGCGAAGTAGGCGAGTACGACGTGGGGCTGTAGCTGGGGGAGGTGGGGGAGTACGAGGGAGACGTAGGCGAGTACGAGGGCGACGTAGGCGAATACGAGGGGCTCGTAGGCGAGTACGAGGGGCTCGTGGGGCTGTACGAAGGACTCGTGGGGCTGTACGAAGGGCTCGTGGGGGAATACGAGGGACTCGTGGGGGAGTACGAAGGCGACGTAGGAGAGTACGACGGCGACGAGGGCGAGTAGCTCGGCGAGGTCGCGGCAAAAGCGGGCGACGAGGGCGAGAACGACGGAGAAGCCGCTCCAAGACCCATGCCGGGCGACGAGGGGCTGTAGCTGGGGCTGGTCGCCGCGAAACCGGGCGAAGCAGCGCCAAACGACGAGAACGGCGACGTGGGGGTGTACGCGCTGCCGCTGCCGTCGCCTCCGTGGCCAAACCCGCCGTACTCCGAGAAGCCGCCGGACATTTCGGGGGCTCCAGAAGTGCCAATGGGCGAGAAAATGACGTCGCCACCACCTCGAGCCTGGAGAGCGTCGTAGGCGGGGGACGCCGAGTCGTACGGAGTGGCGGCTCCGTCGGCGGAACCCATCTCTCCGTGACCGGCCGCAATGCCGGCAGTCTTGGAGTAGTCTGCGGGCAGAGTGGACAGCTGGTCCTCGTCGAGCATGACGCCAAAGTTGCCGGTTCCAAGAGGAGCCAGCTGGCCGAGCATGATGTTCTCGGACACGCCTCGGCAGTCATCGAGCTCGGCGACGGCAGCAGCCTCCAGCAGAATCTCGACCGTCTCCTCGAACGAACACCGCATGAGAGCACCAGTGTCGGCTCGGTTGATACCGTGTCGAGTGATGGCCATGAGGTAACCTCGAGAGGTCATAACGTCGACCAGCAGAGCCATATGTCGGTAGTTGACGTAAGAACCGTCAAAGGCAATGACGTTGAGAATCTCTCGGTACAGAGCGGACCGAGTGGCCTCAATGCCCAGCACAGACAGCACCTCAACGAACGAGTTGGAGTAGGTTCTGTAGGGGTCAACACCGTCCACAGCCATGACCTCGGCGAGGTTGACTCCGTCGGTTTCCAGCACCCACTCCATCTTGGTCTTGTAGTCGCCGGTGATCTCATCAGGCACAGACATCTTGTGCTCCATCATGAACACTCGGTCAATGCCCTCGATACCTCGCAGCGAAATGGAGTCGAGCATGTGGCCCTCGATACGCTTGAGCATCTGGTCCTCCTCGGCGTCCACGTCCTCCTCCAGCGTCTTGGGGTCTCGCACGACTCGGCATCGAATGATGAGCTTGTCGGCGTTATCCTCAGACCACATGACAAACAGATCTTCGCCGTAGGACGAAGAAATCTTCTGGGCAACCTGCGACATGGTGAGCTGCTTGTCGAGCATCTTGGCTCGGTCCAGCTCCAGACGCAGCAGCCACGGCGACTGGTTGTCCAGTGTCGCCTCCACGGTCTCGTCGGGAATCGAAAAGTACGCGTCGACAGTGTCGATATCCTCCTCGATGACGGTGGTTCGCGGGTCGGGGTCGTAGTAGATCTCCGTCGCGGCAGTCACGTTCTTGAGCGAGGTATGCTCAATGGCCGACTGCACCACCTTGGCCTTTTCAATGTCCGCAGCCACGGGAGGCTCCAGGTAGACGGTCAACGCGGGCGTCTTGATGTTCTTGGCCACGTTGAGAATCTCCTTGAGACGGGGCACACCGAGAGTGACGTTCTTGGACGACACACCGGCGTAATGGAACGTGTTCAGCGTCATCTGGGTGGCGGGCTCTCCAATGGACTGCGCAGCAATCACACCGACCATCTCACCAGGGTGAACCACAGACTTGGCAAACTGCGTCTCAATCTCGCCCATGACCCACTCGAAGGCGGCCCGGTTGAGCCGGTACTCCTCAATGACCCGCTTGGTAGGGAACCGAGATCGCACCAGGCACTGGAACAGCATGGTGGCGTTCTCCTGAGCCTCCTTGGCGAGCGAGGAGTCGCCACGCACAATCGTCAGCCGCTTGCACAGCGACTGCACACCCTCGACAATCTCGGGGATGGTCAGGTCGCTGACCTTGGACTTGTCCACGTTGAAGATTCGCTGCGAGTTTTGCACCACTCGGCGAATGTTCACGGGAAGAGGCCAGTTGTGGTCACCGTTGATGAACACCTCCTCTCGCAGCAGCCGTCGGTCGGTGAGCAGCTGGTTGTACTCCTCGTCGAGCACCCGCTGCACATCCACATCGCCCACAATGTCGTTGCCGGACTCAATGTTGAGTGGCTTGGTCTTGGGGTTCATGAGATCGATCTTGTAGCGTCGCTCAAACGACTCGTCCGAGCCGGGGATGGTGTCAACGGTCTGCTTCTCCACCTGCGAGCCGTCAAGTCCGTCCTCTCCGTAGACAAACTGGATGACGTCACCAAGCGAGTTTCGCACGGTACCATCGTACTGCACCATGACGTCCTCCAACGCCTTGACCAGACGTCGCTGAATGTATCCCGTCTCGGCGGTCTTGACGGCGGTATCAATCAGACCCTCTCGTCCAGCCATGGCGTGGAAAAAGAACTCCTGGGGGGTCAGGCCTCGCAGGTACGAGTTCTCAATGAAACCCTTGGACTCGGGCGAGTAGTCGTCCTTGCAGAAATGGGGCAGGGTTCGGTCCTGGAAACCGAAGGGCACTCGCTTACCCTCGACCATCTGCTGGCCCACACAGGCGGACATTTGCGAAATGTTGATGAACGATCCCTTGGAGCCGGCCACCACCATCTGCTTGACGTTGTTGAGGTCCTTGAGCGACATTTCGGCCGATCGACCGGCGGTATCTCGAGCCTGGTTAAGAACTCGCGACACATTGTGCTCAAACGACTCTCGCATCGTCATTCCGGCCTCGGCGGTCAGCGTGTTGGCGTGCGCCTCGAGAATGATCTCCTTGACCTTCTTCTTGGCCTCCTCAATGGTCTCGGTGACATCTCGCATGGTGGCGGAATCGGCAATGGTGTCTCCAATACCAATGGAGAAGCCGTAGTGCAGCAGCCAAAAGTTGACCACCTTCTGGATGGTGCCGAAGAAGTTGCAGCACACGGCCGAGCCCTTCTCCCGCATGATGGTGTGCACAAGACCGCCACCAGTAGCACCGATGGTCTTCTTGTCCACGACTCCCCACATGATCTGGCCGTCGATAATGTACATACCGTTATCCTTGGGGCACGTGATGGGGTTCTGGTCGTCGAACCGCTGCAGATGGATGCCCTTGGGGATGCACATGGACACCATCTGCTTACCAGTCCACAGCGGCTTGGGCTTGAGAATGGCAGGGGTGGGGACCACTCCGTCCCAGTTGGGGATCCAGAACAAAATGTTCATCACCATGTCGTAGTCGATGAACGAGTCTCGGATCGTCATCTTTCGGACACCACACAGAGTGTCCTGCACAATGCCCATGACGGGCTTGTTGGACTGGGGCGACACAATCTGCAAGGGGACCATGCACAGCTGCGACAGCTCGGCTCGAGTTTCCTCGGACTGAGGCACATGCAAGTTCATTTCGTCACCATCGAAATCGGCGTTGTAGGGCGACGTGACCGACAGATTGAGCCGGAACGTCGAGTACGGCATGACTCGCACCCGATGCGCCATCATGGACATTTTATGCAGCGAGGGCTGTCGGTTGAACAGCACGGGATCGTTGTCCATCAGATGCCGCTCCACCTTCCAGCCGTACTGCAGCGCAATGTCGCCGGCCCGCTTGTGGTACCGCAGGTCGATTCGCTCGCCGGTGTCTCGGATCACGTACTTGGCGCCGGGATGCTCGTTGGGGCCGTTGCGCACGTACTCCGTCAGCTTGTGGATGTTGAACGGCGTCACAATCTCAGGGTACGTGAGCGTACGCGCAATGGACCGCGGCACGCCGACCTGGTCCAGCTCGAGGTTAGGGTCACCGGTAATGACGGTTCGAGCGGAGAAATCCACTCGCTTGCCCATCAGGTTACCTCGCAGACGACCCTCCTTACCCTTGAGTCGGGCTCGGATCGACTTGACAGGTCGACCGGACTTTTGCAGAGCCTGGGGCTGGCCAGCAATGTCGTTGTCCATGTAGGTGGCAACGTGGTACTGCAGCAGCGACTCAAACTCGTTGACCACGTGGGCGGGGGCACCCTCCTGCTCGCATCGTTGCACGTTGGCGTTGGCCTTGAGAATGTCCGCCAGCTTGTATGTCAAATCATCCTCTCCTCGGGCCGTGTCGTTGATGGCAATGGAGGGCCGCACGGGAGGAGGAGGCACGGGCAGAGTGGTGATGATGAGCCACTCGGGCCGGGCGTAGTCCTCGTTGAGACCCAGCCGCTGGCAGTCCTCAGACGAAATGTGCTTGAACACGTTGAGAATCTCGGCCGGAGTCAGCAGCCGCTTTTCGGGCGCATCGCCCATGTCGTCGCCGTTCTTGCCTCGCTTCCAAGTGCCCCACAGCTTGAGGCCGTCTCGTCGGACGGTGGGCTGGATGTTGCCACAGCCTCCGTGCGAGTGCTTGACCACTCCGCTGCCGTCGTCCTCAGTGGGCACGTCGGTCTCGCAGACCATCTTGGTCTTGCACAGCGACCACACGGCGTTGAAGCGCCGCTTGGGGTCGCGGATTCGGATCGCCTGCTGGAACTGCTTGTTGTTCTCGTCCAGCAGCACCTTTCCACAGTGGAAACAAACGGATTCACAGATTTTTTTGATTTTGGCAATGAATCCAATGTGGAACACGGGCTTGGCGAGCTCGATGTGGCCGAAATGGCCGGGGCATTCTGCCATGCCTTCACCGCACTGAGTTAGTATGAGAAAAGAAGTGAAAAACAGGTGGCGTAACACACTGGGCGTCGTGGGTGTCCAGCGTGAGTGTCCGGCTCGTGTCCGGCTCATGTCCAGCTGCTCGTGAAGATGCTGCTTGTCGTGTGACCCACTTCTGTGGTTGCCACACTTAGACCATGTAACATGATCACAAGAGCTGCGATCCAGCTGATCACGTCGCTAACCGCCTCGCACCATCCCATTCTCTCATTCTCTTATACTCACAGTCTGACACTTGAAGTTTCGGTCGATGGTACCCAGCCGGGGGTCGTTGAGACCTCCGACTCGGGGACGCTGTCGGGTTTCGTCCATCGTCTCAGGGAACTCGATTTTCGCGACACTCATGGCTTTCTGTGTTAGTATTGTCGTGGGGAAGAGCTTTGCATCGGTTGTCGTATGATCACATCAGACTTGTCGGTGGTTTTGTGTCGATCGAATCACCGTGTGAATCAAGAGTCGTAATCAAGTGGCGGAAATCGCATCGGTGTCGTCGTATGATGTGTCTGTTTCGTCTAACGTGTCTGTGTCGTCTGATGCGTCTGTGTCGCTCGCTCGCTTGTCGCTGCTGTTGTACTCACAACTTCCTCGGGCGAAAGAAGACCAAATTGGACCTGGGTTAGTAAGAGCCACAAACACGGATATCGTGGTAAAGTCGTTGTTTCTCACCTCCTCCACTGTCCGCAAGGGGGCGGACGAGTACGGGAACTGCGCGCCACTCATGTTGGTTCCAATCTTTTCCTAAGACCCAGTAAACAGAAAAAAAGTGGCGGTTGCCTCGATCAGTCGGTCGAAAAAAGAAGAAGCGGAAAGAAGAAAGAGGGGCAGTAACTCGGGATATCGACACTCAACAAAAAGAAATACCGGGGCTCTGGATCGCAAAACCGGGGCACACACAGATGTATGAATGAAGATGGACGATGTTGGGGGGGTGGTGTTGTATGCCTGAACGCGCCGTCTGAGCAGTGAATAAACGATATTTGTCACCCTCCCAATGGGGGGTTACCCGGCTGCACCGCACTAGTGAAGGTTCTGCACTGCACACTCACACACACACACGCTCTTTTTTTTGCACTCCCACTTTTCACTCAGAGTTCGACTCCCACTGCGGCAACTAAAGTGTGTCACACCATAATCCGGAGAGATCTGATCTGCATTTATTTAAGCGAAAATGGAATTTATTGCTGTGAAAATCAAGAAATACCCGGAAAACTGATCCGAGTTGAGATATTGATGGCAAACCCTGCGACGTTCTCAACTCCGAATTTTTCCCGTTTGTTCCAAATTAATTCGCTTATCAGTAAAATAATGTACACCTGACGCACACCATTTTTTGCCACCCAGTGAGGACCTTGGTGAGTTATGGCATAGTGTTGTGGTGTGTCGGCTGACTCATGCAAGCATGCTGGACATGTGACTTAGTCAGTATGTCCACATTATCACCCACATGACTGCGAGTACTCCATGCCTCACGGCTGATTATGGGGCTGAACAATGGTTGTCTGTACAAAGGTCGACTGTATCACATCTCGGAGTTATTAAGGTACATCGGCAGTGCAATTGCGACATGCGTTGAACTTTATCCTGGGGATGAAAACATGCAAACAATTGTGCGTGGGGATCACGAGCACGAGATGGTTGGTGTTTATAAGGTGAAAATCGATGTCGTGTGTCGGAAGGGGACAAAGCTGGCAATTTTGTGTCTTGTGAGTGTCTATATAGCGAAAATGGGTTTTTTGATTTTTTTCCACAATTGTCAGCTTTTTCTCACATTTGTTTTGAATATTACAATAACTCTGAATAATTGGCAAGAATTTCAAGTAGCTTCGTAAAACAGCAGTATTTTATACTCCTCTAATGTTAGATAAGACGGGCAAGGTTACCGGCTCACCAACCAGAGAACACAACTCGAAGACGTCCGGAGGTGGAGCACAAAGCGTCTTCATAGTCGGACCACCGAAACAGACTGATCCATGAACACTCAAGCAACCTATTACTTCCGCGAGCTCTTCTTTCCTTTTTACTTCGGGTTGTTCGAGGTGCCTCTGTGAGCGAGATCACGCCTACATGGTCTCTGCAACGCTATACTAATCAACCATCACTCTATGAGGCCTACAATTATCTCTATCACTCTGACTCAGTTAAATATCATATACTATTGATCTCTGGCAAGTCACGAACAGCACCGTGACTTGCCTTTCAGACTCACTCAGTACTCTGCGCTTAGTACTTGGCCAGAGGTCGCTGGGCCCACTGCTTCTCGGCAAAGTCCCAGTTGAGGACCTCCCAGATGTTGTCAAAGTAGGCGGCCTTGTTGTTGTAGTACTGGATGTAGTAGGCATGTTCCCAGAAGTCGATTCCAAACAGAGGCACGGCTCCAGGAGCAGTAACGGGGTCCTGGTTGTTGGTGATTTCAATCTTGAGAGATCCGTCGGGGTACGACACCAGCCAGGCCCATCCGGAGCCCTGAAGAGCAAGCAGAGCGGCCTTGAGCTTGGCCTTGAACTCGTCCAGCGAGCCAAACTGCTTGGCAATCTCCTCCTTGAGCTTGGCGCCTCCCTTGGCAGCATCGGAGGAAGAGGGAGTCAGCGACTTCCAGAAGACGGAGTGGTTGATGTGGCCGCCTCCGTTGAAGTTGATGGCCTTCTGCAGCGCAATCTGCTTTACCACGTCGTTGGCCTCCACGGCCTCCTGCAGCTGCTTGGTGGCGGCGTTGAGGTTGGTCACGTACGTCTGGTGGTGCTTGGAGTAGTGGATCTCCATGATCTGGGCGGAGATCTGGGGCTCGAGGGCCTGTGTTAGAAGGGATTAACGGAGGCCGTAGGTCCGATGAAGAGATGATGTATTAACGGAGGGCCGCAGGTCCGGAGTGGCAACATGAAAAGATGATGTAGAGTCTACTGCCATCTCATAGTGAACCAAAGCGGTCCTGAGACAGTAGACATGACAGTAGACATGACAGAAGACAATTGCGAACAGAACAAGCATGTAACATTCCTCATGGTTCTGACAAGCGAGGTGAGGTTCTTCTTGGAGTCATGGAGTTTCTGAAGAGTTGTTAGGGGCTCCCAAGTTACCAGCATAGTCAGAGGAAGTGGGATAGTCAGGAAGTCCTTCCAGCCCAACCGAATCAATTGACCATGATCACGACTCAATTGACGACATTGGGGCTCGTTCGTGACGATTGAGTTGTTCGGGAAGCAAGGCAATTGCCTATTAAGTCACAGTCGTCAAACCCATGATACTATCTGACTGGATGGAACACCTCAATTGAATGCCACCAGGCCATACAGCCAGTTACAATGTCCAATTGAGACTGGTGCATTGAAGCTGACTCATGTGCATTGAGGTTGACGATGACTTGGTCAATTGAGTGAGTGTGCCGTATCACATGGGGTTGCCTGAGAATGTCTGTGTATCTCTCTGTTCGTTTGTTCACCAGTCTATGCCTCTATCTATCCTCTCAAATACTCACATCATAGGCGTAGGGAAGAGGGGGCAGGACGTAGGACATTTTGGTGTTGACAAGAGCAAATTGAAGTCTTGGACCAAGAAAGAGAAGCTGGTTCCTGGGCTTGTACCTTGAGGTTTAGGAGAACCCTGGTGGTTATGTGCTTAGCGGAAGGTACAATGGCACACTAAGGGGGAAGAAAGCAAGCCACGATGAGCAAATTGCGGCTGTGGAAACGTGCAAAGAGGGCTCGAGCCCTTGTCCGTGCTGACTAAATCTGCTCATTTGATTATATATATGCTCATCCCGTGGGTCTAAATGCTCATTATTTGCTCACTGCGGGGCTCACCGAATGGGATATTAAGCCACAGTGCCGAGAGAGTTATAAGAGGAGGCAAGTGGGGATTATATAAGTCTATGTAATTCCTCCCCAGTATAAGCTTGCGAATTGGAGGCTCATTGTTTTTTTCCCATTTTTTGCGATTTGATTCGAATTCCTACAGCCTGATCTACACACCCTTGCCACTCCTATGCCCCTCATACCACGACTTGCGCCATTCATGTACCGTTGATGACTTGGGTGGGAGGCAAAGAATGCGTCCAGAAAAATGATTATAATTCGAGATTATTCGGAACAATTCAGGAGAAAAGCAGGCCCCGTATTTCCACACACAAACATTACTTCAACGCCTTTCTTTTACAAGAGCCTTTCTCTTTGACCCTCAGAGAAAGTCCAATAATTTCTGACACTTGAAGTGTATTTGTCAGCGTTTTATTCCTGAAGGGGCCTCACAGCATGATAGAAGGAGAGTGAACGAGTAGATAACATAGTTCTACTATAGAGAGTTGGGTTCGATTTTGACAACCGTTAGCTCCACCAACGTCCCAGTCCTCGTCGCTATCATTTTACAAGTAGCTTCATTGTCCACCAAACGGTGTTGTATCCTCATACACCACTCGAAGGATATCATGACGGTGATCTTGGAGTTACAAGAGGGCAAAACTCGCTACGAAACGTCTTGAAACAGAAATTCCGAGGCCAAAGATCGATTTATCTACACACATCGAGATAAGTCTGGATATCCGCAGACTTGTCTCTGCTTTAGCACTTTCCAAGCCCACCCTGTATCTCTTAACTCCACTGACACTCTAGGAGTACTCTCTGGGTCCTCACAACAAGAATGATACCAAACACGAAGTTATCTGCCTCTCTCATCATCGCGTTCCAATTTTCCCTCCAAGTCGGATCGCAACGTTGGATCAGTTTGCCACAAATTTTAGGTTACGATTAACCTTGAAGGACATGGATGCTGTCTGTTAATTAATTCTTCCATTCTTTTGCAAAACACTAATGGACGAGTTGTCACGGCTTTCGGTCGATGTCGTGGACCAGGGCACGCTGGAGAACCAGATCACCAATGAGGCGGACTCGATTCTCAAGAAGCGCGAGTTTGAAATCGACTCCAAGCGGCTGACCAAGGCCCAGGATGCCGAAAAGACGTTTCTGAGCAAACTGCGGTCCCTGGAGCGCAAAATCAATGATCCCGCCACAAAAATCAGCGAGCGCGAGAAACTGAAGCGTGATGTGGCCACTTTGAAGCGCACCGAGCTTGCCACCGTTCAGCAAGACATTTCCGACATCAAACAGCGACTGCAAGAGAACGACACCAGCAGTGCGACCACAGAGCTTCAGGCGTCTGATCGACAGGAAGGAGAGTCTGAGCAGGAGTATCTGGTTCGAACCGGTAAAATCACCCCGTTTGCCAACACCCGAGGGTTCACTAGAGGCCGAGGAGATGTGACGGAGAACATTGATACCAGCAAACCGTACACTTCCAGCACGGTCGTTGAGGTTGGAGATATCAAGGAGGAGGATGAGGAGGAAGCTGTGAAGGAGGAGGACGAGATTGAAATCCTATCTGACGCCTACTCTTCGGGATACACCACGGACGAGATTGAGCCGGAGGATATGGAGCTGGTGGAGTTGAAAAAGAAGCGGAAACGGACGGAGAAACCCGAGACGGAGGCCATTGACGACGGCGACGAGTGGTCGTATCAGCAGCGGCTAAAATGGTGGGTTGAAAAGCGTCAAAAAGCTCGAGCTCGAGCCGGAGTCATAGTTCCTGCTACAGACTACGCCAAAGACGAGTGGCTGTTGGACGGACCTGAAGCCGACGCTATTCTCGAGGGCAACTTCAAAGTCCCCGGAGAAATTTTCAACGCGCTGTTTGACTACCAGAAAACGTGTGTTCAGTGGCTGTGGGAGCTGCACACTCAGAAGACGGGAGGAATCATTGGAGACGAGATGGGGCTGGGAAAAACGATCCAGATTATCAGTTTTCTGGCGGGGTTGCACCATTCGGGGTTGCTGACTAAACCCGTCATTGTCGTGTGTCCCGCTACTGTTATGAAACAGTGGGTGGAGGAGTTCCACAAGTGGTGGCCGGCCCTCAGAGTGGTCATTTTGCATAGTATGGGTGAGGGAAGCAAGGGCAAGAAGCGACGCAAGGGCGAGATTGACTCTGACGACGACGACGAAGTCATCAGACCCACTCCTTCAAGCACAAAGAACCTCGTGGAGACGATCGACAAAGTGTTCAAAGATGGTCATGTGGTTGTCACAACTTATGCCGGACTCAAATCGTACCGATCGCTGCTTCTGGACCGAGAATGGGGCTACTGTATTCTCGATGAGGGCCACAAGATTCGAAATCCCGACTCTCAAATCACTCTCGATTGCAAGCAGCTCAAAACCGTGCATCGGCTCATTCTTTCGGGAACACCTATCCAGAACAACCTCACCGAGCTGTGGAGTCTGTTAGATTTCGTGTGTCCTGGGCGACTGGGCACTCTGCCTGTTTTCCACTCTCAGTTTGCTGTTCCTATCAATGTTGGAGGGTATGCGAATGCTACCAATATTCAGGTTCAGACGGCTTACAAGTGTGCGGTTGTGCTTCGAGACCTGATTGCTCCGTATCTGTTGCGCCGAATGAAGACCGATGTTGCCACAGATCTGCCTAAAAAGGAGGAAAAGGTGTTGTTCTGCAAACTGACGGACTCGCAACGACTTCACTACAAGGGCTTTCTCAAATCCGAAGAGCTCAAGTCGATTCTCGCTGGTAAGAGACAGTCGCTGTTTGGTATTGACATTTTGAGAAAGATTTGCAACCATCCGGATCTTGCGTCTCGAGAGATTCTCAAGAAAACTGCCGATTACTACTACGGAGACCCAGCCAAATCGGGCAAGATGCAGGTGGTGAAAGCTCTCGTTGATTTGTGGAAGAAGCAGGGCCACAGGACCCTCTTGTTCTGTCAGACTCGTCAAATGCTCGAGATTCTGGAAGACTTTTTCGGCAACATGCCCGACATTAAGTATCTTCGAATGGACGGCACCACTCCCATTTCCAAGCGGCAGGACATGGTGGATGCGTTCAACAACGACACGTCTTTCGATCTGTTTCTGCTGACTACTCGCGTCGGTGGTCTCGGTGTGAATCTCACGGGAGCCAATCGAGTCATCATTTTCGATCCCGATTGGAATCCCAGTACCGATCTGCAGGCTCGAGAACGATCGTGGCGTCTGGGCCAGAAGCGGAATGTGGTTGTGTACCGGTTGATGACTGCAGGTACGATTGAGGAGAAGATTTATCACAGACAGATCTTCAAGCAGTTTCTGACTAATAAAATTCTCAAGGACGCCAAGCAGCGTCGATTCTTCAAGATGAACGATATTCACGATCTGTTTTCTCTAGACGACGGAGAGGGAGACACCACCGAGACTGGTCTCATCTTCTCCGGGTCCGAAAAGAAGATTGAGTCCAAGAAGCCCGAGAAGAAGATGAAAGACGACGACGACTTTTACCAGGTGGTCGGGCTCAATGGCGTGTCCAAGCTGGAGAAGTTTGAGACCGGAGAGGAGGAGCGGGCGGAGAATAATGACCCCGAGAATGATGATAACATTCTCAACGACATTTTCTCGCAGACCGGCGTTCATTCGGCTCTCGAGCACGATGCCATCATGGATGCTTCCCGTCCCGAAACCGTCATCATCGAGCGAGAGGCCAAACGGGTCGCTGAAGTGGCTGCCAAAGCTCTCCGAGACTCGCGCAAGAAGGCTCAGGCCAACGAGATTGGAACCGTCACGTGGACGGGCAAATCTGGCAGTGCCGGCAAGTTTGGCAAGAAGAAGCAGCCTGCCGGGAAAGTGGGGGCTCCGAAATTTGGCTCCGACAAGCTCTCATCGTCGTCCATCTTGCAGAACATCAAGGCGAAAAAGTCGCTGGAAGAGTCCGCAAACGCATACACTGGTCTGATCAACATGAGCGATCTGGACAAGGTCAAGCTGCTGGAAAAGATCTCCGAGAGTCTGAAGCATGCTGGAGCTGGAGGTTTGTCGTCAAAAGACATTGCCAACGAGTTTGCGCTCAAGCTGACCAACCAGGAGGAAGTGGCGGTCATGAGACAGCTGCTGAAACAGGCGGGCGAGTGGAACGGAGCTACAAAGAAGTGGATGTACAAGGCCGTTGAGGAGATTGGAGACGAGGAGGACGAAGAGGTGCAGGAGGTGGTCCCCGTGGACGAGATGGGAAATAAACTGTAGATAGATATTTATTGCATGAGTTACAACATTTGGCAGAAAGGGCCGAGCTACAATTGTAAAACAGCGCGGTGAAGAATGAGGCAGTTTTGTATCTTCAGGAATTTTGGGGATGGGTAGATATACATAGCTCACCAACGAACACCCAAGTCGACACTGACGTTAGTCTTCTGCTTTGTGGTGTGAACTGATGATGTACCCATGTTGGAACAGGTTCGGCATGCTGGATCTTTGGTCGATTTTTGACAACCCGCAGATCGCTAATAAACGTTTGTACTTGTACTCATTAAATCGGAAATAATGATCGAAATTAAATCGTGGATGGTGTACTTGTACAAGTACTTGTACAGGTACTTGTATCACGGATGTGGGAAAAAATCCACCCGATCATCTCAGTCGTCCTTCAAAGAGAGCACGGTTTTTGTGCCAAGGTGCAGAGCCAAGAAAGTTGCGGCAGCAAAATGGCATCTCTATCCCTTGGAAGCGACTTGAAAGCCGACCATGACTCGAATAATGCTGTACAAGTAATGGAGTGGAGATTGATGGAAGTCATCTCTTTGATACTACTTGTACTTGTGATTGTAGCTTGCTGAGAGATATGTCCTGATAGCTCCTTCTCTCAGTTACACATTTGTTGCCTGCCAGCATGCACCCTGCTCAGACACGGTGGACTACAATAATCCACGAGAAAGCTGGGACAGAAGAAAATGTATGGTCATATAAGTAAAAAATTGGAGAGCTCACTGATACAGTACAATTTTATCCAACACTCTGTGCCCAAGTTTCTATGCTTCGAATTTCGCTGTGCTGAAATAAGTTCAAGAGTTCTCGAGGACTCTCTGTATACTGTAGCTCATCTAAAGCACGAAAATTAGGCAAGTAAAACTACGAGTGCTTGTATTTGTACCGCCCATATATTGCATCAAGCTGCCCCCTCTTCTCACGCTGAGCGTTCAGACACCAACTGTTAGTCACAATAGCCAGTCATAATTGGTTTTTGCACAACTGGGCTTGCTGAGGGCTCAGAGCTACAAGTAGACACCGAAAGGATGATGCTCCATAAATACAATCATCTTACAAGTAGGACCATTGAAAACACCACAACAATGGAATGACTTCTACTTCAATAAATACGTCCCCTCAACTGGTACAACCTCTACCCTAATATGTAAATCCATTTCTACATGATGCAAAGATTCCTGGTCGAGCGAGACTACCACCGACTCATGAGCCCGTTCTCCAGCTTCCGCACCACCTCGCCGTACTCGTTTCCGGGGCCCTGGTGGTTTCGGGCCATCTCGGACGGAGGAATGTACGCGGGGCTGGGCTGGGCCTGGATATGGTCTGCGGGGTTGACCATGGCTGTGGCGCGCTGGATGGGCGGCGGAATGGGGTCCATGGACCCGTACGTCAGCGCTCGGGGCCGTCGCGAGCCAGAGCCCGAGTTCTGCGGCTTGAGCCCGGTGCTCCAGTTGGCCGGAGGCTGCATGTGCGCGTACTGAGCTGCCTCAGCGGACGTCTGGGCGGCAGAAGAGCCAGCAGCAGCAGAAGAAGACGCCACAGCATTGGCGTTCTGGCCCTGGGCGTGAAGAGGCTGCGACTGCGAGATGGGCTGTGCGGTCGGCGTGGGGTGGAAGACGTCCTTTTCTTCCTTGGGATGCGGCACAAAGGGGCCCGTGAACTTGGACTCGGTGATGAACGGGTGAGAGGCCGCTTGTTGGGGAGTCCACCGCTCAAAGGGGTTGTAGTTGAGCAGCCCCATGAGGAA
Source organism: Yarrowia osloensis (assembly GCA_900519015.1). Taxonomy (NCBI): domain Eukaryota; kingdom Fungi; phylum Ascomycota; class Dipodascomycetes; order Dipodascales; genus Yarrowia; species Yarrowia osloensis. The sequence goes on from ULGU01000006.1 coordinate 1,029,111, forward strand.
GTCATACAGCGCCTCGCGGTTGAGCATCTCCTTGTCGATGTCCGCACGCTTCATGTCCTTCTTGTGCAGCGGGTATTCCATGATGATGGTTTTGAGGTTGGCCGACGTGAAGTACTGCTTGGACTCCTTTTCGTCGACGTTGAACTCCCGCGAGTACCGCTCCCGCGACTTGAGCCGGTACCGCTTGCGGCCCTGGTCGTCCACAATCTTCTCCATGAACTTGCCGCTGTTTTTGCCCATCTCCACCATCCAGTTGGGAGGGTCGCCCAGAGACGCGACGATTCGAGACAGCTGGTTGTACTCGGACGCACCGGGGAAAATGGGCAGACCCAGAAAGAGCTCGGCAATGATGCAGCCCATTGACCACATGTCGATGGACGTGGTGTAGGGGATGCCGAGCAGCACCTCGGGAGACCGGTAGAACCGCGACTGGATGTACGTGTACACCGTCTTGCGCTCGTGGCAGGCCGAGCCAAAGTCAATGACCTTGATGATGGGCGAGTCGAGGTTTTTGAGCAGAATGTTTTCGGGCTTGAGATCGCAGTGGATGAGCTTCGCGTTCTTGAGCACCGTAAGCGAGTCCAGCAGCTGGCGTGAGAAGACGCGCACGAGATTGATTGACAATCCCCGGAACTGGTTCTGTTTCAGCAGCTCGTAGAGGTTGGAGCTCAGCAGCTCAAACACCAGACAGTAGTGCTGTTTGTGCAGAAACTTGTCCTTGAGCCGCAAGATGTGGTGCTCGTCCTTGTTGTCGACCGAGTTGTTGAGATACTCGAGAATCGACACCTCCATCATGCTCTGGTTCAGGAACGCGGGGTTGTTTTTGATCACCTTGACCGCCACAATGTCCTTGGTCTTCATGTTCTGGCACTTGACTACCTGCCCAAACGTGCCCTGGCCCAGAATGTCCAGCACCAGATAGCGCTTGTTCTCGTCGGTGCCCAGCACGTCGTTGACGTACAGAATGTAGTCGTTGTCGCGGTTGTCGTGGCCGTTGTTGAGCTTGGGCTCGCTCGGCTTAGTCAGCACCCGCCGCGGGTTCTTGGACGACTCGTAGTTGAAGCCCGAGTTGCAGATTTGGTACGTGGCCGACAGTTGCAGCGTCAGACACATGAGCGGCGACATGTAGCCTCCCTCGGGCAAGGCACGGCGGTTTTGGGGCCGGGGATTCACCTGGGGATTGAGATCGGACGCTCTTTCGACCGGTCGGAACGAAGGAGGCGGGATCGAGGCCGGCGGTTCCTGCTGCTGCGGTTGTGTTGGAGCAGGTGGAGGAGCAGCAGCGTGAACGGGCTGAGGAGCCACGTGAGCGACCTGGGGAGCCGACTGCGGCGCTGTGAGAGGCGGTGGCTGGGTCTGGGGCGTTTGTTGCGCCTGTTGCGTCCAGTAGTACGGTTTGGTGGCTGGCATGGCCGGATTGTAATGCTGCTGGGGGGTTTGTTGCGGTTGTTGCTGTGGTTGCTGAGATTGAGGAGGCTGGCCTTTACGGACAGGCGAGACTCGTGACCGGGCGTAGTTGCCTGCGGGAGTGCTATGAGGGGACGCCCAGGGGTTGTAGGATGCCGATTGAGGAGTCACTGGTGACGAGGACATTTGCACCGATCCCAGCGGAGTGCCCGGTTGCATCTGTGGAGCCAGCGGGGTGCCCGGCTGCGATCTGTACAGCGGCTCGTGTGGTGACGAGTGTTGTTGGTGCTGTAGTCCCGGAGGCAGACCGTACTGAGTCTGGGTCTGTTGAGGGTAATGGGGCCCCGGTTCGTGGGACGGTCTGCGGTTCGAAACCGGCGACGAGGGCTCATACTGGTGCAAAAGCTGCGGATGGGGCAGCTGCTGGGTCGACAGCGCGTTGGGTATGGCTGTCTGGAACTGTGGGTGCGGTTGCGACGGCGAAAACGGACCCATTTGCTGCTGGTGATAGTACAGACTGCGTTGAGAGTGCGACATGTGCGGTGAGCCCATTCCCGAGGGCGGTGGGGCCGTGGAGCTCGAGGCAGACACATTGGGCGCGCTCTCGAAGCTCTTGCGGTAGTAGTCCGTGGGATACGGCGGCTGTTGCTGCTGCTGCTGCTGTTGTTTATGGCCGATCAGCGACGGCATCAGATGCCCGTTGGACGACATTTTGCGGTGATGTGGCGACGGCGAGTGGTCCATTGGGGAGGAGGGGGGTTGAGGGTGGTTTGTGCCGACTCGTTAGCCGATCAAAGACGTTAGGGGTGCTCAAGTCTAGACTCTGTCGAGAAGGGAATGTGCAAGTCGTGGGTGCGCGTGGCTGCGAAATCGGACGATCGAACAATGACGTGGCCTCGAGAGAAGAAATGCAGACTCAAAGTCGCCGTGGAGACTGCAACAGATCCAATGGCTGAGACTCGGGTGTAGATGGGCTTGGTGATGTAGACGGCCAGTGTAGCCCAAACCAAAGTCTAAATTCATAAAATGGGGGGGACCACAGCGACGGCAGAAAGCGGTGGGAAAACGTCAAACAAGGAAGTGGAGGACTCTTGGCGGGAGCCGGGGGGAATAGTGACATAATAATAGCACACTGAACAATAACAGCAGCCCAAAGCGTCAGTAAAAGGCGAGAACGCCTGAACCTCCGATCACGTGACCCCGAGCCTCCCCATATCCGACACATACCCTGCATTACATGCGGTGACGTGTGAGCACATAGCGCTGGTCATGCGTGATTAGTCAGGTTGGAGGGGGATGACTAATCTGGAAGAGCCGGGTGATTTCCTCTCTCAGGTAGCCACTCGCTTTATTATTCTCATACACCCCTAATGCTCCAACACGTCCCACCTGAATGACGCATTCTACTGAGAGTAATTTCGAGCACACCAGGGTCTCCGAAGCCTATTTTTCTCCATCGAAACTCAGTTTTCCTCCCAACTCCCCCAACTAGCTTTTCAAGTAATCCGCATAACTACGCTACTTACACTGCTGCCTCCACAACATGACTCACCAGGAAGACGGCTACATCTGGCGTCAGACGCTCCAGGACATCACAATCACCTTCCCCGTGCCCGCAGGCACCCGGGGCAAGCAGGTCGACGTCAAATTCACCCCCACCACGATTTCCGCCGGTCTTGCAGGCCAGCCGCCCGTGCTCCAGGGCGATCTGTTTGGCAAAATCGCCCCCGAAGAGTCCACGTGGACCGTGGAGGACCAGAAGGAGGTGACCATCAGCATCGAGAAGGTGCACAACCAGGAGTGGTGGCCCCACGTGGTCACCTCGGCCCCAAAGATTGACGTTTCGCAGATCGAGCCTGAAAAGTCCAACCTCAGTGATCTGGACGGAGAAACCAGAGCAATGGTGGAAAAGATGATGTACGACCAGCGGCAGAAGGAAATGGGCCAGCCCACGTCGGAGGAGCAGCGCAAGCAGCAGCTGCTGGAGAATTTCAAGAAACAGCATCCGGAAATGGATTTTTCCAAGGCGAAGATTAATGAGGGGTTTGGCCAAACCGACTAACCGACTAACCGAAGCGTGTCGGTTTGTTGGTTCCATGAATGGCTGCTAACTGCGGTGTAAAAGATCGATCTCGAATCTCATGACTATTGTAGTCGCAATGTCAAACGTTGGCAGTTTCTTCGACATTCTGAGATTTCGAGCGTTGCTAATTGCGGTGTCAAAGGTCCTGGGACCATCAGACTCATTTATGACCCTTCGCAGTTCGCAGCGTTTTGTCAGGTAAATTCTACAAGTATGGTCGTGTTGGTTGTTCGAAGCTGCTGATGATTCCGGCAATGAACTAATTGACCTGCTCATCGCAAAGCGACGAAACTGACCATTCCATCACACACTCTTCCACTTTGCCATCATCTATATAATTACCACTAGCCTAAATAAGTTATTCATTCATATATGCGATTGTGTTTGTACTTGTGCCGTAGCCGAGTGTATCAGAATCCAAACGAGAAAGCACTCATATCCGGCTCCTGAAACTGGCTCGGGGGAGCAGCCTTCTTGCCGTTGCTCTCTTTCTTGGCTTTGTCGCCGTTCTCTGTGTTCTCCTTGGGCTTTTCCTGGTTCTCCTGTTTGTCCTCTTGTTTGTCCTCCTCATTCTCCTCCGGTTCATCCTCCTGCTCCTCCTTCTCCCCACTGCCACCGTTCTCAGTGCCATTCTTTGGCTTGTCTTGGAAACTGTCTAGCATAGAAGGAGGCTCCTGGAAGCTGTCCAGCATGGAAGGAGGCTGACTGGACGATTTGGGGTCCTCAAATCCATCCAACATCGATGGAGGCTGGCTGGGCTTTTTCGGCTCCTGAAATCCGTCCAGCATCGAAGGTGCTCCACCTCCTCCCATATCAAACCCATCCAACATGGAGGGACCCTCGCTGGCAGGAACAGGAGCCGGTTTGGGCTTAAAGTCTCTGAATGCAGCCAGAGAGTCTTCGTCGGCCTTTTGATTTTCCTCCACATCTTCGTCGGCCTTTTCGTGAACCTCGTCCTTCTTGAACTTCCAGTTTCGAACGAGATCCAGAGCAATCACCTCGCAGCCCATTCGAGAATACAGCTTGGCGGTGGTGAGCACACTCTGCAGCTCGGTAGCAGACGTGACTCCGTTGTTGGAACTCACCACCTTGAACTTGGAGTCTCGCAGAAACTGGTACAGAATCAACAGAGCTGGATCGTTGGAGAGGAAAGACCGTGAGTTGGACACAATGTGGGCAGAGCCCCGTTTCTTGTCCTGGTACTCGTGAGACACAAGAGACCGAACGGCATCTCCTCGACGATCTTGGGTCCAAAGACACCAGTAAATGACCCACTGGTCGCCCATCTTGAGAGCCTCGGGGAGAATCTCGTTCTTGATGAGCTCGTTCAAAACGGGGCCGTTGTCGCCCTCGTAGACTCGACACACGGCAATAGCCAGACCGGTGTCGTTGAGTTTGCGCGTAATCACGTTGACACAGTCCTTGAGCGAGTCTCCGAGCAAGAAAAAGGAAGCAGCATAGGCGTATCTGTGCTTGGAGAGCAGCGCAAAGGCGTTTTTGAGAGCCGCCGTTCTCCACCGGGGCTCGGCAAAGTCGTTCTTCAGAAACTTGACCATCTTGGTCTGCTCAGGATGGGTCGAAGCTGACCGCCAGAGAGCCTGAAGAACTTGTTTCTTGCGTAGAGCCAGGTAGAAGAGCGAGGCTTCACTGGGATCTTGTCGCTCGGTGGCCATGAACTGATTTTTGGCCAGCACGTCAAACACCTCGACCAGCTTATGGTGCTCAAGCCAGTAACCCACTCCAGCCGCCTGGGCGTCGGGCCACACGAGTTTGGGGCCGTCAATCTGTTCCAGCAACATGGCCTGGGACTCCGAGTTGAGCGCCCAGCAGAAATCTCGCACCGTCATCTGCTTCTGCGTCTTGCGGTGCATTCGATACAGCTTGTAGCCGAGATAGAAGCGGATGGCCATGACATCGGACCATCCCGCCACCTCAGCCACCACTTCACACAGACTGGCCAGAGTAATCTGCTGATGCTGAGTAATAAACGGCAGCGAAACCTGCTGCAGCTTCTCGGTCAGCTTGCTGTATTCCTCTGGAGTCAGTTTTGAGCTCGACTTGTCACCTTCCTCGTAATCGCTGGGATCCATGCCCAGAGTGGAATCCATGTCCTGAACCAGCTCCTGGTTGGCGTACTGAAGCTCCTTGTACAGTCTGAAGAGTGTATCACGAACAACAGCTAGCTGACCAGCAAGAATACACTGTACCAAAAGCTGAGGGTGGTATGCAGGAAGAGGACCGTTGACAATGGAGCAAATCTCAAAGAGGTGGTGAATGTGGAACGCTCGAGACGAATGCAACATGTCTGAGAAGTCCCGCACTCCGGCCTCCTCCTCATGCACGCAATTGTCGTCCACAAACAGCTGGTTGCCCGCAGCCACCACCAGCACGCCTGTGTTCATCCAGATGGAGTCTCCAATGGCGTGGTTGGTGAACGGCTTGATGTCCACCTGTTTCAGCAGACCCCAACACGGCGAAATGTTGGTGTAGTCGAACCGCAACTGGCCCCAGAGCTGCACGTGGGTGCCGAACCCAATCGCCAGCACAGACTGGTTGTCTGGAGTGCATGCCCAATCGAGATCGCAGATTTTCGTGTCGAACTTCTTGGTCTGCTCGAGAAACCCGTGCCGCGTGTCCCAGATGCTGAGCTCCAGACGGTCTTCGGAAACAATGGCCACCTTGTTGAGCGACGACTGCGACATGAGAGGCGAGTTGCTGACTCCGGTGGAGACTGTAGACAGAAGAGACCATTCCACGGACGAGTCGTCGGAACTAATGTCGGACACCCATGTGGTGAATTCGCCCGATTTGGAAATGGCGCTGAGCTGATCCGTTGCCAGAGACTTGCGACCAGCAGACCATGACACGGGGTACACTGGAATACTTTTGTAGAAGGAGTCTAGAAACGACGGCTTAGAAGAGGTGACCGACGAGATGCTCATGATGGAATCCGATGACTCTCCGGCATCCTGGGCGGCTTTGAACGCCTTTTTGTCGCCCGAAATCTTCCAGCAGCGAGATTGGCCTCCGTCAACAACCGCGTAGACGTGGAAACACGAGCACAGATCTTTGCGGTCAATTTCGAGCACACAGTCGACTGTACTTATCGCGTCGTCGGCCTCAAAGTCCAAAACCGCGACTCTTTTGGCCGTCTTTGATTCGCCCAGCAGAAAGAAGAGCTCGATGCAAGAGTGTTCAAGTGCCAAAAAGAACTGGTCCGACGAGCCCAGCAGCACTCCGCCGAGAACAGCCGTGCTGGTGTCGATAATGGACTGTTTGCGCAGCGTGGTCCGGTCTTCCAGCTGCTGAGTCACCCACGCGGTGTTTTCGGTGAACCGACTCTGGCTGACCACGAGATGACCTCGGGCCGACCGAATGAGCCGCTGCACGCTCTTGTTGTGGCCCGTGAACAGCTGCTGCAGCTTGAGCGGGAAATCTGGCTTGACTGTTCCGTAGCGCGTGAGAGCGTCGCATCTGAACGCCACGACCCGGCCCTGGAGATGGATGAGAAGCACGGCCTCGGACTTTTCGTGATTCAGAATGCCCCGCACAGCCACAATTGACCCGGGCTTGAGAGGCCGCTCTTTGGGGAAGACTCCGGAACATGCGTGCACTACTGTGGAAGTCACAGCTAGACTTCCTCGACCGTTAGTAAACGCCCAGACGTCGATGCCGGAGTCCTGGAGCGTGACAATTGCCTCGGGATGCTCTCTCTCGCTCAGAGACGACTGCACAATCTCGCTGTCGACCATAATGTTCTGGCCCTTGTTGACGACGGCGTCGACCTGGAAGTTGAGCGAGTCGTGGGGATCCAGAGACCGCCACCGGCGCACAACGCCGTCCTCCGTTTGTGTGTACAGATGCGCGAGTCCCGTTTTGACTGGCGACGAGTCTTGCAGCCAGTGTAGACCTCTGATCTTCGCCGGATGGTTGACAAAAACGTAGTCAAAGGCCGCATCGACGTCGGAAGACGACAGACGTCGAAAGACAATCACAATCGAATCGTCGTGGGGCGTACATACCGCCAGAAACTGCCCTTCGGCCGTGGAGCTCACAAACGAGCATTTCTGAGGTAGAGCGCGGGTCCACATGTTGATTGGTGGAGCGTCGGGTTTGTCGGTGAGCACGTTCCAGAGCGAGATTTCGTCGTCCACGCCGCACAGCTCTGTGTGCGAGCACCACGTGAGCGAGCGGGCGTTTGTGGCAATCTCCTTGATCTTAGTCCACTGTGTTTTGCGCCCGTATTCCACCGTGGGCTTGAGAATCCATACCTCGTGGCCCAGAGAAAGTGCCAGGTGGCCGGTTTCGGCGTTGATCACGACAGCCACTCCGTCGCTCGGCAGGTAGATGGTCTGCAGCAGCACCGACGGGTACTGGACGATGATCAGGTTGTTTCCCGAGCAGTAGGTCTGATGTTAGTGGCGAAAAACAGTGAGGGGAAAAGAGGATACTCACGAAAATCGTGCGGCCCTTCCAGAAGGCCAGAGACGTGGCATTTTCGCTGGAATTGGGCTCTCCGGCCAGAAACGACACGGACATTGTTGGAGTGATGGCGTGGCCTGCTACGTCTCCAAGGTGGTCTGGTCGCTCATGCACGATACATGCACGCTGAGAGTTTGCTCCGGTAGTGGGAGCTGGCTGAGGGGAGGTTACAAGGGGGGATTGGGGGTGTTTTTATAAAGATGAGGTCGGGTTAGTGTCACCACTGCTACATTTTGGATGTTGTGCCGAACGGGGAGATTTGGAGCTGCTTTCATTGCAGTCCCACCACCCGCCTTCAAATAAAGTTGCTCAAGTGCCAGTAGTTGGCGCACCCTGACAATTTGGCGTGCATGGATTTCTGACCACCCAACTACACACTTTCAACATGGGATCAAGGTGAGCTAGAGAGATGGGGAGGGAGGGGGGACAAACGAGGAGGGCAGATAGACGACTCTGAGAGCATTGGAGACGACTCCGGAAGACCTGAAGACGGACTTCAAGAACTTGGAGACGTTTCAAAGGACTTTGAGACGGTTCGAAGGACTTGAGAATGTTTCGAGGGACTTGAAGACGTTTCCTAGAGACCTGGAGAAGACTCTGAGAGCTCTGGAGACGACTCTGAACGCTTTAGAGACGACTTTGAGACTTCAAGACGACTTTGGGAGCCTCGTAGACGACTTTGAAAGCCCTGGAGACGACTCTTAAACCAAAGCAAAACTAACCCAGTTGCAAAGATATTCGAACAAACGTGGCGATATGCCTGCAACGGTCGCCATGCGTCATGGTGCAGAGAAACACGCCCAAAGACTGTCTCACCAAACCCGAGCTCGTCAAAGACATGCCCGAGGAGTGCGTGTTGCTCATGAACTCGTTTCTGGCGTGCCGACGAGGTATGGTGGACATGACGAAGCGGTTCCGGGGCAACGCGCCGCTGTCGACCGGCCAGTACGACGAAAAGTACGAGAAAATGTCGACCGGCCATTTCAAGCCTGACGACGAGCTCATCACCTCGGGACCCGCTCCTCAGCAGGACGAGAAGATGAAGGAGCTTGCCCGGCTTAGTGGAGCGCGATAGCCGTCTATTTATCTGTACATAGTGTAAATATCTGACCAAGAGGAGCAAAGTATGAGCACGAGCAAAGAATGAGCACGAAGTGCGAGTACTTTGCGTAGTGAATACTTTGCGTACTTGTAGACTGAGTACGAGTGTACTTGTAGTGTACTCCGTACCAGTATGTGCTTGACTGAAAATGTAGGCACCGACACAGCAAAAACAACGACTGGTAATGCCAATAGGCCACAGGAGCCGACTAGCCTCCACAGCACATACTTGTTCTAGAATCTTCCGCTTTCACTCTTCGCTCTAAACACTTTGTAAGTCAGTATTCAATATATATATATCAATGTCTCTATTCTATCTACTATTCTCCACTCTACTTCTTGGTGTACTCCTTGCCCAGTCTCTCGACCTCGTTGAGCAGCTCGTCGACGGTCTTGGAGCTCACGGTGGGCGCGTTGATCACGACTCGGAAAAACTCGCCCCGGCCGCCATCGCCCTGCTCGGGAGCGTAGTCCACCAGAAACTTGCCCGAGTCGTACAGCTTCTTGGCCATGAACCGCGTCGCGTCCGAGTTGGCACTGGCCTCCGACGCCAGAGAGCCGCTGGGCGCGTAGTAGAAGCAGGTTTGCAGGCAGGGAGGCGGGAACTGCGACACCAGCTCGAAGCCTGGTCGCTGCTGCACCTGCTCGGCCAGGTACCGGGTCAGCTCGAAAGCATGATCCACCCGCTTGCCGTAGCCCTCGGTGCCAAACCACTGCCAGCCGAGGTACAGCTTGAGAGCATCGGGACGTCGTCCACAACCCAGAGTACCGTCGGCCAGGTCAAAGTTCTCCTCGTCGTTGGAGCCGTGGAACAGATAGGGCGCCTGGAGCGCGTTGGCGGTCTTGAAGGCGTTCTCGTCGGGCACCAGCAGGAACGAGCACGTGGTGGGCACGCCGAGCATCTTATGGGGGTTCACGGTGATGGAGTCGGCCTTTTCGGAGCCGTCCAGCTTGTATCTGTACTTGTCGGAGAAGCAGACATTGCCGCCCCACGAGCCGTCAATGTGGAACCACAGGTTGTTCTTCTTGGCAATCTCGGCAATGTCATGGAAGGGATCGTAGGAGCCGAACACGGTGGTTCCAGCAGTGCCGTTGATGTACAGAGGAGTGTAGCCCTTGCTCTTGGCGGTCTCGATCTTGGTCTCGAGATCGGACGCAATCATTCGACCCTCCTTGTCGACATCTACCGCCAGAACCTGCGACTGGCCGATTCCCAGCAGAATGGCGGCCTTTTTGACCGAGTAGTGGCAGTGCGACGAGGCGAAGACGGCAAACTTGTAGTCGCCGTTGCCCTCCGTCTTTGTGTCCGGATACTTGATGGCTCGAGCCATGGCCATGGAGGTGATGTTGGAGTACGAGCCTCCGGGAAAGGTGAGGCCTCCGGCTCGAGGACCCTGGAATCCAAACAGACCGGCGTACTGCTTGGCCACGGACTTCTCGATCAGCGTCAGAATGGGCGACACGGTGTACACGTGCGAGTTTGTGTTGAGCACCGACAGAATGATGTCGGAAGCCACTCCCACGGGGTTGGTGGAGGCGTACAGCTTGTCCAGAAAGCCCGGGTGCCACGTGTTGACCGATTTGGACAGCACGTGCTCCACAGACTCAAACAGCCCGTCGATGCCCTCGCCCTTGGCGGGGAGCGTCAGATCGACCTGCTTGCGGATCTCCTGGGGGGTTTCCGAGGGACCCACCTTGGATCCTTCCTTGGTAGCCGAGTCAATGTACTCGATGACTCGGGGGACGAGTCGGTCGAGAATGTCCTTGGCGTCCTGGACCCGGTTGGCTTCTTGCGGGAGCGGTTTGATTTCGTTGGAGACGGTCATTGGTGTGGGGAGAGAAAAAAAACGTCGGTTAACAAGAGAAAGACGGCCATTACAGGATTATGGATGGGTGATAGATTAATGAGAAATAAGGTTGCAAGCCACTGGGACAATACGTCATTGATGTGGAACTAGTGCGGAGTTTTTAACGGCGTGAAATCGGAGCTACTGGTCGGAGAGAGCTTTGATAGGGTATGTCCGGCATGGAGAATTGATCCCAGTACTCAAAAACACAATACAGTTACCACAACAGCTCAAATCACCCACTCTCCACAAACAAAGCCTATCCACTCGCCACGCTCAAACGCTTATTCAAAACAAGCTTTTTGTGGCGCAGGGATCGGGTCTCGAAGAGGGGAAATCCAGGGCAATGTTAGAACCACACCAAATCAAAGAGTGGACCCTTAGCTGGGACCCGGAGTCCGGTCTGGTCACGTGACCGGCTCTGTGTCTGTGATTTCTCCCGCTCGTAGTGCTCGTATATCGTCGTATAAACGCTGCCCGGTTTGTCTTGCAGCCGTTAAGCGGCTCATGCCTGCAAAATGAAAATTGCAGACGAGCGTTGGGCGCCGCAGGTGTTGGGGATATGGGGAAGAACCGGTGAGTGTACGAGTACGTGAGCTGGCACTTGTAGAGTCAATATTTAGGCTGGATGGGTGGCTCCGATACTCTCCTGTGCTTTCACTGTATTGATCTCTACTCTTTTATCATCTCTTTGCACACTCCTCTGTCAGTTATTCACGGCTAATATCGATTAATTTTACGAACAAACAAACGCATAATTTCCCCTGTGCCTCGGCTAGATCATCGGACTATTGTCGGAGAGATTTTCTAGATGTTGATTTGGATCGAGTGGATAGGCGATTCACCGGGTGGCACGTGAGGAGCATCTATCTGAATTGATTATTACCGTGTCTCCAATTAGTTGACCAATTACACTGCACTACTTGCTACATACTTGATCACCATACTACTTCGTACCTGTACCTGACCAGTGGACAGTAGACAAGTCGAACTACTCGTACTACACTGCAGTTTTGCACTTGCTTGCACCGGTACTTATGGGACTGCAAGAGACTTGCATCCTACGAACCAGTCCATAGGATGTATTGTGACAGAACCATACAAACCAGTCCAGAGAGCAATTGAGTATACCAGTCCAACCTGTGTCTATAGTATGAATCTTGAATCTAAGAGAGCTAGAGCCACCAGAAATACCGTGATATCTTCATGACATTCCAAAAAGTCTCCGTGATGATCATCAACTTTTGTATTCCACACATCACACAGGACCACAGCGCAGTCTATCTAGAATATCAGAAACGGAGTTTGAAAGAGCGAATCCAACCGAGACTTTGTAAGATTGACCAGTCCTCTGCGGCTGTTTGTACACAAAATCGGCGGCCAAAAAAACGAACAGTAGATCCTTCACCTCATGCCACTTCTCGGTCCTTGACAGTTACACACGGAATCAAATCTCTCGTCTAACTCTACCTACACTGTCCCGTTCGTCACAGCTACAGAGTCCCCAAAAACTACACTCAGATTCATATCATCGTCGTTACTATATACCATTGCACCTATGCCTTCGAGCTACCCGAGTAAACTCGAGTCCAGCTACTGAAGTGCACACAGGTCGCCCTGCTCAGTTGGCGTTCAGATGCCCCTCAATTTATCTTCACGAAGTAATTGAGGGAATCTCCACAAAGCAATCTTCGCAAAATGATCTTCGCTTCGCTCAAATCATTCGCTCAGATTACTTTCCCCCAAAGAAACCAGCGTACTTCTTCTTCTCGGCATCCCGTCGTCGCTGGGCAGCCTGCTTGACCTCCTCAATCTTGTTCTTGACGGCTCCATCAGCAGGCTCGAGCTCCAGAGCGGCATTGAGATCCTTCAGGGCGTCCGTCTCGTTCTTGAGAACGGCGTAGCCGGATCCTCGTCGGAACAGAGCCTTGGCCTTTTCCTTGTTGGCCACGGTCTCGTCGTCGAGAGCAGAAGTCGCGGCCTTGATGGCCACCTTGGGCTGGTTCACCTTGAGAGCCATGAGCGCCACGTTGAGGTAGCACGAGATTCGCAGCGCGTGCACCTTGGCAATGTTCTCCTCGGACAGATCGTCGGGCAGATAGTCCTCCAGGTAGGTGGTGGCCTTGAGGTACTTTGCCAGCGCTCCCTCGGCGTTGCCCTCCTTGAACAGCTTGGTTCCGATCGCCTTGAGCTTCTCAATGGCCCCCAGCACGGACGCCGGGTCGTTCACGTCCACGTTGTCGTTATCCTTGAGAAAGTCCTCGTAGTCGTCTCCGGTACCGTCGTCGACGTTTCCGGCGGGCACCTCAAAGTCGGCGGGCAGCTCGCCACAGTCCACAATAGTGACGGGCTCCTTGGGCCGGTCCTGTTCGCCAGTCTCGGTCCGCTCAATCTGCCGAACAATGCCCTTTCCACTCAGCAGCTTGCCGAACACCACATGCTTGTTGTCGAGATGGGGCGTCTCGGTGGTGGTGATGAAGAACTGCGAGCCGTTGGTGTTGGGGCCTGCGTTGGCCATGGACAGCAAAAAGGGCTGATCGTGGGCGTAAGGGAACGCCTCATCGGGGAACTTTTCGCCGTAGATGGATTCTCCACCGGTACCGTTGCCGGCGGTGAAATCGCCACCCTGCACCATGAAGTCCTTGATGACCCGGTGGAACGACGAGCCCTTGAAATGCAGAGGAATGCCGGCCTTGGTGCTGCCCTTCTCTCCGGTGCAGAGAGCCCGGAAGTTCTCGGCAGTCTTGGGCACCTTGTCGGCAAACAGCTCAAAGTAAATCTTGCCAATGGTCTTGCCGCCAATCGCGACCTCGAAAAACACTCGGGGGTTGGTCATTGTGTGTATGTGTGTGTGTGTGTGTGTGGAGAGAGTAAGACGTGATGGATGATGATATATGCAGCTGTGGGAGGTTTGATGCATGTGCAGAAGGTAGTCGTAGAAGGTTCGAGAAGGGATCTGGAAGTGGGCGAATGTTTTGACGGTGGATAGGTAGATTTGAAACAGACGACTCTGACGATTCAGCAAGCGTTTCGCAATTCAATTCTTTGTTTTTCGTCCCTCCACCTCCATTCAAGCAGTACAATCCCCCACCTCACTCTTCTGCAGGCACCAGATCAACGCCCAACTCCAGCAAGTTAATTTGGATCAGAATGTGAATTGAGACATTCTGGATCTGAATCATAGGTTCTTGTAGGTATTAATTAGTGTGGCTGAGATGATCTAAGAGCAGAAGACTCTGATCTAGATCTGTAATTATCACGTGATCTCGGTTCTTCGGGAAACTACAATAGACAACATGTTTACGTAAGGCACTTGACTGTCTGAAACACCTGACTACTTCAGACCGAATTCGATATCTGAAATGGCGAACAGAAAGGAGCTAGGTTTCCGAAATCATCACTTGTGGATATTTCACCAAAAGCAGCCCCCCCCCCCCCCCGATGTTGTTGCTGCTGTATATCAAACAAATCTCATACAGGTACAACCTCTTTGGCAGTGACATTTCAGAACAGCTGCTCAAAAGCTCCATCAGTTACCCTCACCAAATCAGTGAAATTTCGACAAAAGCATTTTACCATCTCATTTCTCGCACCAATCAGCAAACGGGAAAAGACCCTGCTGACAGACTACTCAAACACCAGCTTAATTCAATGAACAGATGTTCTACATCTCAACCTCCTTCAATGGCATCACCAAATTTAGCGGAATGCTCAGGCGATTTCAGCAAAGTTGAGCTGGTATCTACAGTGATCAATTCAGTGCCATTATACCACACTACCGCATAACTGTGATTATATAGTGCTACGGTCCCTTCTCTCGGTCTACTCGACTCACTTTCAATGTCAATCATTCACTATATACTAACTTAGAGCTTGGCGCCGACAGCCTTGTGGACCTTGAGGGCCTGTCGCATGGCCAGATCCAGCATGATCTCCTCGGATCCACCGGGGATGGCGTAGGCTCGGACCTCTCGGTACAGTCGCTCGACCTTACCTCCGAGACCACCTCGGGTGTAGGAGAGACCGCCAAAGATCTGGGAAGCCTCTCGGGCACACAGCTCGAGGGTCTGGGTGGCCTGGGCCTTGCAGCCGGCAATGGCACCTCCAAGACGCAGCATGGCCTCCTCCTCGGGGAACATCTGGCACTGGAAGACCAGGTTCTCGAGCCAGGCGTGGGTGGACTCGATTCGAATGGCCATGTTGGCGAGCTTGGCTCGGATGACGGGGTGCTCGATCAGAGGCTTGCCAAAGGTCTTTCGCTTGTGGGCGTACTTGCAGGCCTCCTCGTAGCAGACTCGAGAGGCTCGGTTGGCCTGGATGATGATGCCGATTCGCTCGTGGTTAAAGTTGGTCATGATGACCTTGAAGCCCTTGTTCTCCTGGCCCAGCAGGTTCTCCACAGGGACCTTGACGTCCTCCATGGTGACCCAGGTGGAGCCGGAAGACAGCATACCCTGGGTGTTCATTCGTCGGGTCTCGAGACCCTCCATGCCTCGCTCGAGCAGCAGAACGGAGATACCGTTCATGCCGGAGCCGGGGCCGCCGGTTCGCACGGCAACGGTGAAGTAGTCGGCCCAGATACCGTTGGTGATCCACTTCTTGATACCGTTGACAATGTAGTGCTTGCCGTCGGGGGTCTTCTCGGCGGTGGTGGTGATGTTGGCGACATCGGAGCCGGCGTCGGGCTCGGTGATGCACAGACAGATTCGCTTGGAGCCGTCGAGCAGGCCGGGGAGAATTCGCTCCTTGAGGGGCTCCTTGGCAAACTTGATCACGGGAGGCAGACCGATGCAGTAGCCTCCAAGCAGGTTCCAGGTGAGACCGCCGGAGCCAGCTCGCATGATCTCGTCGGTGATGATGAGCTCGTGGAACATGTCGTACTCCTCAATGGGCACGGAGGCGGGCTTGACGTTGGTGTACTTGGACAGAGCCTTGTAGGAGGTTCCGAGAGAGCCGGCGAGGTAGCCTCGCTTGCCCATCTCCTGGAAAATCTCCTTGGGCACCTCCTTCTCTTCGTCCCACTCCTCGACGAAGGGCTCAATCTTCTCCTCGACCCACTGTCGGACCTCGTCTCGCAGCTTGGCGTGGGACTCCTTGTAGTAGGGGTTGTGGTAGCCGTGGTACCAGTTGGGGTCGGCGTAGGGGACCAGGTCTCCGTAGGGCTCGAGAGCGGTGGTCTTGTTGGGGGCAATCATGGCTCGGGTGGGGTTGGCTTCAGCGTCTTTAAGGGTTCCGATCTTGAACTTGTGTCCGACTCTTCGCATAACCTTGGCGGCGTCGTGGTACTTGTGGAAAAACTTGGTGGCGTCTGATCCTGCAACTCGCTTGAGAATCTTTTTTCCGCCGGGGTGTTCTTTCTGGAATTCGGTGAGGTCAAATACGTTGCCGTCAATGATGATCCACAGAGATTCGGGAGAGTTGTGCTCCGCAACTTGCTGTCGTTAGCGCTGTATATATAGGCTTGCCTCCTGCAATAGGCTTTAGGCACTCCGATGCACATGTACCGAGGGAAGGTTGGAGAGCTGGGTTTGTGTGGGGAGGTTATGCAACGTGGCGGAGGTGGTGGCGAGTGCTAAACAGCCGGAAATCGGGCCCACCACACAATGGATGTGATCCCGGAATGCTGTCTCCCCAATCAGATCGCCACAATCCAGACCATCCCCTGCCGCCTCCCTCGACTCCTATCACACTATCGCGGTGGCTAGTGTGTACCCCAGATGTCACACCACCTAAGGGGCCGAATAGAGTTCATCGGCTTTGGGGGATAAGGTTGTTTCTGTGGGGAATGTGATTTTCAGAGCAGCAAGGAAGAGAGCCGTTGGAGAGAGCCAATTGCTGCGGAAGTGGGATCGGTGCAATTGGCACGGTTCCCGGGACTCCAGCAGCGGCTCCCGGGCGCCCCTTCTCCCATCTCTGCCACCCCACGTCACTAGCCCACATCCACCGCAAGTGCCTCGGCACATGCAACCAAACCCTAAATCCTCTTCCAGCACATGTCACATTATGGAGGCAATCCGACCTTTGCGGGAAGAAACGGAGCAAGTGGCAGCGGTCGCTGATCGCCGGGAAAGGTCTAGACGGAGGAAGAGAGTGGAAGAGAAGAGGCGAACACAAACCGGGTCTGACTCAGCGGAAGAGAAGGGGTCGATCTAGACCGAGAGGGGGTGCACAGTACTCGTAGATGGACCACGCTGAGTGTAGAACCCGTCCTATCCGGCCGACTTCTGTGAGCAGACGAATACATCTGACTGGATCAGACACAATGTGACGCGTGACCAAGTTGCTTCAGAAACACTGCACCGAAACATTGGCGTTGTCGGATTTCCATCTTCAGATCCAGAGTCTCCGTCCGTTGTTCCGAGTCGCTTCTGAGTCCCATCTGAGTCTCTTCTGAGTCTCTTCTGACGGCCTCTTCCAACAACTGGCCACGTAGATACCTCTGTTTGTGTCTGTACCATCTCACCACATCTGCTCAGTTCAAACCGGTCCGTCTGACCTGTTTGTGTCACAGACCTTCAGTATCCGCCACATCTCTCCCTCCCCCAAACCCCTCGGCACGTCCGCAACGCGCTCAAAACACAGATACTCACTTCAATGGTGTACTGCTCGCTCATGTTGTTGTGCTTAAGGTGCTATACCGTGTGAGTCTGGGGATCTGGAGCCCGCGTGGGATTTATATCCAACCTACGCCAAACTAGGTTTTCCCTTGTGTCAGCAAGGCGAGACCGGGCCAATCAGCTGCCGCGCAAAGTAAGATGGGGGCCGAATACTGCGTGTCAGACGCTTCTAAGGCCGCCGATAAGGTCTGCCGAACTCAGCGCGCCGGAACAAGTCCATTTGGGACCCAAATCTAGGTTGGTTTCGCCTCCAGCCGTAACGTGATTGGCGCGAGACGCAATGCTGCTACAGCACCAGTTCGTACATACTTGTAGTGGGTGTTCTTTAACTGATCTGAACGTATTGAAACGGATTGAGATGATAGGGAGTTGTTGTTGTGGCCGGTACACCGAACTTTCCAAGACCCATTCTCATTGGATTGTTAAACCTGTCATCATAATATTTCTACAGTCCTCATCTGACACATCTCAGAGAAATAGCAACTGACGTAACCGGACCTAGTTATGACAGGGTTAGGGTACCCCGTGTTTTCCGCGAAGATCGACAATGCAGCCAGAGAAGTGCAATTGGTGGCAAAACAGGCTGTGGTTGTGCTTTACAGGTGACGTTTACGACTTGACGTTCCCTTGGAGCTATACTAATGATCGTACAAGTAGTCTAGCCATGCACACCCCACATTCATCTCAGTGGCATGAACCTCGGCTGTACCTTACAGACATCAGATAACTGTGCATGAGAGCCGAGAGAGGTGTATGAGGAGTAGGCAAGGAAGTTGGTTGACTGTGTAGAACATGGAGAGATTATATTGTTGCAGGAAATGAGTTGGAGTATTCGAGAATTGTACCTTAGACATCGACTCCACAATCTCTGATGGTTCACGTGACGTGATACCCCTCTATCTGACCCGGATTTAGTCCGATTGAGAATCTGAAAATTGCAATCGATTCCTCTCGTGAATCTGAGCCAGTCGGTGGTTTCCATTTCTCAATCACCCTGATATCCACAGACTTCATCAGACCATAAAAAACCACTGCGATTCCGCCTCCTGCAAGACGCCCCACCATGCATCTGACGTCGCCGAAATTAACCTCACGAAAACGGATTGCGGTCAATTTGCATTTCTGAACACGCCACCTGTGGCTCAGTTGCTGCGTCTTTGTCTCGTATTTTTGTGGCAGTGCAGACGGTGGGCTCCATCCGAATAATAGCTAGATGCCTGAACAGGAGCTGGACGGGACCGAAAAGTTGCCGTGGGTTGGGGACTCTGGTTGGTCAGTTGTGTCAAGAGCGATTGAAGGTTAGAGCTGTGATTTGTTCATCGTAAAACGCCATTCGTGAAGCTGAGGGAAGAACCATCTCGGAGCTGATTTCTTCCATTTTGACCAGATGATGAGGATTTTGCCTGATCAAATCAAACATACTTGTACACTCCGTGCTTGATACTCGAAGCAGTATTCACAGATTATTTGTCCAACCAAGATGGAACGAACACGATAGTCCATCAGGCTCGAGCAGTGGCCGTGAGACTCAATCGCGGGCTTTGAGACTGTCTTGACGTCATTGCTTTACGTCCCTTGAAGTACAATCTATGAGCTACAAGTAGAGCTCTCTTCACTAGATCACTGTTTGGAGCTTACGATCGAGACGCAAAATGGAATAATTAATGCTGGGTTAACAAGAGACTGCTACATTACACGATTCTCTCATAAGCCATGTTTTGCGCGACGGAGACTGCTAATGAACAATGCAATGAATAGCGCCACACACTGATTCGGTCCATTGATGTTTTTCGTTCGGCTCCACGAGTCACTGCTGTAGGAGTCTTCATGTTGCTTACGCCTTTGCGGACCATCAATTCAACGATGAAGAAACCGAGACAAAGGCGTCAATCTGGCATTGTCTTGGTTGAGTAGCTGTCCCAGTTACCTACCGAATCCATGGTGTTGACGATGTCCGGCGGAGTCACTCGAGAGCACGGGCAGAAAACACTCAACTGTCTCCAGAGCCAGATTGAGGACACTTTTTTGGTGAAAGTCATACCAGTCGATTAATAATTCACTGGTGATTCTATTTATCTTGAATATATACGGTCTTTTTACCGATTCTGGTCCGCTGGTCTACAATGCTGACGCACTCAACTGACCTCGCCAAAAATTTCGCTGTTTCTCTGAGAGCTGCAATACTGTGACTTGTCCTAATCCTAGAGAAGTACCGTTTTAGTATTGCACCTGTCGGCTTCCTTTATGAATTATTCCAGGTACTTCCTTCAGCCTGGTTGTCTCCACTCACTAAGAAGTCCTGTCTTAGTTGGAGTAGTCAGCCGCTCAAAACGAGAATAGTACATGCCGGAGCCACAAATCTCACTTCATTTGAATCGTTCAAAACAGCAAATCACGCTGAATCGATAAACATCTTTTTTCACCCTTTTCCACTGTTCAACACCTCAACACACCAACAAAGCACTCAAGTCGAGGCTCTTTTTTCACGCTTCATACCAGACTCTCATTCTCAGCTGATCCAAGTGAAGTATGAACAAACCCATGAAATATCGCTTCAGCCTTCTGGCAGGCTCCACGCCAACGTCACGTGAAATCGACCCCTGTTTCTGAGCCTCTCAACTGAGACAGTCAGAAGGGAGATCGGTGGTCTATAATTCAACTCTCAGACTGTGCATAATCGTCCCTGTAATTTTATATCTGATCGTCGCTTTAATCATCTCTGAAATCGCCCTTTCGACCATATAATACCTCTCATACGGTGTGGTGTTGTAATTATTACCAGTTGGTCCATGTTCACTTCTCTTTGGGATGTGATTTCTCCCATTTAGGAGAACGCTAGCCAACCCCCCGTTTTGAGACTGTTGGGGGAGTCCTCAGGACGGCGAACACACGACCGAAATGACCAAAAAAACGTACACCTATATAACCGGCGATTTGGAACCGATCCATCTACTCAGAATTCTTTTACGCCCCTTCTACACCCCTCCTTCTTACTCTACAACTCCATCTATCCATCTCCCCCCCATCCCCAAATAAGCTCACATGCAACGTATCGTACATGCACCAAAATCTGAACACCTCACTGTTGTTGCAGCTCTCGACCGAGACCCAAGACTTTCATTTACTCTCTGCTCGCCATGCTTTCTGTGCAGAACCGGACCCAGGAATTCAAGAGCGCGGTCGCGGCCCAGGCCCGGCTGCGGCAAAACGCCGTCCCCGCTCCGCAGACGAAATCGGCCAAATCGCAGTTTGCCCAGGACGCGTCGAAAATCGCCGCCGAAATCGCAGACACGACCCAGATGCTGCAGCGGCTGGCCCAGCTGGCGCAGCGCAAGACGCTGTTCGACGACCGGCCCGTGGAGATCAACGAGCTGACGCACGTGATCAAGCAGAAGGTGTCGCGTGTTAACGAGCAGCTGACCCAGCTCCAGCAGCGCGCCCGGCAGTCGACCGGCCAGAAGCAGACCATGGAGCACTCGAAAAACGTGGTTGTTTTGCTCCAGGAAAAGCTGTCGACCGTGACTGCCGGATTTGCCGACGTTTTGGAGGAACGCACTCGCAACATCCAGGCGTCCAAGTCGCGCCACGAGCAGTTCATTTCTGCCACGTCAGCATCCACACAACAGGCGGCCTCCAGCCCGCTCTACGGCTCGGGCACGGCGTCCTCCAACCCCTACGACATGCAGATGCAGCAGCAGGACCAGCTGAGTGGAGCGGACCCGGAAACGTCAGATCTGCTGACCCTCCCTCAACAGGACACGTTGCTGCTCGACCAGCAGGACATGTACGTGCAGCAGCGGTCGACGGCCGTGGAGGCGATCGAAAGCACCATCCAGGAGCTCGGTGGCATGTTTTCGCAGCTGGCCACCATGGTGGCGGAACAGCGGGAAACGGTGGCGCGAATCGACCAGAACACGGACGATATCTCGCTCAACGTGAGCGGAGCGCAGAGAGAGCTCATGAAGTACTATGCGCGGATTTCGTCGAATCGGTGGCTCATGGTGAAGGTGTTTGGTATTGTCATTGCGTTTTTCATGCTGTGGGTGTTGATTTCGTAAGAAGATGAGCGTAGCGAGTCTTCTTCGCGAGAAATCCGTTTTCACGAATCTTGTTACCAAGTTATTCGCGAGTCTTCGTTGGATTGGGACTCTTCTGTTCAAAACGTGGTGATGTTTCATCTTTGTTGAGCTCCCAGACTCACAATGAAAGTGGTGATATCTCCGTCTTCATTGGGACTCTTAAGACTCACAGATGTTCAAAATGCGAAAAGCGCGCTCCGGTGAGTCCTGGATCGGCGTCTACAAATACGAGTACACTCCAAGGACTCAACCCCTCCAACAACATAGACGCAGTGCGGGTTTGCATATATACAACCGGGCAAGGATGGGATGGGTAGGATACATAGCGGAATAGATGGTGTTTGATTGAGTGGTGGGGTTGTGAGGTGGTCTTTCATCTGGAATAGAGTAGTTTCCGTTCCTAAATGGATGGCCTTCATCTGGAATAGATGGTCTACATCTGGAATAGATGGCCCTCCGTTTTTATTAGACGGTCTCACTTTTGACATACCGGTACCTTGTCTTCCATCTGGATTAGATGAACAGACGGTCTTCATTAGAATTAGACAACCTCCTTTCTCGATAAAGGACTGGTCTTGAATGGATGGCCCTCCTTGATCAACTGGTCTGACTTGTTGGCTGGAGTGGTTTCCGTACGTAATCGGACGATGTGTCTGGTTTAGATGGGCAGTGAAAATCTGTGGGGTTTGAATCAGCTTTTTCAGTTCCCTTACCTCACTCTGCTCAACCATCAATGACGTCGGAAATGGCCAAGTCGTGACAGCCCTGCGATACGATACAAACATACAACCTCAGAAACAGCACAGAGGAGATTCTGAGAGTAGAAAAGAAGCCGGTCGCAATCGTAAAACTCTGCTGAGCCCGTCTATCTATATTTCTTCAAAATCGCCACTTAATATCTCGAGATTGATGGACTTATGTTCTGTTGGTCCAGTGGTCGTAATTCTCGTGCGTTACGATGTGACCAGTCCTAAATATAACAACACGTCCATTTTTGCTGTAAGAGTCAATGACAGGGGAACCTGCAAAGAAGAGACGAGTCGTTAATATTACAAACCGAGATGTTCATTTTTAGTCAATAAATCAACTAACGGAGCCACCAGCTCAAACTCGTATTTAGACCGACTTTGAGAAGCCCTTCTTCATAAATAGATCTCACCTAGAACCCATAACTCAACCCAAAACATCACCCATAATCGTGAGATACACTTCCAGTATACCAAAATATAGCTGTTGATCTCGCAATTACAACCATACTCGCAGAAACTTCACGCCACCTTAACATCCCGATACACATCACTCCACCACTCCACACGACCCCGTGCGGCTCATGTTTGGGAGCAGCTCATGCACACGCAATGCAAGTTATGTTTAAAACCACAACGCAGCCGGCTGACTAATCGGGCTGTGCATTCCGAGGTCTCACTTTTGTTTCACCACGTGTCCGTGCGAAAGTCGGGATTTTTTCAGGCACGTGTGTATCACGTTTTGGGTCACGTGACTGCGATATGTCCTGAAATAGCTCCGAATCCTGTCCATAGCAAGAAATTATAGATCCTGTGAACATCGAGTCTAAATGGCCCGAGATGGAGAGGGGGTCACGTGATATGCTGGAGTGTGGAGTCTGTGTCACGTGACCCGGAGAAAGAGTAGATCTGAGACCTGCCTTGTGGGTTCTCTTTTGGTGTCTTTAGAGTCCGTGGAATGACTGGAGCTTAGTAATGGATAATAGGTGTGTTGAGAGTTATTTTTGGCAGCTTTAAGACCACCAGAATACTCTCCTCGTTCAGGAGAATCCAACCATCTGCTTTTAATCTCTCCAGACCGACTCCTTCTCATTTCATTCCACTTTCAAGGGGTTCCCCTATAAGATGAGCTTGGATGTGAGACAACCATAACACTGTAATTTTGGGGAGGGTCTGGAGGAGTGAAAAGTCCACTTTTTCGGATTCTGAAAGGGGCCTTTCAATGAGCGAGCACATTGGAGATACGGCATCCATTTTCCCACCCTCCACTCTCTCTCCATCACCGTCATCCACAAGATCGGTCACTTTATAGAGTTCTTCTCTGCCGCAGCAAATAAGGTTGGTGGCATGCATGAGGGCCAAATATAGGCAATGTTGGAGTATCATTGTATTCGACACTATCACAGCTTGAAAGTGAGTATGGCTGGTGTGAGGAGCTTCAGGTGACTGGTTGAGGAGCCTTTGATGGTCACGTGACTGTTCTGAGTTCCCCGTGGCGCTTTGAGGACTTTTTCCTTCCCGCCTACCCCCCACATTGTCCTTGCTACTAACCCAGACGACCCCATGGGTCTGCTTGAAAAGACGCTATTTGCGGAAGGCGAGCCCTTCTCGTACGATGGCAACTCCCGCGGGAAGCGCAAGTTGCGGCCGATGGACGGCTCGAGTCTTCCGCTGGAAAACACGGACTTTTCGGCCGAGACTCTTGATCGACTGGTGGGCAGAAATGTCGTGTCTCCGGCCTCGGACTACTTCCATCTCGGAGAGAGTGGCGAGGTTTCCGAAGAGGTGCGTGCGCGACGCGAGCTTCGAGACCGTAGGCTTGCTGCGGAGGAGGAGCGAGAACGGGGCGAGAGAGAGGCTCGAAGAAGAGCCGAGCAGGAGACGTGGAAGGAGATCGAGAGAAAGTACGGAGAGGGAAAGGAGCCTGCTGTGGGCGATTTGCGACGGGAAGTGTCGAAAGACGAGGACGGAAACGTCAAGGAATACGTTCCTTTTGACGAGCCATCAACGACAATCATTCCCCCGGAAACGGAACAGGATGGATCCAAGGATGTCAAGCCTCCAAAGGGGGGGTTTGAGAGAGAAACGCCGTCGTACATGACTTCGTTGCCTATTGGTGAGTAAGAGATGGAAGGGGAGGGAAAGGGAATCACGTGATCTCAGGTGTGGTGTGACTTTATCACAGAGTCTGGTGTGAGTGACTTAACTGGTTGAGATGTGTCCAATGTCGGGAGCTTTTGACATGATGGCTGTCACCATGACGGAGACCACAACCGCAACTCTTGGTACGGTCTTATTCATCAGAAGGGCTCAAGTTGGTCATTATCATGACAGGTTGAGCTCTGGATTTGACCTGAGTCGTCAGAAGTTGTGATGTAGCTTTGGAACCACACCTCTGGATATGTCTTTCATCACAAGTTGTGTCATGCCTTGTCGTCATCTCGTGATATGGTCTTTGTCCAGAGTTGAAGTGATGTGTCCATGTCATCATCAGTTGCACCATGCCTTACCGTCACAACGTGATTTGATCTCTCATTCACGTCAATGACTTGTCAAAACTTTCACAAGAATGACTTCATAACTCCTGATCCACAAACCACACTACCTATACTAACCCAGCATCCACCACCACATCGACATCTCCACCGTCGCCAACCTCCTCCTTATCGTCCAACGAGGATACCAAAGAAACCCACCATGGATACCTCCACACATACCACAGCTCAACGTCCAACGACTCGTTCAAAGACGCGCTAGAAGAACAGGAGGAAACATCCGACGACGGAAGCGTCCAGGAACCGTCAACGGCAAAAATCACCCACAATTTGCATTCCTGGAAAGACCCAGATACAGACACCCTGAGAGGAGACCGTGCTGACGTAAGCACCCCGGGCGCCAGCACCCTGGGGAAAACCCCGGAAAAAATGACCGTGGGGCACGTCATGGGCCGCACGCACTCGCTCTCGATCGCGTCACGTGCCTCGGCTCATGACCACGAGCCCACAGCCATTGTGGAGGACAGCAGTAGTGAGGGGGAGGTGTTGGGAAGGTCAGAGACGCGCACATCGACCCAGTCACGTGACAAGACGGTTTCGCCGTCGCCCCGGCTCGTGCCACTGTCACGTACGTCGTCACGTGTGTCGTCACGTGAGCGCACCGTCTCGCCCGTGCGGTCCAAGTCGCCGCCTCTGCCCGCGTTCACGTCGGCGCGGCAAAAGTCGTTGCAGCGCGTGCCGACGTTGAATTTGCCGGAGGGCGAAGGTGGGAATCACGTGACAGAAAACGTGGACGATTCTGGGGACTCTGAGTCCTCCGTCTCGGACTACGAAGTTGAAGCCGAGCTTCCTACGATCGACACGGCGATGGACTCGTCTGAAGAGCATCTGGAGAACGATATCGACCATCTGGGGCTCGGGGGAAACTCGTCTCGGCTCGATCTGCCGTTTCTGCATTCTCTGGAGTCCCATTTACTGCCCCATGAGGGCCATCATCATCATCATCATCACGGCAATGTTCGCAAGAAGCTGATCCGGCGACTGTCCAACAACAACCGCAAGTCGTCCGAGTCGTCCATGTCGTCGATTGACTCACGTGACTTTTCGCGTCCCGTGCAGTTCTGCAACGACGTGGGTGTTCCCGATCCCTCCTGGCAGGCCCACGAGGTTTCTGATCCCGAGGAGATTTCGGCGCCCATTTTGCCCCGGTTCGAAAGTCTCAAAAAATCGACCAAAGGCAAGCGAATCGGACGCAAGGGAAGAAGGAGAGCGGCTATTGAGGCAGAAGCCAACAATGGAGGAGACAGGGAGAAGAAGAGTGTGGTGTATGAGAGAAGGAACAAGGGCAAGGAGGTGGATGATGGATACGAAACTGACGGAAAGTCGAGACGTCAATCGGTCGCTACTACTGCTACTCTGTCTCCTTCCGTCGGTGCTGTTTCCGATTACACCGATGTGGATTCTGACGTCGAGGGCATTTGTGGCCTTGACAGTGGCATGTCGAGCAGGAACAGATCTGGTGTTAGTCTTGATGCCAAGTCCAGAGCGGCTAGCATCAAGTCTAGAGCTAGTGTTAAGTCCAGGGCTAGTGCTAAGGCTGCTGGAAAAGCAGCTAGTGTCAAATCCAAGTCTGGCAGTGTCAGATCTTCGAGACCCGCTCACGTGTCCAAAATCATCTCCGAAGAGGAATACATCAACGACTACTACCGCAAAAACTACGGTCATGATGCCCCAAAGGTGGACGAGCCAATTGCCGAAGACAGAGATGAGCCTCAGAACAGAGATGAACCTCTGCAGCACGTCAAATCGACCAAGTCCATCAAAATCGACGAGCCGGAGGAAATGATTGAGAAACGACAGTCCCAGATCGATCCTCTGTACCGTCCCAAGCCTCTTCCGGAGTCCAGAAAGTCCGGAGAGAGCTCTCGAAGCGTCAAGTCGAACAAATCGGGGAAAACAGGACTGCCACATATCTCGAGAGGAGTCGCCATGATGATGACAGGGTTGAGTCCGACGAATTCAACCCCAGCGTCAATGAGAGATAGTGTGAGTCCGGAGGGCTCCGAGGGATGGCGGTCACGTGATTCGTTTGGACCGCCGACGAACCGCGACTCGTGGTCACGTGCCCCCTCACTGAACCGGGGCTCTTTCTCACGTGACCACTCGCGCACGCCGTCGTTGGTGTCACGTGACCACCCGCACCTGTCGCGGCTGCGTTCCTCTCTGCGACACTCCTCCGAGGTTTCGTCCGCGTATCCTCCCTCCATGGATTTGAATCTGCCTCAAGGCCGGACCATTTCGAATCCCGATATCAGCATTCACCATCCTCTTTTTCACCAGCAGCAGCGGCAGCATGAGCTTGAGGAGCAGGAGGGCGGCTGGTCGACGACCTGGAGAAGCTGCTTCCGGGGCGGATGTGTGCCCTGGAATATCAAGAGATGGCACACTGAGGCCGACTGGAACTCCACGTGGGGCATTTCGTGGCCGTGGTCCAGCAAGAAGTGTGCTCCCAAAGACAATGAGCTGGGAGGCGATCTTCGTCGAGACAGCTCGTCTTTTCCCTGTATTCGGGTTCGTGGAGATCCCGGTCCTCGAAGCACCAATCTCGAGACCATGGACCATGCCACTCTCAACACTTCAGCCTGTGATGTGGCTGCTGTTCATTCGCTGGCTTCTCGTCTGGGCGATCCTGCAGACTCGTTGTACGGTCTTGCTGACGAAGAGGCCGATATGTTTGAACAGGGCCAGTATTGGGGTGTTTCTGGCGACAATCCGGAGGTTCGGCCTCTGTCTGAGGCCGCCAGCCAGAAGGGCTACGTTTTGGACGTGATTTACGAGAACCAGCGGGGAATGTTTGTTTTTGGACATCCCTTCTTCTCGTCCAACTCGCTGCTCAACTTTGACAGAAAGCCCTGGACCACTCTGGACAACAAGGCTGCTCCTGGCGATCCCCAGAGCTACCCCCTGCCCAACACAAACTGGCAGTGGGCGTGGAAGTACTGGTACATCGACATGAGCGGCGATGTGGACGATCACGGGTGGTCGTACTCGTGGTTTTTCCGGTCGCGACGATGGCACGGAAGCCACGTGTGGTTCCATTCGTGGGTTCGACGACGACGGTGGATTCGGGTGCGAAAGACACGCGAGTTCAACAAGTCCGAAGCCATCACTGGTCGTCTCGAGCGGCCCATGCGAATCCACGACTCGCTGCTGGAGGCCAAGCAGAGAGGCGACGTGAATCGAGCTACTCGAAAGACGTCTTCTGGCGGAGCTGTGGTGACCAATCCGGCTGCCCACGACTTTATGCACGCCAAGTATTCCGTGTTGGTCGAGGCTGCTGCTTCTGCGGCGACCTGGGGCGACTTCTGGGAGGTGTTTACTGCTTGTCGACTCGACCGAGAACGAACCGCCGTCGTGATCACGTGTGTTCGAAACCCGCTGAATACAGGGGCTTTGACACGACTGGCCCAGAACCCCAACGAGGCCATTGACCAGTACCAGTTTTCGGAAAACATTGACAAGCTGTGTGCGCGAGTCAACCAGCTGGTGGAGGACGTGGAGATGACCCAGGGCACGGAGCTGTCCAAGAAGGTGTACGAGGTGGAAATGGGCAAGCAGAAGGAGGGACATGGACCTGTCAAGCCCGGCGAGCATCTCGAGCTGCTCCAGGAGTTTCTGGACGGTATTGAGGAGCACGTGGCTGAAGCTGCGGGTTTTTATTCGAGATTGGAGCAGGCGGAATTGGAGGTGCCCCAGACGGCGAGTAGTGGAGGGAGTGAGATGAAGGTGAGGTAGGCGAGGGAGTGGTGAACGAAGTGAACCACGAGTGAGCTGTGTGAATGCAGTGAAACGAGTGAGCTGAGTCATCATTCGATGATGTCCTCTACGCGAGCTGAGTCATCGTTTGATGATGTCCTTCACTTCCAGTGTTATTCATACCACTGAGCTGTGTCAGCACCAAACGTGCTACTGACGTGAATTACGTTAGACCGTGACACAGACTTCAGCGTCGTGAGAGGATCATGTCTCACGACATCAAATGCATAAAATACAAGTACATATTTAATTACATGGTTGGGTTTCGTTATATGAATATGAGCTTCGGTGGGTTAGAGTAGCTGTGCTCTTATTGTAGTGTGGGCGTTTCGGGACTTGTAATCTGCTGTATTATGAATCCAATTACTAAGCTAACAAGTGACATCTGAGTCTGCTCGCTCAATGTGTACACCTCCTTCTTCCTTCTCCTTCCGCTTCATCTCGAGCTCCTTCTCTGTAGCCTCCACCACTTCCACTTGAGGGGCGCCGAGGTCCGCGCTTCGTTTTTCCGGCCCCAGAAACAAGACAACCACGGTGAAGGCAAACACGCAGCCCATGAAGATGGCCATGACTTTACCGTAATCGTACTCGTCGGGCAGATGGTTTCCTTCGTCGTCGAGAATTGGGAACCGTTCTCCAAGCTTGGCTTCGATGGTTGAAGAGGCAGCAGAAGCAAGGTCGCCGAGCTGGTAAGCCACTCCGACCAGAGAGGTTCGTAGAGCCGGTGGAGTGAGCTCCGACAAGTGGATGGGAACAATACCCCAGCAGCCCACGAAAAACTGCAGAAAGAAGGCCGAGGCATTGATTCCGGCTCCTCCGCCTGAAAATCCCCAGGGATAAATGACGGCTCCTCCAAGCACGCATGAGATGATGACCGAGAGTCGTCTTCCAAACACGTTCGAGAGATGTCCAATGACCACCTGGCCGGCTAGAGCTCCCAGAGTGGCCACCGAGTTGGTGACTGCTGCCCGGTCGACGGAGAACTTGAGCTGGTTCTTGAGAAGGACGGGATACAGGTCCTGGGAGCCATGAGCCATGAAATTGAAGCCCGCCATCATAACCACCAGGTAGGAGAACATGAGCCAATGGATCTTGAGCGTGTGTCCCACCCCTCTGATGAAGGTCTTGCCGTTGGATTTGGAGACCCGTTTCAGGATCAGTTTCAACTCCACTATGACTCTCCTTGTTAATTCTAGACGCCAGATAAGTGTCTGTCTCAGGTAGAAAGGCTGGAAGACTATGATGTACATACTTGTATAGAATCTCAACTACACCCCGACAAAATACAACTACAGCTCTGTCAATCAATAAATTACTGTGTATAAATAATCAGACCAAGTCTAGCGGAAGGAAGTACAGAGTGACTCCAGTCATGAGGAAAAGCACATTTGGCATTCCCAAATACTGTACGGATTCACTCGCACAAACAAAATCACTCACTGCGTTCGCGATTCCAGTTTGTTCTCGTTCACATGTACAACGGCTGAGGAATTCCCTGCGGCCGATCTCCCTCTTCCGGGTTCGGAGGAGGCATCATCCCACCCGCCTGCATGGCAATACCCATCATCTGCGATCCGTCCGGTGCTCCGCCCACAGGCCCATGTTCTATAGGTTGGCCCATCATCATTGGCTGATGGTGGTTGGGGTGGGCGTTTTGGGGCACGTTCTGCATTCCGTCAATCGGCATTTGCGCAACTTGTCGGGCGACTTGCGGAACTTGCTGGGGTGGAATCTGCTGAGGAGGAAGTTGTTGCTGACTCATCTGCTGTTGCTGGGGAACCTGCTGCTGGCCCATCTGTTGTTGCTGGGGGACCTGCTGCTGACCCATCTGCGGCACCTGCTGACTCATCTGCTGCACGGGCTGGGGAATAGTGGGCACCTGAGGAATAGGCACCGGAGCAGGAACATTACTAATGACAATGTTCGTGTTGAGCACCTCGTCCAGAGTAGCAGCCGGAATCTTGGCGCCGTTGCCGTTCTTAAAGTCCAGAACAATGCTCTTGAGACCCTTGACCTGGTCTCTGAGCCGCGCAATCTGCTGGTTCAAATTGTCGTTTTCGCTGGCGTAAAACTCGACCTTGGCCTCCAGGTTCGCCAGCCACTGCTTCTTGCGCTGTCGGCACTTGAGAGCAGCCACCCGGTTGCGTTCCAGAAAACACTTGCGTTTTTCCTCCTCGTCCATGGGCTCTCCGTCGGGACCAGTTTCGGCAGCAGCCATAGCAGCGGCCTCTTCCTCCTCCTGTTTGATTTCCGTCTTTGTCTTCTTGCGCTTTTTGGCCGGGGGAAGCGGCTCTTTGGGCTCCTCAGGCGAGGTTTTGTCCTTCTTTTCGCGCTTCTTGCCTCCCTTTTTGCCCTTCCCGACAGCTGGAGTAGAAGCAGCGGCTACAGGAGAAGTCTGCAACGGCTGAGGAGCCTGCGGGGTCTGTGTTTGAGGAGGCTGTTGTGTAGGAGCCGTCTGAGAGGGCCCAGCTGGAGCGGGTTTGGGCTTTTGTTCCTCTGGAGTGTCCAGATTGAAGAGCGCAGACAGCCCGCCCGGCGTGGTTTTGCCGTCCTGCTGGGCCGCGACGGCTGCGGCGGCTGAGATGGGCGTCAGCTGGCCTCCCGGGGTGAGTCCCGACCGGATTCCGCTTTCGGCAAAGCTTCTGTGTCTCAGGGACGACACGAGCGACGAAAACGCGCCTGGAGACTGAGCTCCGGGCGTGCCGGCGTTCCAGCCGGGGAATCCCGCTGGCGTTCCTCCATTCTGGGGCTTCTGGAGGAAAATGGCCGGAGATAGAGGTCCGGTTTCGAACCCGGAAATGCCGGCAGAAGGGGTATTTGTGCCGGATCCGCTCTGAGCAATCTCCGACAAGGGAGGCAAGATCCGGTTGCCTCCGGGAGTGAAGACTCGCGCCAGGGGAGTCAGTTTGGGCGACTTGTGGGGGTTGTTGTTGTCCATGGACGCATTTCTGGAGTGCGAGAGTCGTGGAGCTCCATGGCGTTTTTTGTCGTCGTCGGGGGCCGCAAACGACTGCTCGAACGGGTTGGGCTCGAGGTCGAACGTCGTTTTGCGGGTTCCCACCGAGTCCTGCGAAGACACTGACGTTTTGCGGGCTGTGGGAGAGGTGGAGTCTGCTTTGGACATTGTGGGAAAAAGACGGGGGTCTTTTTGTGACGAAGGTTCACTTTGTGTCTGTGTTGGAGTCCGCTCGCGGGTAGGGTTCGCGTCTTGCCGCGTCCGCTTCGTAGTTATTTGGCGTATGTAATGACAGTGCTGAGATAGGCACGTACTATGGGTTGCGTGATGACGTAGTTTCTTCCTGGGACAAGGTGGTTTTGGATTTAGACTTTGGGGGTGAGGGAGTTGGGTTTCGCGGGTAAAAGGTAGTCCGGCGAACATGTGGGACCAGTGGGGAAGAAGAGCTCCACTTTGGAGGCAATTGGAGGGGACGAGGGGGGTAATGAGCACTTACAGAGTGTCTCATGGTCACGTGATGTTGATTTAGGGCTTCATATTCACTCTAGCTCCTCTCAAACCACCTCCTGACTCCCTCTACATTCACTCCACACACTCCACGCTATATGACGTAATTATGGTGGCTTATGCAATTGCTCTCCTGTGTCGTGAGACGTTTTTTCGACATTTGCTGCAAGTATAAGTAAGGGCGGATGTCCTGTCTCCTCCCAGTTTCTCAGTGTCCACTTTGGACCACTCAAAGCCCGCATTGGCAGGCATTACGACCCCCTCGTCATCCCGCCCAGGCCAACGTGGGGGAGCTTAAACTTGCCTCGTTGACACGTGAGAACGGTATGCATCATAATACCGAGCTATGCGGAGGAGTGGGGGCGTTGGGTACGATTACGGAGTAAGTGAATGCTCCGTGTGAGGAAGTGGAATGTCGGGTCACGTGGTCTGTCTGTGGACGTAGTTGTACTTGTATATGTTACAAGTACTTGTAGTCGGCTCACAAGTACACACTCCATTCGACCTCGGCTCTTTATGACTTCGTATTCTGACCCAAAAATAGACTTCCAATATCGGAGGTCTGTCGAAGATGGACAACAAGAAACGGGTGGGTATATTGATGGATGGAGAGAAATTATTCGTGAGTCTTGAAAACGTGATTCGGAGACCTCATTTGATTGACCTGGATGACCCTCACACGTGTATTCACTCCACCTGAGTTGTCTAGACTACCCCACCTAACATGATGGACTAGACGTGGGCTAGACGAGAGCTACTTGTGGGTGTATGGAGACTATTTTGGCAGCTGGGTGAGTAATTGCGGGTTGGTGGGTTCTAACACATGGAATGAGTCCACTTTAGCGGTTCAGTGAGTCATTTGACGTGTCTAGAGTAGAATACGGGTTGATGATGGACTTTAGGCAAGATGAGTGGTTTGACTAGTTGTAGTCTCCAGAACGAGATCCAAGATTTGGAAGTGGAATTCGATGTCACCAATCATTTTGGAACACCCGATTTACTCTACTAAAGTGGTCTCAAAATGCTTTAACAGTGACTATAGAAGAAATTGGACATTTTCCACTGGCTCGTTCATCGACTGCCGATTCGAGTCAACTCTGTGAATAGACGTCAGATTAAAATGTCAAACACGTTGACGAACGCCTTCAGATTGTGGATCACGGCAGTTTGGTCACCCCGTCAATAAGAAGAAACCCCCAAAATTCGGTTCTCATAGACCGTAGAATAGGGAGTACGAGTACCGGTACCCTAATTACTGTACTCGTACATCCCGTGTCCAGAAGTACTACAGCCACAACCAGCACAAGCCCTTCTATAACTCCACCCACCTCCGTAATTCCCCCGGCTCTTCTCACCACCCAACCCATCCATCCACCCCTTGTCTTCTCAACCGAGATTGAAATTAATGGTCGGAGAGTTTTCGGCAGAGGCCCTCAACGGCCAGTAATACGGAGCAGAGCCGCACCGAGTCCAGCAGTCTAGCCGTTAATCGACGTCTGACGTTGGCGGCCGATATTATCCAGCTTTCTTTGTGTCTTTCAACCGACCACGCCAAACTGCAACCGAGCACAACCGAGCTTGACAAGGTGTCCGAGAAGGGGCCGAGGACTCTGAAATGTAGTGACGGTTAGAGAGTCGCCAACACTGTACTTGTGGTTTCAATTGATCCACCTCTTCTTCGTCACGTGACCTCCACCACTCCACAATCCTGGGTCTCCACACTTCCCCGGATGTCTTGTTCCGTAGCGTGACTCATGCGGAATGACGTGAAGGAAGGAGAAGAGATGGAGGTGATAACTGGGGTTTATTGGAATGGGGGAGGACGAGAATGGCGGCTAGGAATGGTGAGAAGGAATGGAGAGCCTGCCTACATTCACCCGGCGGCAATAATTCCTTCAATCTCAATCGTAAAACCACCTACTTTGCCAGCCGCTCGGATTAATGGAGACCATACATCGGCTATGTCGAAATACGCGTGAGTCTTTTGTTCTGCTTTGGGCTTGTTTGGGACCCACACAAGGTTCAACCGAACCCCGGATTTGATTGTGAAAAAGAAACAGTCTAAGGACGTGAGGCATGGGGACATATGGAGTGAGTGGGACAGACTGAACAAGTGCTGAGCTCGACGAAGAGAGAGAAGTCGGTCTGAGACGAAAACGACTTCCAGCCTTCCATCCAAAGCCAAACTAATCGCTCACCTGTCGTCTTTCACTCAAACTCTGGACCGACTCTGGACAGACCCCGATATCGGGTTGCAGATCATGGTGTCATAATCTCTGAACGTGAAGGTTGGGTGGAGGTTATGGGGGTGGTCAAAGTGGGTGATGTGGGCGGAAATTCGCCATTAAATAGCTTACACCGGGTATAACAGCCCCGGAGAGCTCGAATATTCTCTCAGAATTCCTCTACCCCCCCTCAATCTCCCCCAATTTCCCCATCTGATACCGTCGACTCAGCCAAAATTAAGCTCGGGCCAATCTGCCGAGGCAGGTGGAAATATGCACTCCAGGCTCCTGTGCAGACGCTGGCCGACGCTGTAGAAGGACGTAGAACAAGTGGTGTGGCGGTGGCAAGTTGCAAAGGGCAAGTGGCCTTAGGAACGAGTGCTCTACAGAACCAGGGCAGCCAGTCTCCCCGGGGATCACGTGATCTCGGCCGACTCGCCTTTCTTAAACTTCCTCCAGCAATCACGTCCCACGGTGCCAAACTCTTTCTGGCAAAAAGGCAACGTCGGAAAGGGTCGGGAGGTATCGGAACAAACGAAAATCGGCCGGCTCCAGCGGGGGTAGTTCGGCAGTGTTTTGAGCGAGTCTTGAGGACTGGAGAATGGTAGAGAGAGACCTGGGCGTTGTTGGGTGTCTAGTCACGTGATTTTGAGCACTCAGACGACACAGAGTCCCCCCCTCTGACTAAGCAACGTCCCTTACATGGTCTCGAGCCACTGCAACTGAGTCTGGGGTCTCTGGCAGCTAGGTTCAGTGGTATGGACGGTGCTAACCAAACGAAAAAAAAAGCTAACCTCCACGTCAGAGACAATGGGGTGCTTGGAGGCTTGTTCCTTGCAACCGAGGAGAGTGTGAGAACTCGGCACGTATTTATTGGGCCAAGTAGTGGTCATATTTGGGCGGGAAAAACGGAAATCGGACGAGCGAGCGCCGGAGACCGAGGATCCGGGCACAAAACGCCTCTTACAGTCCTCCAAGGCCCACATTCACACACCCCTTCGGCCCGTGCGACGCCGGTGTGAAAAACCCTAAAGCTTGCTTCAAACCAGAGGGATGCACAGCAACACCTCATGAAGAGTCACCTGCAGTATATATAGATCTGGGGATCCCCAGTTAAGAGGCCAAGCATACAAAAAGTGAGTATCAGATGGGTACACTAGGAGGGAGACAGGAGAGTGGGAGGCACAAAGGCACACGACACAAACAGCACACACACACACGCACACACACACACACGACATTATCTCACAGCTGATCTGCTTCTGTGACAGCAGTGTACATGGTTGTGTTGTGAGGTTGTGAGCGAGGTTGTGTGGTGTGGTTCTGTGTTTGTGTGCCGAGAATGTGTGGTTCGCTCTGAGTTGTTCTACCAACTTCTCTCAGCTCCACTCACCACACTCCGGTGTACATCCGGTGCACATCCGGAGTGCGGCTTGGCAGCTGTCTCCCACCTTTCAAACCAAAGCAGAGTTACAGCACATGTGACCTGCTCGTTATCCATTCACCACTAACACAGTGTCCGAACAGCAGCGATTCAACAACGAAGTCGAGGAGATCAAGAAGTGGTGGTCTTCCCCCCGATGGAAGAACACCAAGCGTGTCTACTCTCCCGAGGACATTGCTTCTCGACGAGGCACCATCAAGGTCCCCCAGGCTTCTTCCCAGCAGGCCGACAAGCTCTACAAGCTGCTCCAGGAGCACGAGAAGAACCACACCGCCTCTTTCACCTACGGAGCCCTTGACCCCGTCCAGGTGACCCAGATGGCCAAGTACCTCGACTCCATCTACGTTTCCGGATGGCAGTCGTCTTCCACCGCCTCCACCTCCAACGAGCCCTCTCCCGATCTGGCTGACTACCCCATGGACACCGTCCCCAACAAGGTCGAGCACCTGTGGTTTGCCCAGCTGTTCCACGACCGAAAGCAGAACGAGGAACGACTCTCTGTTTCCGAGTCCGAGCGAGCCAAGCTCCCCGCCCCCGTCGACTACCTGCGACCCATCATTGCCGATGCCGACACCGGTCACGGAGGTCTCACCGCCGTCGTCAAGCTCACCAAGATGTTCATCGAGCGAGGTGCCGCCGGTATCCATATTGAGGATCAGGCTCCCGGTACCAAGAAGTGCGGTCACATGGCCGGAAAGGTTCTTGTCCCCATCCAGGAGCACATCAACCGACTGATTGCCATCCGAGCTTCCGCCGATATCTTCGGCTCTGACCTGCTGGCCATTGCCCGAACCGATTCCGAGGCTGCCACTCTCATCACCTCGTCCATCGACTACCGAGACCACTACTTCATTGCTGGTGCCACCAACAAGGAGGCCGGCCACCTGGTCGACGTCATGGTTGCCGCCGAGCTCGAGGGCAAGCAGGGCGCCGCTCTGCAGGCCGTTGAGGACGACTGGAACCGAAAGGCCGGTGTCAAGCTCTTCCACGAGGCTTTCGCTGACGCCGTCAACGCCGGCTCTTACTCCAACAAGGGTGAGCTCATCGCTGAGTTCAACAAGAAGGTCGGCCCCCTGACCAACACCCCCGCCCTTGAGGCCCGAGCTCTGGCTTCTCGACTTCTCGGCAAGGACCTCTACTTCAACTGGGAGGCTGCCCGAGTCCGAGAGGGCTACTACCGATACCAGGGAGGCACCCAGTGCGCCGTTAACCGAGGAATCGCTTACGCTCCCTACGCCGACCTCATCTGGATGGAGTCCAAGCTGCCCGACTACGCTCAGGCCAAGGAGTTCGCCGACGGAGTCAAGAACGCCGTCCCCCACCAGTGGCTGGCTTACAACCTGTCTCCCTCTTTCAACTGGACCACCGCCATGTCCCCCGAGGACCAGGAGACCTACATCAGCCGACTGGCCAAGCTCGGCTACGTCTGGCAGTTCATCACTCTGGCCGGTCTGCACACCAACGCCCTCATCTCCGACAAGTTTGCCAAGGCTTACTCCGAGCGAGGCATGAAGGCCTACGGAGGCGAGATCCAGCAGCCCGAGATCGACCAGGGTTGCGAGGTTGTCAAGCACCAGAAGTGGTCCGGTGCCGAGTACATTGACGGTATCCTGCGAATGGTTACCGGAGGCATCACCTCCACCGCCGCCATGGGTGCCGGTGTCACTGAGGACCAGTTCAAGGCTAAGCTCTAAGCAGTTTGTTTAGCAAAATATATTTAACGAGTTTGAAACATGAACAATAGTACGAGTACGATAGTGACGTGTAGTTGTGAAAAAAGGAGTATGTAAGCTGGTACAACTGTAGCTTGTGAATACAGCATCACAAGATCACGCGTGACTGTCTCAGCTTTAAATGTAAGACGGTTTATAGCAATGAAGGGGGAGGGTATTGAAATGGAATGTTTGTGGAGTTGAGAGGAGACTTCTTCCGACAGTGGAGATGCAGGGGCAGATTCGGGTCACGTGATGAGAGGTGTTGGAGTGACTATTGGTACGGTACGGAGTACACTGGTTTGTGTTTTGTAGTGGACTCATTCAATCCGCCTTCGTCGATTCAGTTAAGCTATCGTGACTTTACGGACCATAGTAAAGAGGTTTGGAGTCTGGGCTGATCGGTTTGGCTGGATGGGTTTGGCTGAATTGGAATGGAGTGAATTAACGAATTTATTGGCAGCAATGATGAGCGAGGAAATTGTTTGTACATGGGGAACAGTGGTGAGAGTGAAAGGGAGATTCAAGAGGAGGGCGTAGGTGTATGTTTTGAGCTCTTCTTCACAGTCCACAATGGGATCTTTAGAACGAGAACTTTTTTGACACTAGGGATACAAAAATAAATTCTACTTTTCAAGTTCTTTTGTCTGATGATTGCAGTCTTGGAGACCTACTCTACGGTACGAGCACTCTTAGCTGGATGTACTGGTCTGGCATGTGAACGGAGTTTGACTTGATAAAAAGACTTGTCAGTTTTAACCAGTTTTCTCGTTGACTGGTGCTCGGAGAAAGAGTGTTTCCGACTCCGGAATTGCTGTCAGTTGATAGCACTGGATGTTCTGATGACAGTCTCCAGGATCAGATCGGCTGGATCTAAATTGATACAAGTTATACCGTTGTAATGGGGATTCTTCCCTCATTCGAATGATATTGTCCTAACACGATCACCTAATATAATACGATTTTCTGACGATTAATCTGTTTTGGTAAAAGTTCTTACTCTTAGCTGAGCACTCAGTCCAAGTCTGTGGAGACGTCAACTTGGTCAAATTGGGGGTTGTGTACTTTACAGCTTCTTTTCATGGAAGACAGTACAAGTAGGTTTATTGACGAAATCAACTTCGCATCTTTCTTGTTCACAGTAAATTAATATCACTAATACTTCTACGTCCTCTTATCTTGCATAATCTTGCAGATCTACAGGCTGCTCTGATTTACACATGAATTCTCCTATAAACACCCCCTTACCTCCTAAATGGCATACCGAAAGTACCGATTCTGCTTATCGGTCAAATCCATCAATTGCACTCTCTCCAGCTTTTCAGGAGTCGCTTTCGGCTCGTTTCTGTCTCTCCGTCTGTTCTCGATGATGTTGACCCATAGTAAGATCGCATTAAGACCCATGGCGACACAGAAGAGAACCACCATGGCGACCTTTGCAGGCACGTACATGGGCGCATCTTTGGCTCGAAACGTCTGCGGACCGATAATGTTGCCCACGCAGTAACCAATCAGCAAGATGGCGTTGACAGTCACCTTCTTGGTATGTCCCGCAGTGTTGGAGGCGACTGACGAGAGCATACAGATGAATCCCAGCGGGTAGAGAATGAGCAGATACAGACCCGCCAGTCCGGCGCTCTGATTGTGCGGTAAGAATGCCAGCAGACAAATGGCCATGAAGGCA
The DNA here is from genome assembly GCA_900519015.1 of Yarrowia osloensis. Taxonomy (NCBI): domain Eukaryota; kingdom Fungi; phylum Ascomycota; class Dipodascomycetes; order Dipodascales; genus Yarrowia; species Yarrowia osloensis. The sequence continues at coordinate 1,068,312 of ULGU01000006.1, forward strand.
ATAGCCTGAGCGACTAGACTGACAATGAGTCGTCGTTGTGTGTACTGGGCGATGATTCCAAACAAAATACAGCCCACAAACTCGGTGGCTCCCTGGGGAGTCTGCAGAAGCAGTCCTCTGACTGGTCCGAGTCCCAGCGTCTCCGAGAAGAGAATGGTGTTGAAGTTTGTGATTCCTCCGTTGGGGATGTTTTGGCAGAGACAGAAGAAGAAGTAGAGCCAGGTTCGGAGGTCCGTAAAGGCCTCGACAAACTGCTCGCGTTTGAACTTTTTGTTCTCAAAGCCCTGCTGGTTTTCTCGGATGCGAATCAGCACCAGTTGGCGTTCCTCTTTGGTCAAAAACCAGGCCTTGGAGGGATCGTCGGGAACGTGGACTGCAAAGACAATACCGACGACAATGGTGATGACTCCGGTGATGATAAAGATGAGTCTCCAGCCCTCAATGGGCACGTGATGGTTCACAGCCAGACCGTAGGCCATGAAGGAGCCCACCAGAAGACCCAGACCGTTGGATCCCAGCCAGATTGCTGTCCGTAGAAACTGCTCCTCTCGCTTGTACCACTGGGCGGTGAGAATGACAAAGGCTGGTGTCACGGCGGACTCCAGCATGCCCAGAATCGTTCTCAGAGCAATGAATCCGGCATAGTTGGGGGCAGCATGGAGACACAGAACAATGCCCCACAGAATGATGAAGCCAGACAGAGTCTTGGACAGAGGGAAATGCTGCAACAGGTAGACGGAAGGGAACTCGAAAATGAGATAGCCCAGGTAAAAGGCCGTTCCCGACCACGAGTAGTCGTCTCCCTTCATCCCCAGATCTTCTCGAAGACCCATCACCGAAGCCGTACTGTTGGTGCTCTTATCCATGTACTGCACCGCGTAGATCATCATCATGATGGGCATCATGTAGAGGTCTGTTTTTCGAAGCAGCCGACGATTGGTCTCCTTGTCCAGAGTGTACGGAACCTCGAGAATCTGGGCTTCAGATGAGGATCGAGGAGAGTCGTCAGGAAGAGGTTTTTCAGCCGGAGAAGCCTTGGAAGTGCTGTCAGAGGTGACAGCAGCGGTAGACTGATCAGTCTTGTCGGTGGCAGAAGCTCCCACATCGTCCACTGCAGTGATGTCTCCCTCAAAAGCAGGAAGTTTGTGCGTCTCGGAAATGTCGTTGGAAGTCATTGTAGACCATTGAGAAGGCCAAATCTCTTATATACCAGCGGCTGGAGTTCGGATTCCGAACACCCCACAATCTCTGCTCGATGTGGGGAATCTATAAGCTGATCTAACATCTAGTGTCGTGCGCATCCAGTGTCTGTATTGAGATGTGGGGTAGGCTGTTGTGAATGATCGGGGGAGGTTAGAAGTAGGAAGATGTGATGATTTCACTTATTATAGCGCCTCAAATCATCGGCAACTCTTCAAATCCATTTTCCATCAACGAAATCTCACTTTCAACACCCTCTGCACGTCCACGATATCCGCGCTGCAGACTAGAATCAAAAGCAGCAGTCTAGCGCATCTTTCGGGCAGTCTCAGCCGTGAGCACTCTTCTATAGCTTCCAGATAAGGCGAAGATTTTGGGCTATAGAAGGGCGAGAAATGTTGCCTAATTTAGCAGTTGCAGGAGTTGAAGAGGGGTTAGATTTTTGTGCGCTGAAAAGAAGGGGGTACTTTTGGTATGAAATTGATGGTACGAGCGAGGAGATTTCAGTGGTAGTATTTATATTTCTGTGGCATTGGTATTTGAGGCGATTCTAATTTTAAGGTGGGCATATTGTGGGAGTGTTTTTTTCTTCTAGTCTTGTCGTTCCAAGGGTTTAACTGAATTTCTACAGAGTGCACCATTTCCTCGCCCCATTTCCCACAGTCTCTTAATCTCTTGCCCCACTTTTGTGGTCGTATTTCAGACGTTTAGCTCGAGACTAGACCCGAAGAGGCACGTGAACTGGCGAGATTGACTGCGAACTTTGGCGAACTCTGGCGAACTCTGATAAACTCATTTGGAGACTCTTTGGCGAGTTGCCCCAAGCTCGCACCCTGTCTCTTCTGTCTCACAGTGTCTTGTTTCACATTTCTTGGGAGGATTGCAAGACAGGGCAAGAGGTAAGACTGGCTCACAAGACAGTGTCGGAAGATGGACAGCAGTATTGCTGCTTTACCCCTGCAATTACAGGGGTGGGCAAGTCTGGGAGACTGGGCAGCGTGACATTTCTTGGCATTGATTGTGGTGGGACTCTGGACTAGGACAGGATGATTATATTCCCTCACCCAAGCTACAGTAGAAGTACGAGGCCAACCATGAGTTCATCATGTGCCAGTATGTTTGTACCAGTTACATCGAAATTCGAACCCGCCCAGGTACGTAATCACATCGGCATTAGTTAACTCCGACTCCGAGTCTTCATCTCCGACTCTCCGAGTGTCTTTGAGACCATAGCTACCAGGTACCAGCACAGTCTGGAGGTAAATGGGCAAGGTTGTTCTGAGCAACAAAATCTGTCAAATGTGCAAAAATCAATACTGCAACAAGTCGATAAAATGATGTTGTAAGAAGCAGAAGAGTCTCGCGAATCGGAATCTGTAATTTTTTTCACCTATCATCATAATAATTTGTGCCCAAACTGCCCTTCAAACACCTGAAAACGACTTGGCCAATTCAGTGAACTTACTGGCACGAGTATTGGTTTGAGCTGAGAAGAGACAGTTGAAAGATTGGACTGAGCAAGTCAGAGTTGCTCACATTTATAAAATTGCTGCAGCCCCGTACCGGTACATACCAGCAAGTCAAGTCTATTGATAATCCTGACTTAGTACTTATTACATCTCCATTGTGCTCTACATCAACAACACCTTTTTTATTTCCCGCATTTTGTCATAAATTCTGGAAAATCATAAATTACCAAACCCATTCTTTTGGCAATTTCCAAACCCATTTTCTTGGCAATTTCTCTTGGACCCACCGCAAATACCTCCAGGCCTGCCTGCGATGAGACATTCTTGGTGCGTCAACAATGCGAAATCAGATACGAGACGCAAACTTTTGTCTGAATTGAGAAGAAGCAACTTGTCTTGGCTGGGACTGACAGTGGGGCACTTTAAGAGACACCTGCTCAACCTTGTCAGATCAATCTGGTGGTGTGAGAACTTGTTCAGAGTGTTCAGGAAGCCTTGTTGTTATTCACTCCAAGCCAGAAGACCCCCACGAGGCTGTGTCTGCACGTGGATGGGCCCCCACCGAACGGATTCAACGTACACGGAGACGGCTTCCCGCCAGCCAAAAACCCGAGTCCCCTCCACCCAGAATCAATAGTCCACTTTGTCCTCATTTATCATATGTCATTTCCGTGCTATAGACCCCGCTGTCTCAGAACAATAACAGTCTCAGAACTGAAGTCAGGGTCGTGCCTCTGGGTCTCTGAGCAAGTCTATTCTGCCTCCACGTGGGAATATAAGAGGTGGGTGTTGGCTCTCGAGGATGATCGACGGATCGCATACGCGATACGGATGTTAAAACCGGGAAAGCAAAGTGGCCAGGGAAATTAGCGACGAACAATGGACGGAGTTGAGGAACTAGAGTAGAGTAGCAGTAGCAAAAGGGCTTCGCTCTAGTGCCCCGGACCCTCTGATAACGATTAACAGTCGATCTACTGTTCCCCATCCTACAAGTACAGTCGATAACCATCATCCAACCCCCTGCGATCTACGTTACCGTTTTAATTGTCCAACTGTCGCTCCGAATATCACTTTGTTCCATCCTTCTACGTTGCCTGCTGTACAGAACTTCCTTGTTCCTCACTTGCCATTCATCTCGCGGTTTAATATCAATGATAGAGTTATCGCTAGCGTGGATCTGGCGCTACGGAGCCTTGGGCGTACCTAGCTCCGTCCTACGTCGCTCTCCGGTCTCTAAATCATTTCCAAGTTTTACCAATGTTTGACCATTGAGGTTTAAGCGACTCAGCTCTTCCCCTCTCGAGCACTACAGTTTGAGACAGCAATTGTGAGATGTCGGGGTCGGGCGAGGGTCAGACGAGTTGGACGAGAGACTCGTAACCGGGATTATCATCTTCCAAACGCCGTTCATAGCTCTTCAGTTCACCGCCTGCATGCAGCAAGGCACTACCGGTACGACCTGAGCCAGAGCCAGAATTAAGCCAGTTTCGAATCCAGTTGTAGGCAGAAAATTTATTCTCACTAATGACAAGTTAACCATTGGGTCGCGTGAGTCTAGACTTATCTAGGTTCAGTGTGGGGAGGCTGAGGATGCCGTGTGGGGGCGAGGGGGAGCATCGGGTTCAAGGGTAGCACAGTACCAGACTTGTACCTGGTACTTTTTCAGATCGCAGATTGAAGCAAGGAAATACCCCCCCACCTCCATCTCCACGGACCCGTCTAGAAGTCTACAAGTCGAAGCTTCAATAGCCAGAGTTCTTCTCTTACACTTTGTCTCGATAGACTCTCTTCAAAGTCAATGTCCACATGGGTGCGAACCGTCCATGTATTGGCTGATAGATAAGGTGTATAACTTTGATAATCGAGCTGGTGGTGACCTTTTCAACCGTGGAAAAGGGGTCACCTGACTCCCACTAAGTACACACACACCGTTGTTATCAGACGTCACAAAAGTCGCTCAATATACATGTCCCTCGCTTGGCGTCTTGGCATGTGCACAACACCATCGCCGTGCATGTGGACTGAGTTCACGGAGACCAAACTCTAAGGCTCCATTTGGAGCACGTGGATAAGCCAGGCCGGCGCTTTTCTCAACTCTGTCGATTCTTTTTTTCCAACTCTCACCGTAACGGACATTGACGTTTTTCAGCCGACGCTAATTGCCAGGTTATAACAATGAGCGAGCCCTCGTCTGAACCAGTACACCACCCACCGCAAATGAGCTGGAAACGCCATTTCAACGGATCCATTATCCGCGACGAGCTGTACTTTCCCTGGTCAGCTCGAGACAAGGCCAGAGACCAACAGTCCAAGGATCCTGTTTATCAGGACGCCGAGGCCGCCGAGGGACTGCCCGGAACCCACTATGACGCCCACGAGGAAGACTTCAACGAGGACGGCTCCCCTCGAACTGTCTGGGGCCAGAACGGAAAAGCCTGGCCTGTTATGACCGCCGGAGCAGGTCTCTTCTCCGACGGATACGTCAACAACTCCATGGGAACCGTGACCACGGTGCTCAAGCGAATCTACGGCAAGGAGTACTCTGCGAGCCGTAAGTCGCAGATTCTGCCGGCCATTGTCTTTGTCGGCACCGTCGTGGGCATGCTGGTGTTTGGCTACGTCGCCGACTACCACTCGCGAAAGATGGGCATGGTCATCTCCACGCTTATTCTCATTCTCTTTACCATCCTGTGCGCAGGTTCCTGGGGAGCTGGCGGCAAGAAGAACATGGACGGAATGCTGGCTGCTCTCATCACCTACCGGTTCTTCATGGGTATCGGTCTGGGAGGAGAATACCCCGCTGGATCTGTCGCCTGTGCTGAGGCCTCGGCCATCATGGGTCGAGGAACTCGAAACCGATGGTTCATTCTGTTCACCAACTTCATGATCGACTTTGGCTTTGTGTGCTCGGCGTTTGTGCCCTGCGTTCTCTGGTGGATCTTCCACGACAAGCATCTGCAGGCTGTCTGGCGTCTGACTCTCGGTCTGGGAGCCATTCCTCCCCTGGGTCTCTTCTACCTGCGAACCAAGTTCAAGGAAAACCCGTCGTTCATGAAGAACAACTTCAAGCGAACCCGATTCCCCTACTGGCTGGCCATCAAGTACTACGGAGTGCGTCTGGCCTGCGTCTCGCTCATCTGGTTCATCTACGACTGGGCCTCGTACTCCTACGGACTCTACGCGTCCAGTATTCTGGACAACCTGAACCCGGACCAGTCGCTCATCAAGAACTTTGGATACACCACCATCATCAACCTGTGGTACCTGCCCGGCTCCTTCCTGGGCGCCATCTGCGCCGACTACCTGGGTCCCCGTCTGACTCTCATCATCGGAGTCGTGCTCCAGGCTATCGTCGGATACGTCATGGCCGGCATCTACACGCATCTGAGCAAGCCCGAGAACGTGGCCGGCTTCATCTGCATGTACGGAGTGTTCCTGGCTCTGGGCGAGTTTGGTCCCGGTGACCAGATTGGTCTCATTGCCTCCAAGACCTGTGCCACTCCCATCCGAGGCCAGTACTACGCCATTGCGGCCGCTATCGGCAAGATTGGCGCCTTTGTCGGCACCTACTGTTTCCCTGCCATCCAGAAGTCCGTCGGACACGGCGACCCCAACTCCGTGGAAGGCCAGCAGGGCCCCTTCTGGGTCTCGTGCTCCATGAACATTCTCTCGGCCGTCCTCGCCTACTTCCTGCTGCCCTCCATCACCCAGGAGACCATCCAGGACGAAGACCGACTCTTCCGAGAGTACCTTGTGGGCCACGGCTTTGACGTCACTCTCATGGGCGACGCCGAGTTTGCCGAGGGCTTCAACGCCTCGTCCGAAGACCAGGCTGAGTACAAGGAGGGTCATGAGCCCCAGCACAGCTCCGACGAGCAGGAGCATCTGCCTTCCAAGCTCGAGGCTGTGCAGTAGGCTAAAAGCTGGCCCAGAAACCGCCCCAGAAAACCGGCCATCAGGCCTTTTTATAAGTAATCAGTAATTGTGTTTGTGAACAGAGTAGCCAGAGCAGCCAGAGTAGCTCGAAGAGCTGAGTCCTGAGCGGTAGTCTTGAGCTGTAGTCAAAGAGTAAGACAGTCTGGCAGAGTACGACTCACTTTCCAGTCTGTCGAGATCCACGCTGTAGATGAAGCACCTGAATTGGTATTAGTGGTTGAAGGGTTTCTCAAAAAGAATCATCAAGTAGTCCATCACGCAGACCAGCAAGCGGTCAAATATCTCACGTTGCATTCTCACAACGATATCGAATGGTATCTCAGTAGAAGTTTGTGTCATTGTATCAAATGGTGTCACGTGGTATCTAGTCATCGTCGGTTGAAGAGTGTAGTTGTAGCTTTGGAAGGTATCAGTCGGCGAAATGAGCCAGCATTTGTATCTCAACATGTCGTCAGTCCATCACATGACCTGGACCATCACGTCACCAAGTCAGGCGTCCTGAGAGAATGTTAGGCCAATAAATAGAAAGCGATGAAGAAAAGAGCATTGTAAACGGCGTAGTGGAGACATGAACCGAAGATGATGTCTGGGAAAAATGATGTCTGGGAAAAATGGGTCGAGGATGTCAAGTGTCGAAATTATTGTCCCAAAAATTAATGTCATAAAAATAAAACACCTCCAAAAAAAAAAAAAAGTCGAGAAAAGACCATTTGTTGAACACTGAGGTAATGGAGCACTGCACATAACAGCATAGATGATAGTGAAGTCGAATTACCAAAAACAAACAGCACCGCTCACTTCCAGCAGCTAGACAATCCTCAGATGCCCGTCTCGTCCAGTCCAGTCCGTGATATCAGAGCATGACTCTAGTGAGAGCCTCTGAGACAGGGTCACATGACAGAGAGTTTTCAAGCGCTCGAGTCACGTGGTCAGCCGCCCAAGCCACGCGACTCACTCACCAGAGTCCCGAGTGTCTTCTCTCAACCCCGGCAGCTCTCCAACCAGCTGCCTATGGCTCTCCAACCACCTCGGCCCGTGGCTTAGTCTCGCTCTCCATTGGCTGGTATCTTTCCGTGGTTTTTGGCGTCTCTGTTGGCTCCAATTTGTCTCATTGTCGTTGTCACTGTCGTCGTTACTGTCGTTGTTACTGTCGTTGTCACTGTCGAACTTGCAACACGTGCTCTACAACCTCACCGTCTGCCAAGAGTCGATATGAAGGGTTGCACGGAGTCATCCGGATTGCACGGAATCGGCATGGAAACGTCATGTGTCAGAGTGAAGGGGTGAAGAGAAGGGACTGGGATGACTAGAGGAAGTGGCTGGACTTGGTTGAGGAAGGAGAGACATCTGGAGAGTGTAGTTGAAGAGACTGGTGGGCTTCAGAACAGGAGCCTGACATTAAGCTGATATCTTCAACAAAGACTCATGCTAGTTCAACCCCGTCTCCTGCCAAGAACGACTTGTTTGGTATCTCGGTGTTTGACTCAGGAATGACTCAAGAGTCGCTGAAAACGTCGCCGAAAACGTCGCCCGAACCGTCTGACACTGACACTGACGTCCTGGAATGGATTCCATGACTCTGGAATGTCTTCCCTGACTCTTATCTTCTCCACGGAACTTATCTTGGTCCTCGACACTCAGAGACCTGTTGCCAAGCAAACCACCAAGGCAGCCAAGATCAATAGACCGGTCCAAGACAGTCAAGAGCGTCAAGACTGCCAAGCAGGCTAGTTTGGACGAGTTTTTGCGCCAAGGGTGGGCCAGAGATGATGCTCTGGTAGGCGTGAGAAGACATCAAAAGTTGACATGAAGAGGTGACGTCAAAACTGACACAAGAAGCGACAGCTTCTGCCGGCCGCACACGCCGAAGACACCTCGACGACACAAACACAGCCCCGCTCGTATCTGGAAATAAACGCGACTCTTGCTCGTAAACTCGACGACAAACAGGAGTTTAACCGTGAACAGATAGTAGAGGGTCCTTCTTTGAGGGTGCTCTAGAAGTGCTGGACGGCTGAAATTTTGACCGTAGATGTAATCGCACTCCAAAAATTGATTGCAAAATTCAGATTTCAAATTGCCCAAAAACTCATCAACTTATCATGTCCTCACTCGTCTCCTCCTTCCTCCACCCAAACACGAACCATTAAGCTTATCTCAGACTCGGGAGATTGGTTTTAGTGAGATGGGTATCTATAGCTCTTGGTAGACACGGAGGGACTACAAAAACTACATTTCTGGATTCCCCTCGACTGAAGAATATTAGAGATACAAAAAAAATTCCCCCTCACCATACTAAAACCGTCTCACATTCACATCCTCCCTTCCCACCAAACTCCCATCGCGAACCTTTTCCACGAGATGTAAAAAATGATCAAATGTAAGTTGTGAGGAGGCTGAAAGTCGAGGGGGCGAGCGACGAGACCCTGTTGGCGAAAACATGATTTTCTCGACTTTTTTCCTCGTCTTTTCGGCCGGTTCTAAGACCTACAACAGAAGTCTATTTTCGTGTCCACGTGCGCTCCACCACGTGGGCTCCAGTGGCTCCATCCACACGGCTTTTGTACTTCTGAGCAGCACAAGCGTTTCAGTGTCACTCGGCCACTTGGCGGGGACTATTTGGAGTCGTAGAGTTGTCACTTGAGTCAACGGTTGTGCATGAGATGGGGAGTATGTACTGTAGATGAGATGGTCTCTTTGAGAGAAGAAAATGTGAGTGAGATCAATAGTCACAGTAAGGAATGCGACATTTTCAATGCACTCGAGACTGTTACACGGCTAAGAGCCTGCATCTCACGCGACCAGACAAATGTTTACTAACTACAGTAGCTGCGCTTTTTTAGTCTAGTCTTGTCATGGTTTAGTGCCGGCATAACGGTCGTCCGAGTCACAGATGTACGAGGAGCAGTAAGATGAATCACGATAGATACACGGTTTGTGGGTCATTTGGCAGGGTCTGTCGATCTGAGGCTCCAAGATGAAATTTGTCGCATTTCCCGCCGTTCAACAATCGACTTTGTTAGCCAAGACCCAAGCGAATACGCCAAGAGCGCCTTGCGTATCGAGGGATACGTATACGAGGTGCAAATGTAGGGACTGCGCAAAATTAGAGGAAAAACTAAGGAAAAACCAATCTACTAGTTCTGCGGACATGCACGCAGACGATCGGAGAAAATCCCGACCGCTCTCACCTCCCTATATCGTCTCTGTGCAGCATCTCGCCTCTGTGCAGGCTCCGTGGAAGTTGCAGGAAATGTCGGAAAAACGTGCTGGCAACATAGGTTATCGGAAAAACGTGCCTTGAACACAGGTTGGGGATGGAGCGGGAAGCTGTAGCTCTGGATTCAGTTTTGAAAACGTTACGGCACCAATCGAAGTAACTATGAAGGTTCTTGAGTCAGGTAAGGTAAATTTGAGTCGTTTCTTAGACATGTCTTGTGGAGCTCAGTTATGGCGCCCAAAAGACCTGTATTACGTCTCTCAAATCACGTGACAGCCCCTCACTGTCCACCCCCCGCCCTCAATCAATGTCTCACTCTATCTCAGCCTTGTCTATCTGTCTTATCCCTGCCAGCCGACAAGACCTTGCCGGGGCTTGGGAGTCTAAAAGCTGCACGTCAGAAAACACGTGGGGAAGGCGAGATGGGTGATAGGAAAGAGGCTGGAGAAAGAAGGGTCTGGTGGTTGGACTCAAAGAAGAAGCAAAAAGTCATCGTTAGCTTATCTGTGAGTTTTTCAGAGCCAGACAAAGGATGTGGTTTTTTCATCTTGTCTCATTGTCTCCGTTTTTCAAACAATTTTTTTCATTGTCTCTTGTTGCTCATTTCGTACAGATGTTCAAAAACCGCTGTTGACAAAGACGCACGCCCTTGTTCTCCCCCACACGGGATTTTCCGTCTTCCTACAGATATTCTGCCCTCTTTCTGGACTCAGAAAAGCTGCGTCTTGGACGTGGATGCTACGGCTCTTAGAGTTGTGCATGTGAAGTTTGAGGGAGGAATAGGTACGGGTTATAATTTGTTCTGTGCGGGCTATGGGGACAAAAAATAGATGACTGTGCTCGCCCAAACTAGACGAGCTCATTGATACTATTAAATTCTTTCAATTCATTCTGTGGCAAACCATATACCCACCCCCTCTAACAACAAAGTTACACTACATTTTAGACTTGTGAGACATGCCATGAACCAGACAACGAGGTGTTGAGAGAGAGTCGACGAGAGCCGCTGCAGGAGGTCAGTGCAGGAGCTGGTGACACAGACACAGACACGGACACAGAAACGATTTTGACAATCGGGCTGTTTTTGTGTCACTTTTTGCGTCACTTTTGTGTCACTTTTTTGCCGTCACTTTGAACGTCACAATCTCCCTCAGTTACACTATACTCACACATCACCATCTCAGTCTTTTAGCGCCAACCCACTTTTCTTTTTGTTTCAAACATCAAACTCTATGTTACATGAGAGCTGTCAGCGGGTGCAAGTCCAGCGGAAATCTATAAGTAGTTGGGGTTTCCCATAAACCTCAGCTCTCCAACCAGACACCCACCACCATGCCCCAAATCTTCTTCCACAAGATTTACCCCGGAGAGATGGCTCTTCCCGGTCGAACCAAGACCGCGGAGGAGCTGGAGACTCTCGAGGCCGAGAAGAACGACCCCGCAATGCAGAGATCTCTGTTTGGCCGAGACGGACGAGCCTGGCCGGTCATTACTGCCGGAGCAGGTCTCTTCTCCGATGGCTACGTCAACAACTCGATGGGAACCGTCAACACGTGTCTGTCCATCCTCTACGGCGACTACTACTCCAAATCCACCTACTCGCGAACGGTGTCGTCCATTGTGTTTGCAGGCACCGTGCTGGGCATGATTGTGTTTGGATTTGTGGCCGATTACCACTCGCGAAAAATGGGCATGATTGTGTCCACCCTGATTCTCATTGTCTTCACCATTCTGTGTTCCGGAGCCTGGGGAGGAGGCGGTAAGGACGATATTGGAGGAATGCTGAGTGCTCTCATTGCCTACAGATTTCTGGTCGGTATCGGAATCGGAGGAGAGTACCCTGCCGGTTCTGTGGCCTGTTCCGAGGCCTCTGCTCTGATGGGAAGCGGCACTCGAAACCGATGGTTCATTTTCTTCACCGGATTCATGATTGATTTCGGATTCGTCGTGGCCGCCTTTGTGCCGCTCATTCTGCTGTGGATCTGCGGAGACGACCATCTCACTCCCGTGTGGCGAATCACCATTGGCCTGGGAGCCATCCCTCCTCTGTCGCTCTTCTACTTCCGAACCAAGTTCAAGGAGCCCGACACGTTCCGAAAGAACAACTTCAAGCGAACCCGACCTCCCTACCTTCTCGCTCTGCGGTACTACGGCCCCCGACTGGTCGTCATCTGCATTGTCTGGATGCTCTACAACTTCATCTCGTTCCCCTTTGGCATCTACGGCTCCCAGATCATCAACCTGCTGGTCAAGGACGGCGATCTGTACAAGACCTTCGGCTGGAACGTTCTGCTCACAGCCTTCTACCTTCCCGGAGCCTTCCTCGGAGCCATCTTCTCCGACTGGTTCGGTCCCCGAGTCACTCTCGCTGGAGCTCTCATTCTGCAGGGAATCGTGGGCTTCATCATGGCCGGAGTCTACGAGTCGATGATCAAGAACATTGCCGGCTTTGTCATTGCCTACGGAATCTTCCAGGCTCTCGGCGAGATGGGTCCCGGAGGCAACATTGGTCTGCTGGCGTCCAAGAACTCGCCCACCGCCATCCGAGGCGTCTTCTACTGCATCGCCTCGTCCATGGGCAAGATCGGCGCCTTCATCGGTACCCAGTGCTTCCCGCTCATCATCAAGGGCTTCGAGAAGGGCGGCGACGAAATTAAGGGTGTCCAGGGCCCCTTCTGGATCTCCTCCGCGCTCTGTATCTTCTCGGCCTTCATCACCTTCTTCTTCCTGCCTCCCGTCACCCAGACCTCGGTCCAGGACGAAGACCGCAAGTTCTTCGAGTACATTCGAGCCCACGGCTTTGACGTGTCCAAGATGGGCGACGAGGGCTTCCAGCCCGACTCGGAAGAGTCTATGGAGACGGAACTCTACGAGCCCAAGGGATCCGAGGTCGAGACCGACGTCTACGAGGTCAAGGGTTCTCAGGACCCCGTTGAGACCGAGCTTAGCGACGACACCCCTCCTGTCTACAACCGTAAGAACTAGACAGCAAAAGCCGCAAAACTATGTATTAATTGATTAATTTATTGTGCCCGAGTGAGTGTAGACGGTGTAAGTGTAGAGAGAAAAATGACAAGAGTCTGGAATGCTTGTTGCGTACAGCTGAATGCATTTCCCTTGAATCAAAAAAAGACTCCACCTGCGCAATCTCTGCACGATACACCCTATCAAACAGAGACTCGACGAGAGTTTGAGCTAGTCTGTGTGCATTGTTGTCAGATGTCGTCAGTTTGTGGCGCATTCAATTAGATGTCGTCAGTTTATGGCGTCTCTCAGGTCGCTTTGGTCACCCTGTTTTATGGACTTTCGGCTCACATGAAAAATCAAAAAAATCACAACTCTGTTTCGAACAAACATGCTCCCAATGTAAAGACAAAAAAACACTCCCAGAAACACGCAGAACAACCCCGCTGGGAAGACATGCCCATTTCGCGCTGACTAAGCACGCCTGGGATACCCCCGCCAAATTTTTCCTGTTTTTTCAGTTCAGGTATCCTGGCCGAGCGGTCTAAGGCGCCAGGTTAAGGCTAACACCTTGACGAATTTCCTGGTCTCTTCGGAGGCGTGAGTTCGAATCTCACGGATATCATTTTTGCTGGGGGGAAAAAATCAAGTTATTGATTTTATTTTTGGCGGAGGGGGTTGTGTGGTGGTGACGAATGACTGGTTTGTTTTTTTGACTGAGCTCAGGGGTGTATGAGTATGGGTGTGACGTCTTAGTCGGTTGTACATGTGCTGCGTGAAGATGTGTTTTGGAAATGATTCAGCTGTAGATGTATAATGGGTATTATCTGGATTGGTGGTGAATTCTGGCATCAATGGTGTAGTTTTCATTCCTGAGCGACCTTTCAATGTGGTTTGAGAGACTGTCTAACGTGAGACTGGAGGGTTGGTCACACTTCAAGAGTTAGAAAACGGGTACAAACGCAGATTCTTTCTACAAGTAGAGCGTTCAACCGCTTGAGATGGTTCTTCTTAATTGAGTCTTAACTGAAGGTTCATGGTCAATCTCATTTTCGGGACTTTTTACAGAGCTGGGAAGCAGACAATGTCAAATGATCCAGAGTTGTCCTCTTTGATCATGCTGTCGACAATAGCAGAAATCATTCTTTTCTGTAGAGAGATAAATGTCGGACTGATGGATTGATGGTGAGAATGTGGCACCGATGAAGAAGACAAAAAAATGGGATAGCTCTCAGTCCGCTTCTTGCGAGTATGAAATATTGTATTCGCCCGTCTGAAGAGCTTTAGGATGAAATGGACGCTTTCTGTTGGTGTGTGGATGACGAGAAATTTACACTGACGGACTCATGGGAGTGGGAGTGGTACTTTTAGTCATAAAGCCGCATTCGCCCATACAGTGATTTTGGTTCAGTTCCGTGTTGATAACTTGAGCACATGATTTATAGTGTCTTTGTACATCTCTTCAATTTCTTGACTCTTTCAAAGCTCATGGTGTACAGAGTGGAAAACAAGTTTATCTGTACAGCACCAGGTAGACTAAGGAAGTCAGCTACATCGCGTTGATCTCCCTTACAAATTACGACTTAGATGGCCCAGAAATACTCTTTGCACAAATCGAAAAAAGTCAGACCGTTAATGATCTGAAGAGTAACTGAATAGATTGCTCAATGGTAGAGCTTTCGACCCCAGTAGTTCTTGGTAGTCATCTGAGTGAGTTGATAAGTACTGTACATACTGTACTATAGTCCTCCTAAACACGTCATTGCATTCAATTATTGTACAGTGGGTCAGGTCGTTGGCTGCTGTGCTACATGCTGTGTATGTCTATGCTATGACCCAGAGACACAACCAGTCTACGAGTCCTTGACTGCAGTTGTGCTTATAGCCGAGGCTTGCTGTCGTAGACTTCTCCCTTGCAACTTCATTGAGACGGGTGAGTACCATGGACCTGATGCTCTGTCAAATGTACAGTCCTAATGATCATGAAGTTACAAGTAAGCAGGTCAAACTACTTGTAGGTATTTCAAGAGATGATCAATTGGAGTCCGTACTGTGAATAAAATGAAACGATATTTTTCATTCACATCAGACAATTTGGTTCAAACACTTAGATGTGTACTCAGACAATCTCCACCAGGGTGGTGAGACTCTGCTGACAAGTCGATGAAGGGCCTGAAGAGCGTCTCCCAGAATATGACTTAGCACTTCTCTGTCTCAATGTCGGTATAGCTGAGTCAGAACAGTCCGTGATTCACACTCATCCATGGGCTTGTTCGAGAACCAGTATTGATCTTCTAACCAAGTGGACCATCACTGGTCACAAGTCTGCGGACACGACTGTCAGTAGAGCAGCACGCCACATTGGTCGGTGTGCAAGACATTGAATGGACCACAAGTCCATCGCGAGAGACTCTCAGTTGTAATGGCCTCGGTTGAGAACAAATCACAGCATTCGAATTGCTCAGCCACGGAGTAGTCGGCAACAGTGCAAGTAGTCATCTGAGATGTGATTCGAAAAAGCACATCTTTGTTGATCAAAGACTGTCAGTCGCTGCAGTATCACCAGCCAGTGGGTTCGCCTCTGTCTTTGTGAATGGTATCGGTAGTCCTTCCCTCAAGAACCACCTCTCCTCCGTTAGTGACCTTGATATTCATCCAGACGCTGAGATCCTTGGACAGGAATCAAAGGAAGCCTTCCTCCTCCTCTGCTTCCACCAGCAAACAGGTTGCCCTGGATATCACAATCCGTCTCCGAGATACCAGGTACCACTTGTGAAGAGGACTGGGGAGATGCCCATGACTGCCAACGATCCCGTTAGCCTTGATCAAACAAGTTGACAATGTAGACAAGCCGCCAACCCACTTGCTCAAAGTCGACTCGCTTTCTAACCCCCAGCGTAGAACTACAACTGCTCTCATACATCCATTATTACTGATTATATACTCGTTGCCTCCTCGGCCTTATATCGTAGAGCTGTCTGAAGCAGCAGCAAGTTGAACCGAGTGACTTGGCCCACAGCCGGAATCAAACCCACGGCAAACCGAAAGTCCCACAGACCGCAAAACTCGAACGAATGAGTGGTAGACCTCGGAAAATCGAAGCCGTCACTCACTCACTCGCTGCGCTCGCGTGTTCGTCGCCGGCTTAAGAAATAAAAGTCGCCTCGCAGAAAATCTGCCCCTTGTCCTTCACCACCTCGCCGTCAATCTCCAGCTCCAGGTCCATATCGTTCCGGAACTGGTAGATGTAGGGCTTGGTACCGGACACAGTGGACGCCAGCGACTTGAGAAAGGCCGGAATCTCGGCCATGACGTCCATACGCTCGAGATGCGTCAGGTTGCCCTGCAGCACGGCCTTGCCGCGGTTCTCGGGCTTGGCCACGTCCTCGTCAGCCACGTCAATCTTGGGGCCCTCGCACTCGAACCGGATGAGCGTGGGCACCTGCCAGCCGACCTCCTCGTCCTCCTTGGTCTCGACGTGCTCGACGGACGCCGACGCCGACGTGAACAGCAGCTTGTCGGCCGACGCCACGCCGCCAATCGTCACCCGCGAGCTGCCGTACGACGGCGGGGTGGTGTAGTCCATCACGACAGCCGAGTACTTGGGCGACTGGTACGTGATGAAGTTCCACTTGGACGCCGCGTGGTGCGGCTTCATGCCCTGGGTGGCGTGCACAAAGAAGCCAAAGTCGTCGGTCAGCTCCATCGTGTCCTTGCCGGCAACCTCGATGGTTCCGGACACAGACGCTCGGGGCCAGAACGAGTGGCGCATTGCGCCCCAGGGGTTCTTGAGGTCCTCGCCGTACTTGGACTGGCCGGTGGGGCCGATCTTGAAGCCCTCCACGGTCCGGGTGAAGGTGAGATCGAGCTTGACCTCGTCGGAGACGTGGATCTTGACGTGGAACGCCTCGGACGTCTTGCCGGCGTCATCGACCGACGGCACCAGCTTGATGTTGACGCCGTCGAGCGGGCCCTTAGCGGTGAAGTTGGGGCCCACGGGCTCAAACTCCTCCACGTTGGTGGAGCTCCACACGTTCTCCTCGGGCTTGTCGGCGTTGGACAGCCGGAACGTGAACTGGGCCGTGTTCTGGATGCCCAGGGGGTTGGAGTGGATGATCTGCACGTGGCCAAACTGCTTGCCGTCCTTGGAGAAGAAGTAGAACGTCTGGGTCTCGACGTTGGAGCCTGCGGGCTTGAGCCAGTTGAGCTCGGGCAGCGTCAGCGAACCGTAGGGGTTCTTGCCGTCGACAGACTTGGCCACGGACTCAAACGCCGCGGCGCCGTACTCGGGCTCGGCTGACCCGGTCAGGGCGGAAACGCCTCCTTGCACCCACTTGAGCATGGTGTACTGTGTTGTGTGGTGGGGGGGAAAGTGGACAATAAAGTGGTGTGTAAGAGTCTGAGTTGGTGCAGACTGGTTGGGAATGTAAAAGTCGGGATGAGATGAGCCGATTGGGAAAATACAAATTGCCGAAGAGCCACAAAAAGACGCGATAGGTGAGCGGCAGATCGAGAACCAAATGCGAGAGTCCCAGATGGAAAGTGGTAGAGGGTCGCAGTATCAACAAGCCTGCAGCAAACTTTTGTGTTTGCCTCCCAGCTTAGTCAGCGGGAGGTGGGCGAGGGGGGGAATGCGTTTACGAGGAAAAGAATAGTATGGATGGAAAGAGAAGAACGGGGCGATTACAAAGATACAACTTTTATTGTCATTGAGTGGCATTATCTTCGTATGGGTGGATGAGAGTCGGGATAAGTAGATATCGTCTGAGAGGTGGAGTTTGAGAGCTATAAGCTAGTGGAGCTGTCAGGATGATGCTATGACCAGTATCAGCCATCCTGACTACCTTCCACCTCTATACCTCTTCTCTATCTCTCTCAATGGCATTTCTAAGATTTTAGTCAGAAATCGACCTTTCCGAATATTGACCTTTTTGGTATCAAACTGGTACCATTATGTAGTCCCAGACTCTCCCAATCCATCGATACCACTCTCATAACCACACCATCACTTCCCACTCCGCCACCCCCATTTCCAACTTCAAACTCCCACAACTCAACATACACTAATCCCACCGTTCTAAAAACAACTTCTCCAAACTCCCAAACTCCCCCTGAATCGACCCATCAGCTTCAAACCTTAATTAGTCCATCCAAATCCCTCTCTTTCTCAATGTTTGGACTTTTGTTTGTCTCGAAACCATGGTAACCACGACGCAGGCAAACAAGGGAAATAATATGTACCGAGCTGTAGCACTGTGGAACTGACTAAGCGATTCAGGGGGGGAATACGTGGTCTCAAAATCGGCTTTAGAAATGCCTCACAAAAAGCTGGAGAGTCTGTCTGCCTCAGTCTAAGGTCTTGTCTAGTCCCACGTTGCTATCCCGTGATGATATTTAAAATTAGGCTGGAGGAAAAATGGGATTGTGTTTTGTGGACGCTGTGGAGGTCTTATTGAAATTGTGAAAGATGTGTCGTACTCCTGAGACTCAGGGGAGTCGGCTGATATACGTTGTGGCTCCATCGGCCCACTTTTGACGCTGCTGGGGAGCCCCTTAAAGTCGCGAGGCTGAGCTTCTATTTCAGGCTACAAACGTCACACGAGCCAAGTTTATTCGGTGGCAAATGTGCACAAACAGGAGAGGGCAATAAAATTCCAATAAATGGAAAAAATGCAGAAAATGGCTAAAAATACGGAATAAATCACAGATTTTGTGAGAGATTATGAGGAGTCCAACAGTTAGCCCGGCTAGTCATAATCTGAGCTGATGACTCTGGTAGAAAGGTTCAGAGAAGAGTTGTGGATACCTGTATCGTCCTTGTGGTACTGTGCTAGTGCACCAAGTAAAGCTGAGTAAACTCCCAAGTGACAAAAAGTGGAACTCGACACCTAATAATGAAATATCTCGAGTATTTGTGCGGTGGAGAGTCGAGATGATACACTATTGGTTTGAAACATGGCTTAGATATACGACTATAACTATTCCTTCTTTTGATAGCACCCTTGCAACACCGATAAAGATACCCCCAGCTGAACTCTGTATCTCACCAATCCCAACTAAAGGCTCCAACTAGGTTTCGTTAGCATTCTTAATATGGAGATCTCAAAATGTTGAAAGTTTGAAGCTGTCAATAATGGACTATGGAGAGGTGGTGGAGAGAAAGTGGTGGAGAGGAATGGGATTATTTTTGCCGGTATCCTTACTAATCTGCTTTTATTTTGTCGATATCTCTTCTGTAGACTCCAAGGGAGTGACTTGTTAGGGTGTATGTAGGAGGCATGAATCGTGTATCTAGAGTGCCTTAAGAGAATGGTTAAAAAGGAGAAGAGGTATAGGAAGTTGACAGGGTGATTATTTAAGTCTATTTCAAAGCTCAGGTTTTTCTCTCTTGTCTTTATCTTTCCCTACATGTACATAAAGTGAGCTCGTTGTGTTTCTGCTGAACCCGTCACAGTGAGTCTTAGAGGAGATGTGGAGAAATATAGAGTGACGGCGTAGGGCTTTGTGAGGTGCAATACAAACGAGCCTGCTTTTCTTCTTGTTATCTCTTCTGTAGAGCTCTGAGGACGTCAGCTTACAGTCTGCCAGTGGTACACACTGGAAAGTCCTAACTGAAGTGCAGAGAAGAGACAGAGGTCCATGAAGTTCACGAGAGTGATTTTTTTTGCTGTTTTAGTAATACTGTGGGGTTTTCTCGTCTTCAAACTTCTCCACAGGGCTCAGTAGTTGACATTTTAAGTCTTCAATGAAGTCATCAATGAAGTCATCATTGTAGAGCTTTAAGACGAGGTGGGGCTGTTCTAAATTTAGATGTGTGACTTGCTCAGCTGTTCTCGTTGTCTGAATGTCTCTCTGTGTCTCTGTCACTTGTAGAACCAAGGAGCTCGACATTTTGGCCATCGTCAAAGATTGTGAGTTCTACCTACAAAAATGGAAACAAAAGTGGAATACATAAAGAGGTTTTTCGCCCAGTCTAAGACTAACGAAGCACTCTTGTTCTTCTCTCTCTTTCAATCCCTGTCTAATTGGTCAGTCAAACGAGAGTTCAAGCTTGAAGTAGATGCTGTGTGTATTGTATTGTACATATACCGGTACCGTATGTTGTCTCTGAGTTGACATTAACTGAGCTGTTTCTGACAAAAGCTATACTAAAGTACTAAACTCACAATGCTCTAATTATTCTTCTAGTACCATTTATACAGCTACAGAACAACTCCCTGTGACAAGTAGTACCAGCCTGACATGCGTGGGTAGTAGACATACCGGTACATAGCATGATGAGGTTGAGGGAAAAGGTGGCAGACTTGACAATATTGGCTAACAGCCTTCATAAAAGCTCTTTTTCAACTCCTCCTCTCTTCTCTTACTATATTCGTTCTGATACCTAATATATAATCTCCAAGGCAGGTATAGAGCAATCCTTGAACAAGTGCCGGTGAAGTTGTTCAGGGGAGATTTTGAGGGCTGATTCCTGGATATTTCAGCTCAATCATTGTATCCAAAAGCACTTTGTCGTCACTGTGTCACTCATACCATCTCCATGCTCAAGACAGTGTTTCTGACCTAACTCTAGACCTCAACGCTGATAACAATTGAACAACTGACGCTAATGACATGGGGAGTTTTAACCCCGCTTTTGGCTGGCCCTTTCATCATTCCAGCAACTTTTCATCTCCTCTCAACCTCTCTGGACTTTGTAGATGTCCCTTCAGTTGGTAGCTCATTGTCAAACGTAGCACAACTTGTACCAAAACAACATATTTTGCTCGACCTTGAAACAACAAAGATTCTAGTCTGGAGAACAAAATTATCAAAGACATTTACCCACCAAAGACATATACCCTCCTTCAGCTTTCTTGTGTCATTTACTGACCTACTGAGACATCCAGGCGAATTTCACAGTTGTCAACATAGAGCTGAAGACTACCATTGAGACCTATGGTTACTCCAGAGTTGACTGAGTTGACTGTGAACAGCATCATCTTCTTGCTATACTTGCCCATGTAGTCTCTGAGAGTTGTCTCCAACAGAACACCTGTCCAGACATCTCAGCCCAACTTCAACACTGGGTCTTTCACAGTGAAGCGGCAAGTTGCCTTTAACAGTAACGATATCTCATCATCTTTAAAACCCAATAATTCACCTCAATCTTTGCCATAACATTTCTAGATGGACTCAACAAAGTGCTCAGGCTCTTCTGCCGCAGTTTGAGAATAATGAATACACTAGGAGCCAGCAGTACTTGTCATTATGGCTGTCAAACAATGATAGACCAAGTTCTGCCAAACCAATCTCATTAGACGCCTCGTACTGCGCCATCTACTATCTCTCTCCGTTCCAGTCAAGCTCATCCCACTCTACCCCAACTGTGTCATTATAGAGAAGAGATGTGGTAAAGGAGATATACACGACTGCCATTATTTTTCTCTGTTACATATTTTTCTTCCGTCGTCACCTCTCTAACCCTCTCCTTTGTCGTTCTGTGACACTTCTCAGACACTCCCACTTTCAGCCACGTTCCCAAGTAAAGCCCAAGTAAACCTTGGTTGACAAGTCTCCCCTCCCAATTTATTATCCGCAAATAAATCGCCCACCGCAAATCGAACCCACGTCATCACCCACCATCACCAGTCAAGGACGCTTATGGCAGGAACTGTGAAGTGGGCTTATAGCTTTTTGTGCCAACTTCTGACTGCCGTTTATGATATCATTTTGCTCCCCTAAAATGAGACAAGTGCAGTTATACCACTCTTTTAAAGATACCGCCTCTGTAGCACGCTCCACCGTCACTCTACTGAACACCAAAGAAAAGAGACTCTCTCGAAACCCTCAATATCACGGGGACAAGACCCGAATGAATCGTAAAAAGTATCGTCCTCGACCTCTCAATCACGTGATTCGATTAGACCTGCTCAAACGTCCGCCCCGTTTTTTCGCTGCGATATACTGGTATTTCTCACCCCTACCGTCCCCGGTACCCACCCCTCCATAAATACCCCCCAGAAACCCGGTCACGTGACCAATACCCCGATAATGCAGCCCCGACACTCCACCCAATCTAATTTCGTTATCGTTGCCCACTTTCCCACGTTTTCGCCTGTATCTCCCCGAATACCTCTCCAATCTTCTTGCTATCTTGCCCACCGGATTTATGCTATCTCCAGCTATCTTCTGATACCAAACACGATACAAACACTCCTGTCTCTCTCCACCTGAAGCTTCTCCACCTGTGTTAGACTCAAACCGACCCACTGATGTTCCAGTGATGGTCGTAGGTTAGCGTGGGGAAAGTTGAGGGCGGAAGTATAGGTCTCCTGAATGGTACCAATGAGCTGATTCTGGAATCGAACCTCTGACGTCAACATAACCCAACTACCATGTGATGTTGTGATCGTCACCAAGTATCACCAACTAAACTCTGAACATGTCAACTAAAGGGTGGCAAAACAGGTCTCTGTATCTCGACTTGGAGATGTGCCACAGCTTAGCCGACTGCACCATTTTACTCTCCTGGTCCGTCTCATTCCATCCATAACTATTTCCCAAATTTGTGTCCCACATCTCTCATTTTTTTATGGCCCCATCTTGACCTCCGTATAGCTCAGCAACTGTGAGCACACGACCTCTGCATGTGACAGCCACACGCGACTTTTATTATGCATGAATTATGGATGATTTAACGGTATTTAATTTGACTAAATGATAGATAAATCAGGATAAATCAGGGTAAATCAGAAAAAGACGGAAAATTACCCAAAAAGCACCAGAAAACTAATCACCACCATATCCCACCAATCCTACACATCCAAAACACCTCCCCAAAATAGTACGCATTTTTTCCCGCCATTTTTTCCCATTTTCCAACCCATTACATCACCGCCACTCTCATACGTCAACCGAGCAACCACCGGCAAGCACCGGTAAACTTTATCAAAACCCTATTTACTCCTTCCGACGGTTAGGGTTTTTCCTTTTTCTGACTCGGCTCTCGGAATACACGCATTCCTAGATCTTCACGAGAAACGCATTCCGACAAGAAGGAGCCGGCAAACTGCATAGCCCTAGCCCTGGTGTGACCAGCCCTAACCCTGAATATGAGGTATTTGCGTCTCCCGAGTCACGTGCCTTCTCTCGGAGCATTGGGTTTGGACCTCGGTCGTGCGGCTGACAAATGAAGAGGGTAGTGGGTGGAGAGGGCTACAGTCACGTGATAGGATGTTTGAACATATAGAAATACTCACCATCACGTGATAGTCAGCTCCATGTCTTCAAATTTCAAAAACAAGCAATATTCGATTTTCTTCCAATTTATTCACATTTTCGCAGCATTTTCCCAAGACAATTATTTTTTAAACGTTTTTTAAACATTTATTTCCATTTTCGCCATTTCCCGACAATTATCGTCAGCCTTACTTTGCACGTGCTGATGCAATGGTGCATGATAAGATAACACGGTGAAATAACGGCCCAAAAATCACGTGACTAAATGCCAACCCCCTTAGCCTGACTAAGCACCCCTTCGGTCCCGCTCAACAAAAACAATTGTTCCGCTAGCTCCAAAAACGCCCGAGTTTGACGGTGTCATTTTTCGTAGCGGATTGTTGAAAAAAAAAGTTAATTTCGACCGAGGTCGGAGTCCACGAGAAGTGACCGGGTAGGGTTAGGGCAACCTTAAAATGCGGTAGGTTGCCGAAAATAGCCAGACGAGGGGAAGGGATGTGCATGGGCCATTTTAGGAGAAGGAAAAAAAAAGGGCTGTTTGAAAAATGGACGAAAAGGGACGGAACAAAAAATATTCGGGCGGAAATAATATTTTGGTAAATGAAAAGCGTTGGGGAAAAAAAAAACCCAGATAAAACGAAACTTGACCAAAAGAGCCGTTTTTGGACCCGGAAAAACACGGATAATTGACGCGTCTGCCCGTGGAGCCGTCTGTTGGCTCCAGACAGTCGCCAGCATTACCCCAACGTTGTTGGACGCTGCGGGACTGTGGGGAAACATTGGCGTATCGGTAGGGGACTATGCATTTGTGGGGATGAGAGAAAAGTGGACTTTGCTGCGGTTCAGGAGAGTCGTTAAAAATACGACAATCACTGACAAATCGCGGGCTCCGTCTGAGTACTTTGTTGACGAGTATCGGACGTTAATTGCGTCCAGGGGAATTCTTTTCGTGCCAGATTCCTTGCATATTCCTCGTATGTGGTCAGCCCCACGAGCGAAGTTTTTTTTTTCATTTTTTTTTCGACAACACTACGGTGATGGCTAGAGCTGGATGGTTGGGAAAAAAAGTGTACCAAAATGGAGCCCTTGTCGAGGGGAGTGTTTTGTAATTTGAAAAAATGGAATTTGTTCACTTTTCGCCATTTTACGGTGCTTTGCAATTTACCCCAACCCGTGGACTAGTAAACTCGTAGACATTGCATTAGCGTCATGTAAGTAATATCCCACGCTAATGCAGGAGATGTTCCGACCGACGACGACAAGTGTCGGAGGAAGTAGGAGGAGTATTTCTGGGTGGGAAGAAATGTCGATTTTTTTGAATTTTCTCGAATAAATTTCAATAAATTTGGGAAATCAGGATAATTCAGAATATTCAGGAGAAATCAGGACAAACCAGAACAAACCTGTTAAATCAGATAAAATCAAAACCAGGCTGGCGGAAATAACACCTCATTTTCTCTCATTTTCTCCCCCCAAATCACCCCATTAACAGTAACAGCAACCAGCAACCAACGGAATTAAATTGAGAATGTGATTTGCAAAGTCAATTTGGAGGCGGTTGCTCTGGAAGAATGGAGGAGTCGATATCTCGGGGTGTAGGGTCGTCACGTGACCCAGACCACCTCCGGCGCACTCTCCCGGTCTCCCCGAGCACAACGCAGCTCTCTGCTCGTCTCCAGCTCGCCGACTCGGCTCACACATGTCTTTTCGGGTTCTTTCGGCAGGGTCGGGAAAGTCGGAATGTTCGGAGCGAGTCGGGACGAAAAGTGCTGCGGGTGGTTTTTTCGTTTCGAGGCAAGTGGCCATAGAGTTGGGGAGTAGGATTGGATGGGATGGTGGGTAGGGGGGTAATTCGGTCGAAAAACGGACGTATCTGTAGAGCTGAGTCAGGCGAGTAAAATGAAATTACTTGGACGCGTTTTGGAGCATTAGTCAGCGAGGTAGAGCGAGTTTCGTACCGTCCCTCAAAACACAAATGCACTACGCCAAACCTAAAGATTGCTGGGCTACCACTTTACATGTTTTACATTGGCTTACATGTGGGGTATGTGGGGTGTCAGGTAGGGGGGTTTATCGAAGCCCACATAACTGATAGATGGCTGGAAAGTGGATGGGTGTATTTCCCGGGTCAAGGGCTACATGTAGATGTATTTTTTGTCGTTCTATGACCGCTACAGCGCTGCCTATCGCAACTTCCCACTTCTGTCTACCCACAACCAAGCTCGTGAAACCCAATTCCTTCTGTGCACTTACAACCCCCCCCCAAGAATATATATACCCATGGAGTCCCCCCCAAATTGTCCTCCCAACAACCATCACAAACACAATGTCTCCTCCCGTCAACCAGACCCAACTTCACCCCAAGGGCGTCGAGCCCACTCCCGCCGCCGAGGAGATTGAGAAGGAGCTCTACGACATTGCTCACATTGAGTACGAGCGAGTCAACATTGACCACAACCCTTCTGTCGCCTCTCTCTACGAGGATGCTCTCGTCCAGGAGTCCGGTTCCGCCATCAACTCCACCGGTGCCCTCGTCGCCTCCTCCGGAAAGAAGACCGGCCGATCTCCCAAGGACAAGCGTATTGTCGAGGAGCCCGGCTCCGTCGAGCACATCTGGTGGGGACCCGTCAACAAGAAGCTGTCCGAGCAGTCGTGGCTCATCAACCGAGAGCGAGCCGTCGACTACCTCAACACCCGAAAGCGAATCTACGTTGTTGATGCCTACGCCGGATGGGACCCCAAGTACCGAATCAAGGTGCGAATCGTCTGTGCCCGAGCCTACCACGCTCTGTTCATGCGAAACATGCTGATCCGACCCACCGCCGAGGAGCTCAAGAACTTTGGCAAGCCCGACTTCACCATCTACAACGCCGGCGCCTTCCCCGCCAACCGATACACCTCCGGCATGACCTCCAACACCTCCATCGACATCAACTTCAAGTCCATGGAGATGCTCATTCTCGGAACCGAGTACGCCGGAGAGATGAAGAAGGGTATCTTCACCGTCATGTTCTACCTCATGCCCGTCAAGCACCAGGTCCTGACCCTGCACTCCTCTGCCAACGAGGGCAAGGACGGCGACGTCACCCTCTTCTTCGGTCTGTCCGGAACCGGTAAGACCACCCTGTCTGCCGACCCCAACCGACTCCTCATCGGAGACGACGAGCACTGCTGGTCCGACACCGGCGTCTTCAACATTGAGGGCGGCTGCTACGCCAAGTGCCTGGGTCTGTCCCGAGAGAAGGAGCCCGATATTTTCGACGCCATCAAGTTCGGCTCCGTGCTGGAGAACGTTGTCTTCGACCCCATCACCCGAGAGGTCGACTACGACGACGCCACCCTCACCGAGAACACCCGATGCTCTTACCCCATTGAGTACATTCCCAACGCCAAGCTGCCTTGCGTGACCGAGTCTCACCCCACCAACATCATTCTGCTGACCTGTGACGCCCGAGGTGTCATCCCCCCCATCTCCAAGCTCACCAACGAGCAGGTCATGTACCACTTCATCTCCGGTTACACCTCCAAGATGGCCGGCACCGAGGAGGGTGTCACCGAGCCCGAGGCCACCTTCTCCGCCTGCTTCGGCCAGCCCTTCCTGGTCCTGCACCCCATGCAGTACGCCAAGATGCTGTCGGACAAGATGACCAAGCACAACGCCAACGCCTGGCTGCTCAACACCGGCTGGACCGGCCAGTCGTACACCAACGGCGGCAAGCGATGCCCCCTCAAGTACACCCGATCCATTCTCGACGCCATCCACTCCGGCGAGCTCGCCAAGGTCGAGTACGAGAACTTTGGCGTGTTCAACCTGCAGGTCCCCAAGACCGCCCCCAACGTGCCCGCTGACATCCTTAACCCCGCCCGAGCCTGGTCCGGAGGCAAGGAGCAGTTCACCGAGGAGGTCACCAAGCTCGGCAAGCTCTTCAACGAGAACTTTGAGAAGTACAAGGACATGGCTCTCCCCGAGGTCATTGCCGCCGGCCCTGAGGCTTAGATCGTGAGCTTTGCGAGCGGTTGAGATCACATGAGCGATGCGAGTGTGGTCACGGTTGCAGAAGCGAAGCGACTGCAATCGAACAAGTAAAATTGAATATTTATGATTTGAAATTGACAAAACAAGTACGAGCGCAGCGAGTGCTTGTACACCGAGTAGTATCACAAGTAGCATTGTAATTACAGGTAGGAGCGCAGCAACTGCTTGCATCCTGAGTTCTGTATTCATCATAGAATTGTATAAGTGTTTCATTGATATGAACACCCGAAGCATCGCGCTGTAGGAATCAGCGGAATCGTCGACTGTAGCAGGTGCGTTTTTTTATTCTAAGGGATACAGGTGGGCTCTGTCAGGTCCGAGACGTCGAATTTGGAGCCCACACGCCTCGACTCATTACACTGCACCCTGTTTTGACCACTTTCTGAGATTTACCACGTTCGTGGGTTCGAGTCCCGGCTGTGTCGGCCAGTAGTGTCTAAGAAAATATTATAAACTTTATACAATATGGAAGACTAGTGATGGGGTAAGAAGTGTCTCAGTAATAGCTTCAGAGAAAGGCGTGTCCAGTAATAGAACTCAACTGATGCTACTTAATGATTGGGGATCACGTGCCGAAGATTACTACAAGTAGCTAGTGATTGTTGTACTTGTAAGTCAGAGATTGCACATGCTGTATCCTGTGAATGTACCGGTACAAGTGACCTCCTCCACAGTGGATCCCAGGGTGTGATGGATGTAGAAGTATAGCTAGTACGAGTACAAGTAGAGAGGTTGGCAAGCACAGTAGAAATCGATTACTGGGAATCGGTGTCCCTCAGTGCCCAAGAGTCGGTAGGATACAGTCACCAGGTCGGTGGAATAACAAGTCTTGCTAGGGTGGATCTGAAGGGTTGGTGGGTCGATTTGTTGTGTATTAAACCTTTAAAGCAGTTAGATGACTCTTCGTAGAATCTTTGAAACATTCTACTGGCTCCCTAGAACTCCCGTGCCGATACTGAAGCTCTGCTGGACGATGGAGATAGATTCCAGCGGTTATACTGTACTTCTGGTTTTGTCTATTAGCCAACCACACCGATTGTTTGCATATTTCCAATACCAAGTTTTCACGATGAGCCAGTATATCTACACTCAAAGACACATCATTGAGACCAAACCGTGTTTGATTCTATCTGTTTATACCTCACCTATCGTACCTGTCCCAGCTCCTCTACAAGCCCAAAATTGCTGCTTGACATAGCGCAACAGAGAGAGACTTATAGGCGGTGTATATCTTGTGGGCGAGCCAAGGGACAGCCGAGTTGCTCGTGAAAGCCTCTGGAAGTCACCCTCTCTTATTGCTGTAGCCTTGTACACGTCAGCTTCTCAACCAGGCTAACACTGCACTAACATCCCCATCAGTTAAAGTTTCCACCTCATCTCGTTCCTGCATAATCTGCGTCAAAGCCAGAAATACATCTAGTGACCATGTTCTCACATACTTGTAGTTCTCACACGTCGAATAAGCTTCCTAAAACTGCCTCGTTTTCTACCGGGAACACCAAGTTTATGGCAGTCAAATTAAGGTTTTACAATTACTCAACAACTCAAAATCCGCTCAACAAACTTCTTGGAAATATGCATGAAAGAGATATACTTCCACTAATAGTTTGTCAATCTAACAAAGGTTTGTGTCAGCAGGAAGAGAGCGGTCTGGAGTTGTAGCTCGATGCGTTTTACACAGAGATATACCACAGCCCTGCGAGCTGTGTTAAATCCCTCATTTATTCAACAGATTGAGAGGATAACCTTAATGTGGAGGCGACTGGTGAGCTCTCACGAACGAATCACGTGGCCGCAGGGTTCTGAGTGATCCTTTCGTGGAAGAGGTGTAGATGGTCAAAATCCATCAAGTAAAAAAGTGACACTAGATATTCGGACGGTAAAAGTCGTAGACATGAGCATCAAGGACCTCATACGTGAGTCGTTCAGATATTTGCGTCTCTACAACTGCAGACCGTTCACGTGTGCAAACATGAACTCTTCTACAAGTACAGAACTCAGGGAGATGAATTGGTAATGAACTTTTGAGCACAGTATGAGGACCAGCCACATCACTGGAAGTTGGTACCGGTACTACACGAAGACATCGGATTATCGTCCTAAGAAGATGAGTCTTACGAGTTGGGGTCTACGTTTTTCTGCTCTGTCAGGCCAGAGATTCACATCTGAGAACTTTCCTAACTTCTATACATTTCTCTACATGTACGGAAAAACAACTTCGGCGAGATAGGGACCATGACACAGATGTCTGTGTTGATAAAACTGATGCTGAGTATAGTACTCTTTGTGGCGGCTGCAGAACCAGGAGGTGGTCTTCTCGCGCCCGATTCGTCGAGGCTGGTAGATGGGAAAGGGAAACATGTCGAGTTGGGTGGAGAGTCGATTTTCAAAAAGAATACTGTAGGTATGCAAACAGTCTGAAATAATACAGCAGTCGTTTCAAAAACAAACAGCCGCAAAATCAACAGCCTCAAACCTCATCAACAACAGCCTCAAAAAAATGTGCCTCATAAAACACGCCTCAAGTGGCCTCAACTGAAGAACCTTGATTCTCCGCTCTTTGAAGCTTCCGTAGTATTTGACAAGGAGACGCAAATGTGGAGTTTGAAAAACTGCTGCTTACTGGAACTTACTGACAGTCTCATTGTTCTACGTACACATGTCCTGACTCCATGAGAAGTTGTATATGGCTTCAGAGCTGGAAGCGAAAAAGACCCTGTCGAACCCCAGAGACGCAACAATGTTGAAATGAGACCAAAAAAATACCAGCACCTCTTTCGTGTGAATCTGATCAACTAGGATCACAATTTTCAGTTGGGCACTCATCTTGTCCCTTATCAAGTCACATTCTCTTTTTATCATAAACCTCATGCACATTCATGCACGACTCTAGGAATACGACAAAGACTAGTCATCGACGTAGACCACCAACCGATTCCAATACCCAGTCTGATTGTCAATAGCGCACTTTTCAGACTTTCAATCCGATCCAGAACTCCTCTACCATTTCTCTGATCCCCTCTTCAGCCCCAAATACACCTCAATGACTGCACTCGACCAGTCTTCTGCAATGTCGAAAATGTGTCTTTAGCAATTGGGTGGCAAAATTGTAGACGTGTAGTCACGAGTCTCATACGTGTCATACACAGATACACCCAGATTCACTCAGCCTTCTCATCCTCTCAACTCATCCTCTCAAGTCAACCTCTCAACTCAGCACCCACTGAACACCCCATTCAACAGATTACCGTGAGTATCATACCTCTCCAGCCACATGACTCAATCAAGTATCTTCAAGCCTGTGACACAGTATTTTCACAGAGAACTCATCAAATGACCCCTTCAACTCCATCACGTCACACTCACCTCCTTGAACAATGTCTCTATATCCCCTACTAACCCAGTCTGATCTCAGCACCACAACCTCTCTGTGACTACTGCTTTCTAAGTCAGGTTGTTTGCACCAATTACAGTCTCATCAGCCACACTCACCAGGTAACTGCTGACTGCCCCAACCTTTACCAAAGCTTCCTGTATCACATCTGTGGATACAGTCTCTCGGTAAGTATCTGGACACGGTCTCTGTGATTTCAACTCTTTTACTGACATCTCTAGGGAGCCCCAATTCTTCGCAATCTTCGCAATCGTCACAATCCTCGCAATCGCAACCCCTCGCAATCGCAACCCCTCGCAATCAACTCGCTTCGCTCATTGATCGCGCGATGAAAGACTCATTCAACTTTGGAAACGACTACTCGGACGTCTTCCTCCACACACAACACATTCTCCCCCAGAGCCACGTGCAGAACGCCTCCAACCCTCTCGAAGGCTACCCTCGTCTTCAGGAGCTTCACCGGCTCAAAGCCGAACAAGTCGCTCTCTCCGCATGCAGACGGTTCGGATCTCGCACCCCGCAGCCCCAAATCCAGGCCAGACTCGAGGAGTGGGTCAAGCAGGGCCTGGAGTTTGATGTGGTGATGGTCGGAGGATGTCCTGGCGACTCTGGCCAGTGCGGACATGGAAACGGAGTCCGTCTGCCCACCAGAGACGAGCTCAAGGCTCTGCCCATTGCCAAGCTCACTCCAAGACCGAGTATCGCTTTTCTGTGGGTTCCTGGGTCTCAGGTCGATATGGGCCGCAAAGTGATGGAGTCCTGGGGCTTCCGTCGGTCCGAAGATGTGGTTTTTTTCCCGTCTTCCATGACGTCAGTGCACTACCCGCCTCGCATGGAGACCCTCGAGAAGTCCAGCCCCATCCCCATTGTGCAGGCGTCCACGTGGCATTGTATTATGGGGCTGAAGGGAACTGTGAGACGTAGCGAAGACGTGCATCTCATCAACTGCAACGTGGACACTGACGTCATTGTAGAGTCGCCCGATAACGTGATTCAGGGCATTGTTCCGCAGTCGATTTTCCAGCTCATTGAGAACTTTGCGCTCATGAACCGGCGGCTGCATATTGTGCCTGTGGGTCAAGAGCAAGCTGAGAAACCTCTGCCGGTCATGACTCGTCCGGGGTGGGTGGTTTTGTCTCCAGACGTGCTCCTGAACAATTTCAGCGCCAGGGAGTATAATGAGGAGATTTCCAAGGTCGGCAAGCTGGTCAGTATCACCGAGGAAATCGACAAGCTGCGTCCAAAGAGTCCCAAGAATGAGTGAAACGGGGGTTCTGACTAAGCCGTTTTCTAATTCGACAATTGATGTGTTCTTTTTTGATCAGCAGCAAGTAGGACCAAGTGTATCCACGAGCTCAGTGCTGTAATTGATGTATCCGAATTTGTGTAGAAGTCATTGTGGAGTCCCAGTGTGGTTGTGTGCAGGTGGTTATTGAGATGTGCAGATGGGTTAGTGAGGGGTCTTGAAACTCATTGTGATGGCTTTTTCAGGTACAAGTACCGGTGTGTACAGTAGAGTAATTCGTATTAACATCTCTGAATGCGTAGAGTGTATTGACACCTTCAAGTCTGTGGTAACTCCTCTTGACAGCTCAGAGTGTGTAGAGAGATATCATCGACAATTCTGAGCATGTAGAGCAATTATTCATCGATTGTATGGAGCGCTTCAAGTGAGTCTATTGACACATCTATTTACGGACGACTCCATAACTGTTTCATATCCTGTCATGTGCTCAAAACACGTCTCCATTGACTCTGCAGAATCGGGATGAGGTTGTGCATGGAACATGAACGGCGGAATACATTTTTTTTTCATTGACATTGCGATATTGGGATGAGAGCAAGTGAAGTGACTCCATTTTCGTAGCTCGTCAGACATTATAAATACCACCTCGATCCCCTCTTATCTCAGTACCAAACAACAACAACAACACCACCACCACAACAACAACTACAAGACAAAATGACCTGGGACCCTAACCGACCCCTTGAGGAGAAGATTAAGGATTTTAGTAAGTATTGCTGGGAGAGACTGAATATTCCGACTAATACTAACCACAGACAAGAGAGAGAAGCAGCGGAAGAAATTCTGCATCATCGCCTAGATGAGACACCTTGAG
Source organism: Yarrowia osloensis (assembly GCA_900519015.1). Taxonomy (NCBI): domain Eukaryota; kingdom Fungi; phylum Ascomycota; class Dipodascomycetes; order Dipodascales; genus Yarrowia; species Yarrowia osloensis. The sequence goes on from ULGU01000006.1 coordinate 1,100,872, forward strand.
TGAGAGTCTGTACTTCTAAGAATTACCTATAGAGCTGAATTGTAGGGGCAGGGCTTGAGAGGTGTCCATGAGACCCGTGGCGATTCCTCAATGAGATGGACAAGTACATTTGTAGTGATTTCTCACCAAGACTTGTGTCAGCCTGTGGGAGCAAACAAGCTGATAAGAGCAGATCAACTGAAGAAGTACGCAGCGTAGTAGAGCTCTTTTATAGTGCTTCACCTCGAGCCACCACCATGTGTGCTTGTATGACAGACAGCACTTGTATCTGGTAGGTTAGATCACAACAGCCCAACCAGAAGGAAGTAGACTTCGGTCGAGATTCGATGCGATGATGTTCTTCGAGTGCTGAATTTTGTCGTCATTCAACGCTGTTATGCCGTCTCCATCTGTTGCATCATGTTCATGTCGTGTTGTCAGTGTGTCGTATCGTATCGTACCGGAAGTATGTCGTGTCATCTTCGTCCATCGCTCATTTTTCACCAACCACCTGCCCAACGACCCAGTTGACAATCTGAGGAATCTCGGCCTCGGGAACTCCACCTTCACACACTCCCACAGTGATGGGGAACTTGTATGCGCCCTTCTTTACGATGAGTCGAGCAAGACGGTCCACGGTGTCAATGGTGTCTTCGGACTGAAGCAGCTTAGTCAGCAACACTTCTTGGCCCTTTGGAACCGCGTAGACAAGACTGCTCATCTTTCCGGGTCCTCCTACCTGTTCGTCTTCGGTTCCCGACGGAATCGGCTCGTGTTTGTCGGATCGCGTGATGAACAGAGTGACGGATTTTTTGTCGGCTTCTCCGTAGGCCAAGTGGCAGTAACTTTGGCCTGTTCGAGATGTAGTTTGAAGCATTGTGTGTGGTGAGTGATTGGGTGAGTTGGTGTGATCTGAATGTCTGATCAGGTTGTGTGATCTCAGGATCAGATGCATGAAACTCTAACTTGCTTGGATGGAGATGTGAGAGGCAGAGGATAAAAAAGTTGATCGAGAAGACCTTTCGGCATCGAAAATAGCCATGTTTGGTATCAGACTGATGAGAAAGCTGTCATAGACAAGGTGGTATTATTTTGAAGGTGATAGAGTCATTATATATTGTGTCTAAGAGATTGACTCTACCGTGGACTTTCCAATCACTACAAGGGGTTTATTAAGAGGTGGGAACGCTCACCAGAATACATTACTGTAGCTACTTGTACTCGTACTTGTAGCATCATACTTGTACTGTTCGATAGTTTTCTCAGTGGTGGCTTCATTGTCTCTCATTGCAGTCTCAAAACCCCAACTATAAGCTCAAGTAACCTCCCAACCGAAAGACACTGATTTGATGGTCTCGTGTGGTCCCATAATACCGCCCGATATCTCGCTGAGAGAGCTCCAAATTGAAACAATCCATTTCTGAAGCATTGGAGCTCTTAGAGACTCATCTTCATGCAGTCCACGATAGTGTCAGCAGATCTCAGAGAGGCTGAACCAGTCCAATGGAATATGAAGACACTGGCCCTTTTAAGAGAAGACGAGCAGTGTCAACTACTTGTACAAGTTATCTCAATGACCGCTTCACTAGCTGAGGTCAACAACCGCATTTTACGCCTTCCGCCAAACTGCCAGCTTTATTAATTTCTCCTTTCTCATCAATTTGGAGCTCACTCTGTTTTGTATGACAAGGCCCATCTTTGTAATCTGGTTGGAGACCTGGTTCAACTCGGTTTCGGGTCACGTGACAAATTACATCCCGCAATCACCACACAGCCCCTACTTTCAGTCACGTGACCAAATTCTCACCCTACAATGAATCACATGACTTTCAGCCGCCCAGACCTGTCCAAACGTGAAATGCGGGGTGACCATCATTGGCTGGGATTGGCTCGGGACAAGTGCATGGGCTCGTAAGTGGCGCGTCGTAGATGCAAGTGTGAGACTTGGGGGAGGGGGTGTAGAGGATGGTACAATACAGATGGAGCGAAAAGAAGTGGATTTTTGGGCTTCCCGAGTCGAGGGGATTCCAATGGTATACTTAACTCCCCTCCAAGTTGCAACCAGCGAAACACAAATGGACCCTGTTAGCTGACTGTCAGCCGCATCATGCGTCTCATTTTGCAACCACAACATGCCAAGATGTGTGGTAATAAAGGAGTAGGGAATCATCGTCAAATCCCTTTGACAACTTCCTCAGACACAATTGACACAATAGACGCTTGAAACCACCAACCGACACGCTCAACCACCAACCGACACGCTTCAATCACCAACCACCACCCCACAATGTCAACCCAACAAATGCTGATCATGTTTGACACCAAGGCGAACTGCAACAAGTTCTACCACGCCAAGATTCTCGACGATATGGACACGGTCGAGGTTCGGTACGGACGAGTGGGAAACGATGGAGTCAAACACACGTACACCGGAGGACAGCGCAAATACGACCAGATGCTGCGGCAGAAGCGCAACAAGGGCTACAAGGACGCTCTGATTGCCGCCGATGTGGAGGAGGGAGAAGTGACTGTTCGAAGCAACGTGATTGACACAGCTCTGGAGGAAATCAAGTATCTCGACGACATGAGTCGGGTGCTGGTGACGACGATTTCGCAGAAGAACATTCATCGGATCACGGGATCGACGTCGATCAAGTTTGACTCCGATGACGGACTGTTCAAGACCCCCTTGGGTGTCATTCAGCAGCATGGAGTCGAGGAGGCCATCAGGTTGCTTGGAGAGATTGAGAAGCATGTGGTCAAGTTTGACGCTCTGGTTCAGAAGGAGGGTGTTGTTTTTGGTACCCCTGTGTTGAAGAAGGCTTCCAAGAAGCGTAAGAGGGTTGAGGAGGAGGAGGTTGAGGATGAGGTTGAAGTCAAGGATGAAGCTGAGGATGGAGCTGAAGCTGAAACAAATGGCGAAGCTGAAACCAAGAATGAAGCTGCAATCAAAGCTGAAGATGAAACCAAAGCTGAAGTTGAAACCAAAGCCGAAACTGAAGCTAAAGCTGAAACCGAGACCGATGAAGCCCCGTCAAAAAGACGCCGAACAAGAGCCAGAGCTACAAAAAGCAAGGCCCAGAGAGACGCTGAGGAAGCTGCTCAGAGAGAAGCCGAGGAGAAGGCAGAGAAGGCCGAACGAGCCAGAAAGGCCGCCGAGAGAAAAGCCAAGGCCGCTGAGAAGAAGGCTGAGATGGAGGCGGCTAAATTGAAGGCTGCCGAACCCGCTGAATTGGACGAAGCTGAGAACAACTCGCTGTTCACCTCAGTGCAACCCTCTCCGGAGCTCCAAACTACCGTTGACACTCTCTACTCTCTCAACGAAGAGTACTTTGTGATCATCCCCAACAAGGTGAAGAATGCCCGGGAAATCGCCCATCTGCTCTTCAACCAGACCGCTATCGACGAGCAAAAAGCCACCTGCGACGCTCTACTTGAAACTCTCAAACTCATTGAAGATCTCAAGAAAAAGGCGGTTGAAGAGAGTGAGAACAAACCCACCAAGAAAAAGACAGACGCAGAAAAGACCTTCAACGTGGAAGTCAAGCACGTGACCGACAAACGCAGCTTCAACCGGATCAGTAACATGTTCGAGGACTCCAAAAACGAGATTCATGGCTACACTGCCAAACAGGCCAAGGTCAAGAACATTTACAAGATCAAGCTGGGCTCTCAACAGGCTCCCTTTGCCGCCACGTCCAAGAAAATCAAGTGTGTTCAAGAACTCTGGCATGGAACTCGGCTGCAAAACATTCTGTCGATTCTGGGCAAGGGTCTGCTGCTTCCCAAGCTGTCTCCAGGCCAAAAAGTCGGAGCAATGTTTGGAGACGGACTCTACTTTGCCAACCAGTCGTCCAAGTCGCTCAATTACTGCGACGGAATGCTCTGGACGTCGGATGGAAGCGGAAAACCAGAGACAATCTACATGTTTCTGGCGTCTGTGGCTCTAGGAAAGTACTTTACGCCTGAAGGACCGGTATCTAGCAATCCTCCCGAAGGATATGACAGTTACTGGGCCAAGGCTGGGGAGAGTGGAGTCATGAACGACGAGATTATTGTCTTTGACGCCTCGCAGATTAGACTGGATTACTTGCTGGAGATTGAGCTGGGGGGAGTCAGTTGATGATAGATTCTATTCATATAAATACATGAACGGTGAAACGTGGAGCTGGAAGTAGTGTAGGTTGTGCTAGGATGGAGCTGAGAGAGAGGACGAATGACTGAGATAGGAAGTCCTGGTGAAAAAATAGAAAAAAGAATCCAGAAGACAGCTGAGAAGAGAGAGCCCAGATCTACTAAGAGAGACCTCACAAGTCGCAATTCAGATTCGAGCTCATAAGTCAGCTAAGAAGAAGCCATTAGAGTGTACCGAACTCGAAGTAAGAACCTTCTGTGTGGTATTAATGTGGCTCAAAGAAGACGCAGAAAGCTGGGCTCGTCGGGAGAAGAGGATGAAGGGGAAACAGACTGCTGCTGTTTTTTGACGTCATCTGTGACCCTCTTTTCAACTTTAGAGTCAGTCGAGTTATCAGACTGAATCGACTCCACATCACTTGCCGGATGATCACCTCCTTTGACGTTCTTGACGATATCGCTCTTTTTGATGGTATCCATGTTGGCAGTTGGTTGTGTCATGTTCTTGAATGAAGTGTTGGTTTTCTGAAGGCTGAATTGGTCTACTGTACTTGCTCTATCATAATAAGGCCCAACCGGAACTCAGCCTGTACTTATACTTGGCTGGTTTATGGTGTGCACTAAGGTTCCATTAACTCACCTTTGGACGAAGATCAACTTGCTGTCAAATAGTGAAGCCAAACTGGGATTGGATGAAACTGCATTTGCTGGGTTGGAGCACGGGGGTTTCTGGATGTCGCGACATTCCATGTTTGAGCGTTAATTCTGAAACTTCGGAAAAAGTGTTTTGAATCATTAGTCACGTCTTTCTGAGAGCTTCAATAGAACCAGCTGACTCCCACAAAAGTCGACACTCGCTTGACGATAGAGGGAACCCATATTACTGGGACTTATACCGCGATTCGTCCATTCAATGTGATACCATGCCGTCAATACTGTGGGTCCTACTCACTGCATAATGTTTGTGTGCTCATAGTGTAGGGTTGAGAGTGTTACTCAGTATTGTAATATACGAGGTCAAGTTATAGCTGTAGCCAGTAGACGTCTTATAATGGAAATGCTGACGGGCTCACATCCGTTCCCCAAGTCCAGTCAGATGCAGGCCATCTTCAAAATCGGTACCAGCGGCAGTCCCGACATTCCCGAAAACTGTTCCGAGGACACCAAGGACATGATGCTCCGGCAAACGTTTGAGCAGAACTACAACAAACGTCCCTCTGCCGCCGAGTTGCTGGCACACCAGTTTTGAAAACGTGATGATTGTATGTGTTTAATGAATGAAGCGGCCATGGGGAGACTCATGGTGTTATTTAATGGTTGACTGGGGGGTTGTAGACAATGATCGTAGTGGAGTGGAGCCCTGGTTTCCACCAGGCGGGGACAGTACAAGCACACATATGATTCGTTTATTCAGTAAATAAGATACTACTGGTATGATGGCTGTCGCGCTTAGACTTGAATAGCAGCGTCTTTTAACAAGTTAGGAATTTCTCAGCCTCACACTTAACCATCATAAATCTTAAATTGGTTAAAGCCTCGAAAATCGATAATTAATTCGTCCCGTTATTATAAATTTATAACGAGCTGCTACAGTTGCAAAAATCCGGACCTCGACACTGACACAGACCTTACACCGATTAAGCCTCCATAAATGGCAATTAATTCGTCCTGTTTTTATAAATTTATAAACGAGTGTCTACAGATTCCAAAATCCCGACCTCAAATACTTTCGTAAACCTTACATCGATTAAGCCTCGAAAATTGGCAATTAATTTGCTCCGTTAAGAAATTTATAACGAGCTGCTACAGATGCAAAAATTTAGGGGGATACAACTTTCGGGAAGGTTAAATAATTTCGGGAAGGTTAAATGGCAGCAGAGTGCAGAGAGAGGTGCAGAAACCAGAAATCAATGTCGTTTCGTAACCACGATACAAGGTAGGCAGATTTGGACAATAGATTCGGCTGGCCCAATGTCACGTGATCAGAATGATACCACTATTGAATATATTTGTGCTTTTATCAAGAAAATTTGAAAGTGAAGTTCTGAAACTTTATATACTGCAGCTTAAGGTCATCATCGGTTCTTAATTCGAATAAATAACAATTAATATCATTATTCGTATTTAAATGAATTAAATAGGAAAATGCTAATTACCGGTTTGATAAGATGATAACGGGTATGTACGGGTAAATAACGGCTTTTATACTGAAATGGCTCACTACCGATCCCCTTCGGTTATTCAGATGCTTACTGCTCGAGCACTTTTATTGGAAGCAGGTGATCCAGAGCGAAGGCTGGAGCTAAGGCTAAGCTGAGTACAAGTACAAGTGACCTGTAGTTTAGAAAGAAGGAGAAGACCTACAAGTAGACAGACGAGAGAGTCCCTCCAAGTGTCAGAACAGCAGAAAGGGAAAGGGCATAAAATCAAGCCAGAAATACTGCACGAGACAAGCGAGTGGTCAAGATCAAGGTCGTCACTCGAGAGTCATTGTTCTTATAAAAGATTTTTGTTCATGGCTTTTGTGGCCTCAGCAGGATCGGTGTCATTTGAAGACAACCACGAGTTAGACCTGCACGATCATAACTCACACTAACGCACACCGGAAAGCAAAAAGATAACACATTCGTGGTAACAAATCAATGCCGCGGATCTCCTGATTCTAAATATACCATCAGTTTGAGTTTCTGCCGCATAATATCGCCACCGCAACAATGGCACAGATGTGTGCGTTATAGGGAACTTGAGTGTGTAGTCAAGGTCGAAGGACAACTACTGGTTCAGCCTAAAAGTCAGTTACAAGCCACAGCTCCTCTTCTTCAATACTCTCACGATATGGTCGAGAGCTTCAAACACTCGCACTTCTGACTAAGTCTTTCTTCAACCACCTCAACTAAGATACTTGGACATACACTCTCAATCTCGTCAGCACGTGATATGAGAGTTGGAAGTGTTGATGTATTAGTAATATGGGATTTTGAAAAGAGGCCCAGTCATAATCAGCTCATAAACCCTCAGCCAAATCTCTACCAGCTGTTCTTGCACTGACCTTCACCATGTCGCCCTATCCCCATGCAGTCAAAGTCTAACCATAAAAAATTCGACTATCTGCACAATCTGAATTTTCATTTTCAGATCACACAACACCACGATTAACGGAAAATGCCGCCCAAAGAAAAAAAAGAGCGAAAGACGGTGAGCGACGACCCGCGGTTTGCGGGCGTGCATTCGGATCCGCGGTTCTACATGCCCCGCAAGAAGGACATGAAGGTGACGGTGGACTCGCGGTTCAAGAACGAGCTGCTCAACAACAAGGACTTTCACAAGGGCTCCAAGGTCGACAAGTACGGACGGAAACTGGAGCAGCAGGACGCTCAGTTGCAGCGTTTGTACAATCTGAGCGATGATGAGGAGGAGTCAGGAGATGGTGATTCTGAGGACTCTGAGGATGAGGTTGAGACCAAGGCCAAGCCCACTAAGGCTCTCACCGCCTTGGATCGAGCTAGAGGAGAAGGAGTGGACTCTGACGCTTCTTCGGACGACTCTGACGACTCCGAGGACGACTCCGATTCCGAGGTCGAGATGGAGGAGGAGGTGGTGCTGGCTGACTCGGTGGATATTGCTACGGGCGACGAGAGCACCACTTTGGCTGCCGTCAACCTGGACTGGGATCACGTGCGGTCTGTCGATCTGATGGCCACGTTTTCCGGCTTTGTGCCTCCCAAGGGCGAGATCAGGTCTGTCAGTATCTTCCCCAGCGAGTACGGCAAGGAGAAGATGGCTGAGGAGGAGCTGAACGGTCCCGATGCTCAGCTGTTTGAGGAGAAGAAGAAGCGGGCCGAGGACTCGGACTCGGACTCGGACGACGATGAGCGAATCAAGCAGGAGCTGCTCAACAACGACGACGGCGAGGAAATCAACTCCAAGAGTTTCCGAAAGTACCAGCTGCAGCGAATGCGGTACTACTACGCTGTCATTGAGTGCTCGGACATTGCCACGGCCCGCAACATTTACCAGAACTGCGACGGCACCGAGTACGAGTCGACCGCCAACTTTTTCGATCTCCGGTACGTGCCCTCGGACATGACGTTCGATGACGAGCCTCGAGACAAGTGCACGCGGGTGCCGACCAACTACAAGCCGTCTGATTTCGAGACGGCGGCGCTGCAGCACTCCAAGGTGAAGCTCACGTGGGACGAGACTCCGGCCGAGCGCAAGAACGTGACGCTGCGGGCGTTCAACAAGAAGGAAATGGACAACGAGGAGCTCAAGGCGTATCTGGCTTCGGACAGCGAGTCTGACGAGGAGGGACGAGCCGATCTCAAGGCAAAGTACCAGAGTCTGCTGGAGGGTACCGGGATCAACAAGGGCGAGGACGACGACGGAGAGGAGGACGTGGATATGGAAATCACCTTCACTCCGGGTCTGGACGAGGCCAAGAAGGCTGCTGCGGAGCCCAAGGAGGAGGGCGAGGAGACGACGCTGGAAAAGTACAAGCGAAAGGAGAAGGAGCGACGAACAGCCCGAATCCAAAAGTGGCAGGAGTCCAAGGAGGCCAAGGAGGACGAGGAGCACGCCGAGGAGGAGAAGAAGCCCAAGAGCAAGGGCAAGAAGGAGCGGGAGAAGAAGAAGAGGGAGATGGAGCAGCTGGCTCTGCTGGTGGACGAGGAGGCCGACGCCAAGCACTTTGACATGAAGGAGATCATCAAGGCCGAGAAGAACGCCAAGAAGAAGTCCAAGTACCGACAGCAGGGTCTGGTGGAGGACAAGTTCGACATGCCTGTCGATGATCCTCGATTCACGGCTCTTTACGACGATCACGAGTTTGCCATTGATCCCTCCAAGCCTGGCTTCACTCGAACCAAGGCCATGGACAAGTTGCTGGACGAGCGACGAAAGCGACAGGACCGAGGCATGGGAGTCAAGAGAAAGGGCGAGTCCGGAGAGCCTGCTAAGAAGAAGAAGCGAAAGGGAGAGGAAGCTGGAGAGGGAGTGGAGAGTCTGGTTGAGCGGATTAAGCGGAAGCATAAGAAGGATGTAGGCAAGTAGGGAGGTGCAAGTAGCGCAAGTGGCGTCAGCCACTTGTTGCGACTGAACTGAGACTGAACGAGCGTGAGACCACTTAGACTGAGCGCGAACGTGGGTCAAGTCTGAGCCTGAGACTGAGCCTGAGCACTGTGATATAGATAACGATGGATGGATTGGAATGAGAGAAGTCGTAGTGTATTGGAATGGGAGGATTTGTAGTGTTCAATGACGATGACGGAAGTATTTGATTTACTTGTATATACAGTCTTTGCGGTGTTCATTCGAAGAACAGTACAGATTGCAAAGTGGAGTCACAGGGTCTTGTAAATCTGCCTCGGTGGTATACCTGGTGAAGTGGATTTGGTTGCGTAGATATTGGAAAGAACTGGGATGCAATTGATGGGTCGATTCTTCTTGTAGAGCCACTTCTATGTGTACATACATACAGTACCGTTACAGGAATATGTTCCTACCAGTAGTAATCTGGTTACATACCTTTGTTCAAGTTGGAGGGTGATGTTTTCATGTGTTCGACTGCCTCTACAATTATAGTGACGACTAATAAGAGAGACATGACTTGAGGAGCCGAAATGGTTTCAGCGGTAACCGCATTCTGACGGCAATGATGTCTGTCGATATTCATTCCATCTTCATAGCCAATACTGTCGATGGACTGAACAGGTGGACTCACTTCAAGTGGCAGTGTAGACTAGCAGAAGCAGTCCAAGAGACGAAAATGAACACCAAAATTTGTTTCTGATCGAAGCCACAGTGAAAGCTCACTTTAGGACAGTTTCATTTTGCCATCTACAAGTACAAGCACTGAACACAGGAGCTGAATACTCTCACCCAACAAGAAAATGAAATATGCTTGTTGAGACAAGTGAGGTTGCTACGGATACTCCGTACTCCAAGTGAACAAGCGCTGGCTGCTTCACGGGGCAGCCTTCACCCGCTTTCTCCGCTCTCTCCAGCCAGATGGGTAATTTTTGCCGCCGCACTAATTAGTCTAACCTGAAACAAGTCTTTATCTGATCAGAAGCGAAGTCCTATCTCCACGGCTTCTGTGTCGATTTATGATGTCTGTAATAGAATAAGCAAATACTTTTACTGAAAATATCTTTGATTTGAATTCATTTCACCATTGACTTCCTGAGATTATCAACATGAGTCGAATCTTGACGTTCACTTGCGTCAACCTCAACGTAAAAACATCGCTCTTGGGAAGTGTGAGTTTGATGCAACATAAAGAATAATTTAGAAAATTGGAGGAACGAGAAATGAAGACAGAAATGATGGAGCTTTATGGTCAGAAAACAACAAGAGCATAGAAAACGTGCTGCTTGATATATATATGGATGATTTTCCTTGAATCAATAAATGAGTGACTAAGTGTGTTTCAAATCCTGAAATGTAAGACCCCACTCCACGGCTATCGGATTCTGTAAACTCAAGAATTGGCTAATACTTGAGCTTCAGACTAACGCGATAAAACTGCGACAACCTGATAACCGGATCAGAGATACTGTAGTGTCTGAAGGAAGCGGAATGAGTTACAAAGGAGAAAACAACAATACTTGGGTCGGTCACAATCCACCATCCAAATTCAGACACAAACACGTCTCTGCTCATTCCAAAACAAGCCCTTCCATAGCCTCACTAGCCGCACCAGATATGTACACCCCGGACGAAAAATGCACACCCTGGCAGCTGTTGTGATGCAGCAGTGCGGAACAAGGTTAGCCAATGGGAAAAGGGGGAAGGTGAGAAGTCAGTGGTGAGTGGACTTGACACAGATATAGCTTGCCAAAAAGAGTCTTTGTGGCCTCAGCACCAAAATCCACTTTTCAAAATGAAAATCTGACCATAACTCACCGACTTATACCCTCTCTCTTGTCTACTTCTACCTTTCATATCAATGATCGACATGATGCAGTGAAGCGGAAATGTTGATAAGTCGGCTTAATGGAAGAATTTGACATTGCGATGCCGAATCACCATTTCAACACTCAACTTCATCGTCTTCCATTCTTTGTCCAAAATCCGCTTTCTTTTTTCTTTCTTTCCACTGTCTCAGACATCGCATGCAACGTCTCTGTTAGGAAACAAGATAAGACGCGCGGAGATCTTAGTTGATCTGGGAACTCTAGTTCAAAGTATATATACCTTGGGGTGTCGGCTACCCGACCTTTTTCTTCGTCACTCTCACCACCCTCCCCCTCATCACTCATGCGCGACCCACCAGGAACAACCATCTTGGAGAATGATGTTTCCGACACGATCATTCTCCAACCCACACCCTCAGATGACCCCAACGAGCCGCTCAACTGGTCCGGCTGGCGCAAACACACAAACTTCTTCATTGTCTGTTTCTTCACGCTCATGGCCTTCACTGCCAACTGCGTGTCCACCGTCTTCTGGACCCCACAAAACAAAGAGCTGGGATGGACTCTGGACCAGCTGAACAACGCCTATGCGCTTTCTGTGGCCGGTCTGGGTCTCGGATGTCCGCTGATGATCCCGTTTGCGGAAAAGTTTGGAAAAAGACCCGTCTATCTCGTCTCTTCAGCCATTGCTCTGTCCTGTGCAGCCTGGATGTCTCAGATGACCTCTGTGGGCGAGCTGTACGGAGCCAGTCTGCTGCAGGGAATGGCCACAAGTGTCACCGAGACCATCATCCAAATGACGGTGGCAGATCTCTACTTTGTGCACCAGCGAGGAACCTGCAACGGAATCTACATGGTGGTTGTGGACATTGGCAATTTTCTGATCATGGTGCCCGCGGGATACATTACCGTCAATCTGGGCTGGCGATGGGTCTACGGGATTATCGCGATCATCACGGGGGTTCAATTTCTCTCTACTATCGTTTTCTTTGAAGAGACAAAGTACGAGTCTGGAGCCGAGACGTTGGTAGGAGTGGAAGACCACAATTCTGAGGAGGATCTAAGCAAGAAGGAGGTGGAAGATGAAGTTAGAGAGGTGGATTTGAAGTCGTCGCCCGAGTCCTCATCCGTTGACTTCTCTGAGTCAGCTTCTCGAAACACCTACAAAATCAACCCCCTCTCCAAACGACTTGCTCTGGTCACCTACACTCCCGGAAGCTGGCAGGAGTTTCTGCGCAAAATGTACACGCCGTTCATCACGCTGTTTGCGTACCCAATCGTCACCTTTGTGGCCATTCAGTACGGCTTCATGCTCACGTGGCTGGCCATGGCAGCTACCACTGTTGCCTCGGCGTTTGCAGAACCCCCCTACAACTTTTCCTCGGCGTCTCTGGGCAACGTGAACATTGCCCCTTTCATTGGAATGGCCCTGGGGTCCATCTACGGAGGCTGGTTCAACGACAAGATGATCATCTGGATGGCTAGACGCAATGGAGGTGTGTATGAGCCTGAGATGAGACTGTACGGTCTGGTTCCAGCCAACTTGACTCTCACAATCGGGCTGTTTCTGTTTGGACTTCCCATTGCCCATGGAGTCCACTGGATGGTTCCCACGCTTGGATTCGCCATCATCATGTTTGGTTTCGGCTCTTCTGGAGCCATTGTTCTTTCGTACCTGCTTGACAGCTACAAAAACATTGTTGCCGATGCGTTCATTGGAGTCATTGTGGTCCGAAACGTATTTGGAATGATCATGGTGTTTGCACAGACCCCCTGGATTGAACATGTTGGTCTTCAGAATGTGTATATCACTGTCGGTTGCATTTCTCTCGTTCCCTTGGCGTTGACTGTGCCGCTCATTTACTATGGAAAGGACCTGAGACGGAAGAGCGAAGCGAGGTATCTGAGGGAGTCCAATCGGCGTTAGTGGGCCAATTAGGGTCGCCTACAGTTTTTACCGGTTGTTAGAAGGGTCTCACAAATGTTAGACGAGATCTGGAAGATATTTGAAGAGTTTCAGACAGGATTCAAGAGCTCTCCAGAGGTATGAAGAGTTTTGCAGAGTCCTAGAGAAGTCTACAAGATGTTAGAACTAGAACAGTATTTATTAATTAATTTATTTCCCTCTTAATGGTTTAGTGAAAGAGTTGTGCCAGTCAGAAGAGTCGTACCAAGTTTGAGGAGTCCAGAGGTTGGAGGAGCTAGATACGAGGACTTCTTTAGAGGTCAGAAGATCTCTACAGATATATGAAGGGTGCCTCTGGAGAGCTTCAGGGGGTATGAAAAGCTCCTCAGATGTCCGAAGCGTTCTACAAAGTTCCTCCGGACACCAGAAGAGTTCTTCCTGAGACTATTGTAGAGGAGTTCGAGTACACGTTATTCGTTACGTTATATATATCATTCAGTTCTTAGCTTCGCTCTCTACAAGAATCAAGCAACACGCTCATGTTCAGCCGATTCATCATCGAAATGACCACTCAAGAAACCAGCAGGCATATTGTCTACATTTCTGGCCATGAAACGAATTTCACTGAGCTTGAATCCCCGTCCAAAAAAGAGAGCATTATCCCAATATCGATACACTCCGAGACGGGCCTCTCGATCACCACAACTAAAATCTTGCCAGTTGGAAGAGGGATTCTCGTGAAAGCGGTCTGAGAAGTCCAGCCTGGAGTGAGCTCCTCCTTCGTCCAGAACCTCTAGAATCTCAGACACAGCTCCCATGAAGGTGTCTCGATGCCACCGGTAAAACACTGGCTGCTCTTTTCCTCTGCTTGCAAAAAGAAGAGTTGGCTCCTTGTAAGAGTCGCGAGCAATGTAGGACGTGTCGGTTTGTAAATCACCGACCAAACGACCCTCAGTACCACTCAGTGTGATGTACTTGTCAGTTCGTAGAAGTCGACATTGAGATCTGGGGCTGGTGAGGTACCCGTGAACGACACTGATGACTGGTTTGGCAGTGTTGAACCAGGCTGTCGTTCTCTTACGAGAAACAAGACCCAAGGGAGTATCTGGAGCTGCAAAGGGTATGTCTGGATCGACCTTCTGCTTCGAGCAGTCTACCCATAAGGGAATGATATGTCCTTTACAGTAGACATACAACAGACCGTTGTAGGTGGTTACGTCAAAGTCTCGATGAGGAACAGACGGCTGATTGACAAGTTTTTCCCACCATTGACCAGACCAGTCCATGTCTCTAGCTGGGATCGTGGTGAGAAGGGTCAACTCGTCTGGAGAGAGTGAGTCGAGTAAGTAGATGTAGACAGTCTCTTCAGAAGCTCCCTCATTCTCCGGCTTGGAGTGAATTCCAACAATCACTTTAGACGAGTCTGAGGGCAGAAAATGGACTGAAGAAACACAGGAGTGTCCAAAGGAAGGGAGTTGTACCGGGTCAGAATAGTTCAGGAACTTGTTCGGGTCAGAGGGGTCCAGATTGACCAGAAAATCAACACTAGTCTCATCTCCAGTTGCCGATCTCAAATGAACAATTCTCCCATTGGAGGCCATCACGTTGAACTCATGCCCTCGAGTAGCGAAAGCCTCCCCGTCGAGAATACATAATTGTCCCCATTCAGAATGCGAGTCGTGAAACTCGGCGTGAGAAGTTTTGACGTTCCATTGGCCCCAGATTCGAGTCCTCGGAGAGCTTCTGAATTTGACAGTGTCTCCTTGGATGAAGAATCCGTCAATGTCGCCCACAGGAAAAGTCGTCTTGTTGTTGAAGACGGGAACGAAGGAGTCTGGAAGAGGTCCATCGACGTTCTGGGGGTCGACAAAGACCTCTTTGGCATGACACAGAGGAAAGAGATCGGAGAGATTGGACTTTGAGATCCAGTGTGGAGCGGCAGTGGCTTTGTTTCTGGCCCGAATTAACTGGGCACATTGTATCCACGAGGAGCATGTGTCCAATTGCATCCAAGGAACGCAATTGAGTACTGCTTGACGAACAACAGTCGAGTCCATGGAGAAGACGAGGGACCTGATTTTGGATGAGGTTTCGCTGTATGCCAGGAGAGACTCCAGGTCGCAGTGGGATAGGAACTGGACAGTTATATCAAATGGTAGCATGGTATGAGTCTTGATGGTTGTTTGGAGTGATGGAGGGGGTATATCAGAGAGTTGACGACTCAGAAGGGTGGTACTGACTTGCTTGAAGACTCAAGAACAAGTTCAGGATGGCATAGTTCGAGCAGGTGAGGCAGCAATCAGGGTGGCAAAACAGGCTAATGATGGCTCTGTACTGTAGTTAGCTTGTCGTGGGAAGACAGGCTAGTGAGTAGCTTTCCAAGGGTTCTAGATTTGGAGCACTAGAAACTCTTGCCTTGTAGTAATACACGAAAATGATCGTAAATATAAGAAAATAAAAGAACAGGCTGTGATGGTAGAAGAGAAATGTATAAAGGTCAAGCTTTAGTGATTAACGCGATAATCACGACTTTCCCACTTGACTGTACTGGAACAGACTGAGCCAATATGAAGGGCGACGATGTACGAATGTAGAGTATATGAAGCACAATCTGCGTCCCCCTGGGATAATTTAGTATGGTGCAGTTTCTCAAAATAATAGTATTAATCTGTGTGCTGTTAAATGTCTCATCCTGGCTTCGGTTGATTTGAAGTTGCCCGACAATAATCAATATTCCGATTCGCACGAGTCATCCAACAAAGCGCCAACTGAATTATGACTCATAGACGGCCAAGAGATCTTTCCGCTCAACTAACCCTAACTGTGATAAACTCGGAAATTATGGGATTTATTTGTGTAAAGTTCTTTCAAGTTTCGTTCGTGCTCGCGACCCTCAGATCATTTTGGGAGTTGGATGTGGTGACTAATCGAACGTGAGATCAAAACCAGGAGGAAGACATGAATCTCATTTATCTACAGCTTCAAGGCTTAAACTGAGCTTGGAGATGCTGACCACTACTCTGAAAGAGTGCCAAGAGACGTCAGTGAAACATCGAGGACGGTCGGCTGGATGCCGACCTTTTTAACCATGGGGACTCCTCAAGAGCACGACAGATCACGCTGAAGAAGACGGGTCTGAGAAGTTATTTAGTTATGTATGTGGCATAGACGAATAGATCTGAAGAGACCGAAATCCAGGAAGGTCTGACAAGTCTCACATCGACATCTCGGCACTGATGTCACAGGGGCCCATCTAACCACCAGGTATATTCACGAGAAACTGTGCTGTGGCTATAAACGTAAGAAAGCAGTGCAAATCCGATGCCTAAAAGCGATGACAATAAACCCCTGTAACGACAAGAGACTCCAGTCAATTGAGCATTGAGCGAGTAAGTCACAAAACCAAATCCATGAAACGGTGACGCTGGCGTCCTATACCCTGTAGCTTGAGGGTTGAGTCTGTGATATTGAAGCCAGAGCAGTTCGAATGGTGTAAAACTTGTTGAAATAAGACAACACCGAAGCACAGTTCAGACCCATACTTCAAACCCGGAAGCGTTCACTTTTGGGTACAGACGGAGGACCGTTTTTCAGACACTTACAAGTACAAGTAGCACATACTGTACTCTCTTGAAAGGGCGTATATACCCTCTTACATCTCACTGTGTATCCTGAACTGACTTTCTCAGATGTCGGCGTCTATGAGAATGACCACAAGTACACAGAGGGCTGTAATTTGGTACGCTTTACCCAGAAATCACTATTAAGACGAGAGTCAGAATCCAAATGATTTTTGTGCTCCATACAGTCTGCAATTTGCTCTGTGTGAATTTTGGTGGTTTTCTCAGAATGGCCTTATGACAGCCAGCCTTGTCATTTCGGAGACATTTGTCTTCAGCAGGCTCAAAACTCAGGTTCAAAGAATATTATCGTGTTACAAACCAGACACTTTCCACACCCAAATTTTCGTGCAGCCTTGAACTCCAAATTTCACTCCCTCCCTCCCTCTCTGCAGCTCAATAAATGCTCAAAGCGGACTAAATGGAGGCGCGTTGCCGCCCCGTGCGTTTCTGTGCTCGTAAATTGCTCATGCTCAACGGTTTCCAGCCACATCCGACCATGTGGCTGGTAAAAGAAGAATGAAAAAAGAAAAATGTAAGCAGAACCGATTGTATGAACAAGCTCTCTACACTATAGCTGGAAGGCTGGTCTAAGGACCAGTATAGTTACAGCAGCCGATTCAGAGGCTCACTGTCACTGCTGAAAACTATCTCAACTACTTCACCTGAGATATTCCAGTATTAAATCGCCCTCTCAAAACCTCAATATCTGCTCACTAATCGAAAATCGTACAACCCAAAACGGTTTCCTGTGGCAAAGTTGCGCGTCTAATTTTTAAAGCCATCCCCTGCGTGTCAAAACTAAGGACTAAGTTATCAGATGGTGCTAACACGGTACAAGGAGAGGTCTTATGAGATCATCACGTGATCGAAAACTACTAATGAAGACCACATCCCTAAAGCTCCCCCCATTCACGTGAAGATCTCCAAATCTACAACTCCCTGCTCTCTCCAGCCGCACCATATTTGCTCGCGTGTACCTGTTTGACGCACACTTTTGAATCTGGGGTGATTTTTTGCCCTCAACTTTTTGACGTATTTGGCAAACTGAGGGTTAGGGTGACTGAGTGTGGGATTAATATGTGTGGGTACCGTCATATTATTGCACATTTCACGTACTGAAACATTCAATACGGTATTATTGATACAGAATAATCCATGTCATACATTATCGCATTTTTAGACTGGCATAAAGTCTAAATACACCTTGATAAAATCTGATTATTTCGAACTCTAAAGATGGTGAAGGGTTCCGGTGTTGATTCGGAGTGATGGTGGGGGGCTCTGGATAACAGTGAGAGAGACAGAAACTATTTATTTTCTATCACGTGATCCACTACCCCACCCCCAAATGATTTTTTGCTCCTTAAACCCTCCAACGCGCTCCTACAGCATGCACTATGCCGTGCTCTTACACCTGCACCTGACGAGCAAATTACGAGCAGATATCGAGCGAGAACGATGCACAGATCCGCGTATATATAGCCACGGATCTGTGGCTTGAATCTTCATCTCATCAGTCTCAACCACCTTCAAAATGGACCACGCTACTATGAACCACGCCACCATGGACCATTCCGGCCACAACATGGCTTCCATGGCCACTTCGATTCTCACCACTGCCGTTTCCACTGCTATGAACGCCATGGCTACCGGTATGGACCACTCTACCATGGACCACTCTACCATGGATCACTCTTCCATGGACATGGGCGCTATGGATCACGATATGGGCGGAATGGACCATGGAGGACACATGGGCATGAACATGTGGCTGACGACCACGTGGAAGGATTACCCTGTTCTGTTCAAGGATATGACCGCTTCCACCGGCGGCAAGTGCTTTGCCATTTTCCTGGCTCTCTTCTTCACCGGAATGTTCCACCGAGGAATCGCACTGCTCAGACAGACCATGGAGGCCAAGTGGGCTCTGGCTGACCGAGAGAAGATCAAGGAGAGCGGAGTTCCTGCCAAGACGGGTCTGTCTGGCTTTTTTGCCAACATTAACCCCGTTCGAGATTTGATCCGGGTGACTGTCGCTTTTACTTACTACATGATTGGATACGCTCTCATGCTGTCCGCCATGTCCTATGTTCTGGTGTACTTTTTTGCCATTTGTCTGGGTCTGGCTTTCGGCGAGATTTTGTTCAACAATGTTGCTCGAACTTGTCAGGTGGCTCAGATTGAGGATCCCAAGGGAGAGGATTGTTGCTGTTAAAATGGAAGATGAGCGCAGCGAATCTTTGATTTTGACAACTGTTCTCAGCAGTTCTTTGGCAACTCAGCCTTCAGCTTTTTTGTTGACAATTCTATCATCAGCAGTTCTTTGTTGACAGTTCTGCTTTCAGCAGTTATTTCATCTTCAAGAATCCTTTCTGCCACTCAATTCACTTCACTCCACAAACGTCAGATCCACTCGTTTCTTCAGCTTCTCTGACGCCAGTTTTTCAGCTACCCGCTAATATTCTCCAACAGTTGACCTGTTGACAGCTTGATGCATCCATCATTGTACATACACTAGTAATTTATCTTAATGAGAGAGATGTGTAGCTGGTTGTTTCTGACATCCGTTTCTGACATTCAGTGGGCACCATATCAACCCCAAGACAAACACCATCCGGGAGAGCTGTAACGCGACCACCCTAACTGCCTGAAGCAGACAGCGTTGTAACGGACTCCCAACAATCTGTGTCAGTGAAATACTCATTCAATTGCCTGTTCAACTCTCCAAATCCTCCGGTCTCCAATCTTATCAAGTCGATAGCTGAATGTTTCCGATGCAACTGGGACGAGACTTTCCATTAGCTGTGTCTAGACGTGGGCCATTCTAATCCATGAATATAAAATGAAAGACCACTTCAGTATCAACGTTCGTCTATCTTTTTTCGCGGTAACGCCACTCGTTTACACAGATTGGTGGAAGAGTTCGATGGACTCCTTTTAACAGTCTTACTCGTTTTGGTGAGCCAAAGACTGTGGCACTTAGCTCCCCTAATGGAATTACTTAGCACATCCACAGCATGGGCACCCCTCAACACACTATCTGAAAGCTTTAAAATTGAACCAAGCAGATAAGCTACAAATGAATTCACTTCTTACTCCCCTCTCAACCTCTCCCCCTCAATCCCAGCTTCTTTCAAAATCCGTTTCCCCCCGATTCGAACCCGCGACCCTCGCCACACGCCTTGATAACAAGCTTTGGGACCACCTCGTCGTGCATATCAAGAGCATGCTGATAAAATTATTGCTGAGGCGGACTGGGATCTCAATCATAAAACCAACACCCCAATTCACACAATTCACACAACATGTCGCGAGTCGGAATTCTAGTGCTGGGTCCCGCGGGAGTCGGCAAATCGACCTTCTGCAACGCCCTCATCACCCACATCCAGTCCATTGGCCGCCGGGCACACATTGTCAATCTCGATCCCGCAGCCGAGCCCAACGAGTACGAGTTCACGGTCGACATCCGGGACCTGATCTCGCTCAACGACGTCATGGAGGAGATGGAGCTGGGCCCCAACGGCGGGCTCATGTACTGCTTCGAGTTTCTGCTGCAGAACATGGACTGGCTGGAGGAGGAGCTGGGCGAGTTTGAAGACGAGTATCTCATCTTTGACTGCCCGGGACAGATCGAGCTGTACACCCACGTGCCCGTCTTGCCCACCATTGTCAAACACCTGCAGAGACACATGGGCTTCAGCTTATGTGCGTGCTACATTCTGGAGGCCCCCTTTGTGCTGGACCGGCCCAAGTTTTTCTCGGGCGTTCTGTCGGCCATGAGTGCCATGATTCTGCTGGAAACGCCACACATCAACATTCTGTCGAAAATGGATCTCATCAAGGACGAGGTGCCGAAACGCGAGCTCAAGCGGTTCCTCAACCCGGACCCCCTGCTCATGGTGGACGAGGCCAACTCGCAGACCAACCCCAAGTTCCACCAGCTGAACCTGGCAATTACTAATATGATTGAGGACTTTGGCATGGTGCAGTTTCTACCGCTGGAGGCCAAGAACCCGGACTCGGTCGCGGCTATCTTGAGTTACCTCGATGACGTGACCCAGTGGGCGGATAACCAGGAGCCAAAGGAGCCAAAGGTGGAGGAGGTGGATGAGGAGGAGTAGAGAGTAATTGAGCAGCTTGCTGCGAGATTACGACCTGAGGGAACAGCTGAAGGGGCTTGTGACTGGACCTATAACAATCGAGCAGCTTGCTGCGAGATTGAGAGATCACGCTCACTATGGTGACTTGACGAAGTTATGGAACGGCAGAAACAGCATCAGCAGACACAGGATTATATCAGACAGACCCACACAATCTCCACGAGGTCCCGCACCTACTGGGATACAAAGATAATAGCAACAATTGCATTCAGGATAGAATATATAATACCAAGACGCAATGTACAAGTGCAGTCTGTA
The DNA here is from genome assembly GCA_900519015.1 of Yarrowia osloensis. NCBI lineage: Eukaryota > Fungi > Ascomycota > Dipodascomycetes > Dipodascales > Yarrowia > Yarrowia osloensis. The sequence goes on from ULGU01000006.1 coordinate 1,121,846, forward strand.
CAGCGATCGTACTACTGTCAGACATCAGTTGGGGTGAGCATTCGAACTGGTTAGACTTATCAACTCCATGTAGTTGTAATCAAGTCTGGCGCTCCTATTGGTGTACTATAACTAAAAGTCGACCGACGAAACTGATGTAGAAATCATGCTATCGAACATACGTCTCAGCTCAGTGGAAGTTGTCAATTTTGTACGAGTAGCGATACTGGCAGATGGTGTAGCTCTTGAATTGTGTTTGGATCGAGTACCAACACCTGCCCCACAAGCTCATATTGTGCAGTATGTACAGAGCACTCCAGCCGTCGTCCTATGGAGAAATATATACACCGTCATAGCCTGCTCTTCACAAGGCACACTACAGTACCACACCCACTCTATTCAAATACCAAATCTATTAGTACACCTGTATACCTTCACGTGCCGTCCTTTGGATGTCATATCCACAGTATCGTATGTACTTGTAGATGCATGCTGTAGCTAAGGTACGAGTACATAACTGCTCAACCAAGACCCAACTATAGCTAGGCCAGTGACAGAGCGGAAACGATACATTCAGGGAAAACGTCGTCCGTCAGACATCAGCTTCGTCCACCGCTCGTCTACTCTCCAGCAGCCTCTCTGCACCACACCAGGTTCTTTCCAACTCCTCCGGCAACAAAGCCCTGGTTCTTTCCTCCGATAACTCCCAGTCCCCATCCCTTTTTGAGCCAGGCGACGGTGAAAACAGGCGTGGTGAGCGCGGTCTGGGTGCACACACACGTCTTGTTTTCGGTCGACCACACCTTCATCTTGCCGTCGTAGCTTCCGCTGAGCACATATTCTCCGGACTCGTTCCACGCCACGGCCATCACCCACGTGTCGTGGCCCGTCAGATTGGTGTAGTACTCGCCCGACGAAATGTGGTAGAGATAGACGATTCCAGAGTCGTCTCCAACAGCCAAAAGCGACGAATTGGGCGAGATTTTGACGGATCGGATGGGCGTCGAGTGGCCCAGCAGCGAGTACATCAACCGACCAGTCTTGGTCGAAAACAGGTACAATCCGCCGTTTTCGTGGCCGCTGGAAATGTACTCGCCGCACTGCGAGTAGTCGACGGAAATGCCGTGGGACGGTCGAGTCACGGGGAACTTGTGCACCAGCTCGTCCGTCTCGAGATTCCATTGGAACACGTGGCCGGATGTGTTTGTGACCGCCATCATGTGGCCGTTGCCGGAGATGGCCACCGCCCAGATTCCAGACACCTCGTCGTTGATCTTGGTCGCAATGGGCTCCAGGGTCCGCAGATCGAAGAGACTGAGCGCGCCGTCAAAGGCCACGACAGCCAGAATGTCGCCGTTGGTGTCTGTGGCCACGTGGTGGAAGCCCACGGCGTTTGTGGCCAGAACGGAGCCTGCTGGGTTGCTGTCGTTGTTTTCCCACAGCTTCACGGTGCCGTCGGCAGAGGCCGAAATGGTGTATTTGTCGGTGGTGGCGACGCAGAAAATGTCGGCTTTGTGCGCGTCCGCGAGCGACAGCGATTGGATGTATGGCTTGGACATTGTGGTTGTTGAGATGAGTGTGGTTGAGAGAAGTGAGAGATCGATGTTAGATCAAATATGCAAGCTGGAAGTTTGTTCAAGGCGGAGGTGGGAAAAGTGGTGGGGTGGAGTTGGGAGTGGTTGAGAAGGATATGGTGGTAGGTGGATGCAGTGGATGTATTTTTACAACGGTGGAGAGCAAATTGGAGCTTTCAGATTTCCTATCGAGTAGTTCTGAGAGGAGCTGAAGGGACCCTGTTTGGCTTGTTGTGTTAAGTAACAGTGAGGGTTTGGGTGGTTAGAACGTTCGGAGTTTGTTGGGAGTTTGTTGAGTTGAGCTGGGTGCTCTAGGTGATGAGAGAGCATAACTTCTGGAGAGAGAGTCTTCTCTAGGTGGAAGATTGAATATTTGAAGGGATTGTAAAGTGTTCTAGCTAAGGTGAAACAACAGAAGAACTACCGGTACAGAACTCCTTGAAGCCAATACATGACTACTCTGGTTAACTTAGTCATCAGACTGCTCTCTGAAAGGTACCAGTACAGCCAAGGGAGAAAACTACCACTGAGATGTAGCTCAAGTAATAGTTCTAATGGAGCGCAGAAACCGCCACGTGATTTGCCGCAGTTCAAAAACTCACCTTACGAAAACACGTGATCTCCTTCTTCCCTCCACTCGATCACTATCTCCGTCGGTTAAGTCCACCAGTGACGGAGATATTTCGTAAGCTCAACCACCATCTCCGTCCAACTTTGTAAACTGCTTAACCTAACTGTAATGAGAATAGAACCGGTAGGGTTACTTCTGCAATTACCACCACGTGGGTGTATGTGGCAAAGCTGGTATTTCACTGCTCTGGGGGCTATCTAATGGTCTGGAATCTCTTTCTGATACCACCTTTCTGGTGGCACTACTATCGGAACAGCGTGTCCTGTGAAGTGGGTTGTAAGTCGTTAAATTAAACTAAACATCAAATCATCACACACATTGGTTTTCATAAAACTGGGCCTGCAGCACCTTCAAACTCAGTATGCCCAAATAACTCTACTTGTAACGATGGGCACTGGGCACTGAAGAGCCTCTCTGTCAGTTTACTCCAAATAATGTGTAGGCCCCTCAAGTATTCGTTAAGAGTTTTATTATTACCTCGCCAAACAAATCTTGAAGAATTGGTGCTCATGACTTGTTCGTGTACTCCAGCTCGTCGAAGAGCGGTCATGTCCAAAGACCAAAGCAAATTGCTCAAATACGTCTCGATCGCCACTTTCGTCAAGATCGCTGTCTTTCATCTCAAGCTCTCTTTCTCCACCTTATACCCACCGCATTAGATCCAACTTCTCTCCCATCAGGGTTCAGTTAGCAACCCAAAAGAAAGCAGCCAGTGGACACTATGGAGAGCCATTTCAGTACTTATAGGCCCAGGAAGCCTCTGTCTTCTCTCCATTGCACACAATGACTTTCAACCACATCACATCTACTTCCAAGGGTCTCGGACTCATGGGTTTCACCTGGAGAGGAGACGAGACTCCCGACGAGACCGCCTTCGCCACCATGAAGCGAGCCATTGACAAGGACATTCTGGTGTGGAACAGTGCCGACTTTTACGGTGTCAAAGACCCGCTCGCCAACCTCAAGCTCATCAGACGGTACTTTGAAAAGTATCCCGAGGACGCCAGCAAGGTGTGTCTGATGGTCAAGGGCGGCATGGGACCCAACCTGGTGCCCAATGGCTCCAAGGAGTTTGTGAAAAAGTCCCTCGACACCGTTCTGGCCACTCTGGGCGACTCTGTGGCTGTCAGCATCTTCCAGTGTGCCCGGGTGGACCCCAACACTCCTGTCGAAGAGACCGTGGCTGCCATCAAGGAGTACGTTGACGCCGGCAAGATTGGAGCTCTTGGTCTGTCCGAGGTTGGAGCTGAGACGATTGAAAAAGTCCACTCTCTGAGTCCCATTGCGGCCGTCGAAAACGAGGTGTCTCTTTGGGCCACAGACATCTTTTCCAACGGCGTGGCTGACGTCTGTGCCAAGCTCGGCATCCCCATCACGGCCTACGCTCCTCTGGGCTCTGGAGTGCTCACCGGACGCTTCAAGGGCACCCAGGACGTGCCTGAGGGAGACGCCCGCAAACATATGGTCAAGTACCAGGAGGAGAACATCAAGCAGAACCTGCTTCTTGTCGACCGGCTCAAGGAGGTGGCTACCAAGGCCGGTATTCCTCTTCCTCAGATGGCATTTGCGTGGGTCAAGGCCCAGTCCAACCGCAACGGCCATGGAACCATTGTTCCCATTCCCGGAAACACGACGGTTGCCCGACTCGAAGAGAACCACAGCGAACTCACTCTTTCAACAGAGACCCTCAAGGAGATTGACGAGGTCCTTAAGACCACCAAGATTGCGGGCGGTCGAGGATTCACTCTAGGTGGAGAGTTTATGAATGGTTGATTGGGGTTCACTCTATAATAGAACGATGCTATCGATTTAACAACTGATTGTAACTCGAGTTGGTACAGTCATACTTGGATCGTAAGTAGCCACCGTAGAATCAACACAGCCACGTCTAAGAGAGACGGGCTGTATTCATACTGACTCTTTATTATTCCTGCACAAAGTCGCATTAAGTTCTACCCCATATTCAATCTTTCTTTTTACTCCCCAAGCCAGTTGAAGTATCACATGGTTACTCTGATTGTCATAGATGCTCTAAGATGCTTCCACCCTGTTCCTACATCCACACACTGAACTAAGAACAACCACCACAGTTGTCACTCGTCTTTTTATACCCACTACCAAATTCATTACTCATTATTTTGTTTTTCAACTGCCGACGTCTACTGCCCGTGGGTACCTCTCTGGTACGTCCTGGGAAGAGGCAACCATGTGGCCATCATGAGACCGCAGAGGGCGAGACAAAAGGGATAAACCACAAAGGAACCTCGCGACTGGGCCGTGATTCCGACGAGAAACGGAAACAGAGCTCCTCCGGTCGAGCCAAACGCCGTCATCACGGTGATACTGATGACCTGAATCTTTCGAGGTACCAGAACGGTGGCCACTGTGATTAGCAGCGGGTACGAAGGACCCATGACAAAACCCGCAAAGGAAACACAGACAGCAGCTCCAATAATGGACGGAATGAGCCATGTGAGAATGATCAGAGCAATGAGGAAGACTGTGAGAACAACAACGGACCGTTTGGGGCCCCATTTCTGACACGGAGCAACCAGAAGGAACCGACCGAGAGTGAGACCACCCCAGAATCCAGCAGCAACGTAGCCGACCTGATCGGGATCTCCTCCTCGGTAATCAATCAGATACGTGACGACCCAGCCTCCAATGGCGACCTCTGTGCCCTGGTAAGCCATTGTGAAGAGCGCCAGAAGCCACGTGACTTTGTTTTTCAGTGACAGACGCACCAGACTCTCCTCTCCTTCTCCAGGATGAGTCATCTGGCCATCTGCTCCCTCTTCTCCTTCGAATCCAGCCATGTCTTGTTTGTATCCGATCCAGCTCCATCCAATGCACACTGTAGAGCAACAAGAGAGACCGACGAGGATCAGAAAGAAGTAGCTCCACTGTACGTTGGCCGAGATCATGGCTGTAGCAACCAGTGGAGCAATTGTGGCTCCTGCTCCGTAGGCTCCATGAAGGAAGCCCAGATAAGTGTGTCCTCTGTCCATGGACGAAACAAAAATGTTCTGCTGAGCGAGACCCGCAGCAACGCCCAGACCGCCAATGTAGTACGCCACCACTACTAGAGGGTACGGAGGGGCTGGAGAAATAATGGTGGTCATGGCGAGAATGAACACGGGACTTAGAGTCAGCATTAGGTACCGGCCGACCTTTTCGTTGATCCAGTATGAGCCCAGAGCCACGGTGATGAAGCCCAGCGAGTTGCCCAGCCAGATGATGGACACCACGGCGTATCCAATCTTGTACCAGCTCTCGATATGGGGAAGCAGAGCTCCCGGAGCACCATCCGAGACGCCCAGCTGGAAGCCAAACAGACAAGCCGCCAGTAGCCGATAAATGTTCTTGGGGGGGTCCCTGATACCCATGAGTTTCTGGACGGTCGATTCCTGCTCCGTCTCCGTGTCTCTGTTGGTCTCCATGTCTGTAGTGATTTCGAACGAGCTCTGTCGATCCGAGTCCTCCGTGAACACCACCTCCAGCTGCGTCTTGGTCGCAAACTGCTCCTTGGTGTCCATTCTCACGGCCGGAGATCTTGAGTCTCGTCGCTCCACACGCTCCAATTCAATGGGGTTCATTTTTGCTGAGAGAGAGATGAAAGAAAAGAATCGTCAAAAGTTGCAGATGAAGCCATCTTCTTTATCCCCACCTTTCAACTCTAACCAAGAGCTTAGGCACGCGGAAAGGATGCTAAAAAGAGCAAGAAAAAAGCAAGATGTCGTATATCAGGATCGTATACCTCTTTGGGAACCGTTGGGAGAGCGATTGAAAGTGTTGACGGCTGCTTCGAGGGAATATTTCCAGATCTGAACGGTCTCTAAGCGAACACTTGTACATGTCAGGCTGCAGATGACATGCACATACATGCAGTCGGGTTTCCGGTTCCGAAATTTTTAGGGTTAGTCGGAGGAGGGTTAGTCAGCGGGTTGGGGGTGGTTTGGTACGATTAAAAGTCACGTGACCACTTTTGTCGCCTGACCATTGAAAAGATTGCGATACATTTCTGGTCAGAAAATGACATTAGGGCTTTGTTGTTGTTGTTATTCAGTTGATGAGGTCTCAATGTCGATACGACTCAAAATTAGCTTGGATTCTTTCCATGGAAGTTCAAAGGCAAAACTGACAACCTGTACTCAACTAAGACAGCGTTTATTTCGCGATAAATCGACATTAATCGACCACAAACCCGCCAATTATTCAATTGAGTCTGGATTTGCCGCTTATATTGAAAGTGCTCACTTTCCTTACTCCACACGTTCTTCACTTCACGACACCCGCTTGACCCTCCCTCTACACCCGCTCGACTTCTCACTCACAAAATGGACGCGGAACTGTGGCTGAAAGTCTACGAGGAAAGCAGTCTGGAAACCTGCGTGGCTCTCAGCCAGATCTGCAATATATACAAAATGCTCTGGGAGGTGGACGATCACATGGTGCAACAGAAAGTGCTTGAACGAGCTCCGTGGTTTTCTCTGGACGAGTCTCTGGGTCTTGACACGTGGCAAAAGTGCGCTTTGGTGGTTATTGCACGAACCAGACGAGCTTTGGACGCACAAAACAAGCATCTTTACGTGATTAGACATCTCAGAGTCCCGGTCACGTTGTGTTGCAACAAGGTCGAGTTTGTGGATCCAGTAGACGTTTCAGGAGACCCGGAGCTCCGCAAATCAATGGAACCTCTTTTTGACGGCTTCTCGGACCCCCATTGGAAAGTTCTCGATGATGGCACGAGTCAGGGAACCAAATTGTTGGACAACGGCTGTGAGTTGGATCTTAAAACACTCACAGTGAAATCCAACGACGTGAAACCAGATCCTGGTTTCCGCAAAAGGAAAGATTTCGACAGCGCCCCCTCAGGTCTAGCTGTCAGACATTACATATCTGGACGTTGGATCAAAGTCATGGACGAAAACGAGGAGCTCATTCACGTACGAATGTGCGGAGACGACGACGAGCCTCTGGACGTGCTAATTCACAAATGGACGCACAAATCCGACGACTTAGGATACTTCATTGTTTCTTGCAAAGACCCTCCCTACTATCGAGGTCAGCTCTATCTGGAAGACGATAGAGACGAAGAAGTGAGTCTGGTGACTCTCCTTCCCTCTGGAGGAGCCCTGGTGGTCACTAATCACAAGAACGAACCGGATTCTCAGTTTCTGGCCTACGTTGCACCTCTTCCGAGTCTTCCTGTTGTCTACTTGTGTGCTGTTCCCGCTGGCATGGGTTTCAAAAACTCCTACAATGACAGCGATTTCCGGTTCTCCACATGTTACAACGGCTATCTATATGTCTACTTTGAAGGTCGTTTCTTACGTCTGTGGGTTGATTTGGGTCGTCGGGCCAGCTTTGATCCAGAAGACAAGACTGACAGAAAACTCATCAAGAGCAAACTGAGAGGACAGGCTCTGGTGGTATGGGACAGGAAGTTCCCTGCGATCGGAACGTTTGACGATAACGTGGTGAACGCTAGTATTCCCCCTTGGATCCAAAGAAACGGCCGCTTTGTGACTGTCGGAGCTGCCGAGGGACGTCTCGTCGGCGATCTACTGACAGGAACAACGTACTGTTGCAAAGTGGACGGCTTGTCGATTCCGTTTAAGGACGGAGACAAGGTGGGATTCTACACCGCAAAGCTCAGAAAGGTGAAACGATCGGTGAGAAAAATGTACCAGAATATTGGAACTAAGGTGGAAGTGGACGTTTCTCACAGCTGGGACGACGACTATGATCCCAGTGGAACTGAGAGTGAGAGTGAGCCGGAGGACAAGAAAGACTACGATCCTGCTCTGGTTCAGGATAAGCCCCATGAGTTTGACGATAGCTCGAGGAACAGTGAATTGGAGGGCTTTGACAGTAATTGCGTGGACGACAAGTTCTACGAAACCGTCTACAAACATCGTCCGGAACTGTTGTTGAGAAGTGCGACTCTGAATTCCCCAGAGGAGTTTTGGGAGGTGGAAGATCACGAATTGCCTTTGAAGGAGTTCTTGGGTGATGGTGGTGCCTCAATCGATCAACTGAGCTCAACGCCTGAGGAGTTCAGTAGTGACAGTGATGATTTCTGGTGAACTACAGGTGAGAAGTTGATGACTTGATAGACGACGAAGACAGTCCATGAGTGCTTATACCGAATCCTGCGTGTTGAAGGATGCAGAACATACCATCTCTCTTGTACATACTGTTGAACTCATAATTTAAGGGGAATGAGATAATAACCACTTTGTATTAGTTATAAGTTGTTTCCAGAGGCAACTGAGTTCTCTTGGTACATATACACCAACTTGACGTCCTCTGACACCCATTTCTCACCAACTAAAGACCCAACCAAGAGTGCACGAACCTGCTTCCAGACGAGGGAATTGCCTTGAGCGACCGCGAGTAGAAATCTTTGCATCGTGGATCGTTCCAACTCCAGTTATCGGCACTGCGTGGAATCGGTTCCACCAAGCCGGGTAGCCAGAAAAACATGTAGATGGCTGCACAGAGCACCGAGATTCTGTGAGCATGACGCCATCTATATACCGTCAAAACAGACACTGGCGTTTGGACAAAGAGTGCCACAACTAGAGAATCAGAAATGAGATGTATCAAGTCGCTGATCGTCGATGTCCAGACTTTGGCAAAGTAGATCTGAGAGTACCTGAGTTCGTTGAGCAGCAGAGAGCTCACGGAGACTCTCAGAAGCAGTGGTATATTGACACCAGGAGTGGTGGGATCAGGAAAGTGGGTCGGATCGAGAATAGCAACTGCAGCGATAATGAGAGCAGTGAACTGGCACGGATGGAGACTCCACGAGTCCAGCATTTCTGCCGAGACGAAAGGGGAGAGGCGGAGAGGCAAGATGAAGGCCCCTATCAGAGGTGCAACTGTTCTGAACTCGAACATCATCAGAAAGAGACCATTTATTAAACGTAACCGACTGAATAGTTGGTAGTAGAATATCGAGAGAGCCGGTAGTAGGATTGGTCGTAGTTTGAGCATGGGGTAGACGGGTGATTTGGTGTTGTTTGGTGATAGTACAATGAGTTGTTTGGCTGTCGTTATTATGGGGGTGTATTAAGAAGAGTTTGATCTGATTGCCTCTATTTTGATTCTCTAAGTTGAGCCTCTGTTTTGACTCGCTGTTTTGACCCGCTGTTTTGCTTGCCTCTATTTTGACCCTCTGTTTTACTCTCTCTGTATCTTAAGTCGCCTTCTACCAACACAATGAAATACAACGAGAAAGACAGTGTTCGTGCTGCTGACGCCATTCTGACTCCAGAGAAAGACCCGCTATTGAACCAGCAAGACTGCCAGCCCGAACTCGGCTTTGCCATCCTTCTCTCGGACTACCTGGACTCCTGCGATCACCCCGAAAACAAGGTCAGTATCGTCCACTGCAACAGTCCGTTTGGCTCGTACCTGGAGGACACAAACGGCATCACCGTTCGGACAGATATTGCCCGCAACTGGGCAAAGATGGAAATGACGGCCATCAAGAACAGAATCGTGCTCAGCGGACTTACGCTGACTATTCCGCTCTTCATGTATCTCAAGCTCGTTTTTTGGTCGGACTGAATGTGAGTCTACAGAGTTGGCTGTGGTCCCTGCATCAAAGGTGATGTCCACGTCATGATTCTCGCACAAAAGAAGTTCTTCAGAAGCCACAATTGCAGGATGGTCCTACAGTACAGCTCCCCACACCCTCTAGTTAATGCATGTATTATAATAAAGTCTGGCGGTAGTGGGAGTGATTCCCTTCCACCAGAAATGTGACTGCAAACAGTGCCTAAGGAAGTAGCTGCTAACAGTGTCACTCACCTGAAGACGTGAACGACAAGGTTGTTAATATCACTCGAATGCTATTTCATTCCGTAGCTGTCGTCGTCGTGTTGCGTGTTTGATTTTGTTTTGTTCTGTTGTTTCCCTCCTTACTCATCATCCTCAATCTCGTCGTCTCCGTCCAACAACCGCGACTCAAACTTCTCGTCCTGGACGTCGTTCTGCATGCGGGCGGTGAGAAACTTGTTGATGACGGACTGCACACGGATCACGTCGGCTCGGATCTGGCCCAGAGACGAGTCGCTGGGGGCTGTGGGAGCGTCTCTGTCGGTGGCGATTTCCTGGTCCGTGGCTTGTGACGGCTCGAGGATTGTGGTTTCGTGCTCTGGAGCGTTGTATGTGGCCTTGACACCTGTGGTCGTCATTGTGTTGTGATCTTGTTGAGGATGATTTCGATATGATTCGAAACGATGATAATGGGAGAAGTTGGTGCACTGCATGCATGAACTTTATGTGGGAGCTACAAGGACTCCATCAGTTCGAGGAGAGTAGCTGAAGAGGAAGAAGTAGTCAATAGATGCCGCATTTCGCTGTTTGAATCAATTCTTTTGAACCACAAAATCAAATCTCAGACCCCCCAATTCCTCCATGCATCCCAATCCGACTTATCAACTGCCCCCCACTCTGACAAAGAACATGTGCCTAAAGTGAGAAATAGAATTGGCCTCAAATGTTATTGAGAGAACACAAGAACCAAGCATGGCTGTTATGCTGTCCTTGTGGTGCTTTTGTGGGGTATTGAGAAGTGTCAGTTAATGCATTTGCTGTTACTTGATCAGATTGATGGTCTCGTTTGTCATTCATGTCAGTAGTCATTGATGTCATGCTACCAAGTGGTTCCAGCAGTACTTGTAGATCAATGCGATAACCACTAAGGCAGCAGACCTACACCACACTCAATTGACATCAGCAGTAAAATCTGGCTCAAGTACAAAACCACACCGCATCTTTTAACCCTTCTGGTCCTCCTCGTCCTCCCTTCCTCTCTTCCTCTCCCTCCTCTCACACCAGCAATGTGGGGAAGGTTTCGGAGCAAGTTGGGACAAGGCAGACTACAAATACTAAATGCTTATCCTTATCGATACCGACATCGTCTTCTTCACACCTCCACACCACACCCCACAATGAACACCACAGCCACCATCAAGACGTTTGGCGGCGAGCTGCTCAAGCTCAGCCACGAGTCCAAGGCCAACGCGTGCAAAATGGAGCTCAATGTCTTTGTGCCCCCCAATGCCCCCGCCAAGGTGCCCGTGCTCTTCTTCCTCTCGGGCCTCACCTGTACCGGCAACAACTGCGCCGAAAAGGGCTTTCTGCACCCCTTCGCGGCCAAACACGGCATTGCAATTGTCTACCCCGACACGTCGCCACGTGGCCACAACATCCCCGGCGAAGACGACTCATGGGACTTTGGATCCGGCGCAGGCTTCTACCTCAACGCCACCAAGGAGCCCTACAAGGGCAAGTACAACATGTACCAGTACATCACCGAGGAGCTGCCCGAGCTGCTGTGGAAACAGTTCCCGCAGTTTGACAAGGACAATGTCGGCATCACGGGCCACTCAATGGGAGGCCACGGAGCTCTGACTCTGTTCCTCAAGAACCCGGGCATGTACAAGTCCGTCAGCGCCTTCTCGCCCATCTCCAACCCCAAAAACTGCCCCTGGGGAGACAAGGCGTTCTCGGGTTACCTGAACGACAAGTCTGAGTGGGACGAGTATGACGCTTCGGAACTCATCAAGAAGTACAAGGGCCCCACTCCCGGCATTCTGATTGATTGTGGAACCGCAGACAACTTTTACACCCAGGGCCAATTGCTGCCTGAAAACCTGGTTGCTGCCAGTAAGGGTACTGAGTTTGACGGCAAGGTCGATCTTCGACTTCAGGACGGTTATGATCACTCGTACTACTTCATTTCGACTTTTGCCGAGGACCATGTTAACCACGCCGCCAAGTATTTGACCGCGGCTAAGTTGTAGATCACTTACAAGTACAGGTACACTAAGTAAATATATCTATCATTGATTACGCAATCACCAACTGCTCTGGACGTTGGCTGATTAATGAATCGTTGCCAAGTATGTAGCAGATTCTGAGCCAGCGAACGATTCTGAGTCATGATGGGACTACTAACAGCACTATCTTGTAGCTCCATCAGTGACTGCTTTGCAAGCACAGTTACGACCGCTTCTCGGACACAGTTATTTGTAGTCACCCACCTGCCTACTTCTGAACACCTCGGAAGAACTTTCCCTCCTTCTCGGAGCCAATGGCTCCCTCGGGATCAATGCCCATCTGGATCATCTTCACGGCCAGCTCAAGCAGATAGTCAATGGCCTCGTTGTAGACCTTGGCCTTCCACACAGTCTCTCCCCACACGTAGATTCCGTGTCGTCGAACGAGAACCGCAGTGCAAGAGGGGTACTCCTTGATGGCGGCCTGAAGAGTGTCTGTCAGATCCTCCTCATGGGCAGTGTTCTCGATGATGGGAATCTCCAGAGTGTCGAAGAAAGACAGGTAGCCCGATTCAACCACCTGAGGGATGGCCTTGACCTGCTCAATGTTGCCAATCTTGAACACCTTGTCGTACAGCAGGGTGCACATGACGGCAGCCTGCGAGTGGGTGTGGATGCACGCTCCAGCGTCTCGAAGAGTGTATGCCGACAGAAACAGAGGAGTGCAGGCCGAGGGCTTGAAGGTGGGCGATCGCCGCAGATAGTCGCGGCTCTTGAGATCCATGACAAACATGTCGGTGGGCTGCATTCGCTCCTTTTGCACTCCCGAGGGAGCCAGCCAGACAGTGTCTCCCTCTCGGATGGAAATGCCTCCTCCGGTGCCAGTCACCCAATTGTTGTCGTAGAAGAGCTTGCACAGCTCGACAATGAGGTTGGCGGGGTGTTTGGGGTCGCTGGACACCACCAGGCTTTCTGAGTCGGACATGTTGGAGATGTGTGGGTGGAAGACTTGATGGAGATGTTGAAGACGATAAACCTGGGGTAGGGCTAGGGTTAGCACGTGGGTCTGTATAGAGTATGTGGAGAGGTGTGCAACGTGTTCAAGGGTGGTTGATGGGTGGATGGAGATGGGTCAATTGGTTGATTCTAGTAACGATTATTTGTTGTTGTACTACTCTCACTTCGTCGACTGATACTGGATGGCGTCAGAACTTAATGTGGCTTGGTCAAGTAGATGGTGAGTGTGCTTGTTGGGAGGAGTTAAGTAAAGTGAAAGATGGAAAGAGAGCCAGAAGTTGGTCCTTTTGAGTCCAATTCGGCTGGAATTACAGCAGTCGTCTTTTTGTGGATGTCGCAGTATGAATCACCACTTTATGTTCTTCTTACCTTACTCCAACGTGTGTCAAGAAATGGTGGATGACAAAAGAGCTCTCGGCGATCTCCATCAGCAGCAGAAGAGAGCTCTTATTTCTAACAATATAAATGCGTGACGTATTGCAAATTCTTCCATAAACGCCATATATGCTGCAATTGTTACACCATTCCAGCTGTAGCTAGTGTACAGTCGAAATCACTGGTAATGAAGTGTGCTATAGGTGTTCCAACGCTTCCATTCGGATGTTGTGGTTAAAAAAGTGAAAAACCTACCATTGAGCCCGGAGTGCTTCTCTGTTTCCAACGGTCCCATAAACTCCCCCCTTGCCCCACAAATTTTGGCCGGAATGTCCATGTCTGGTCTTTAAAATGACTCCTGTGTCTAGAAGGCAATCCATACTGATGTAGACAGGTACAAACAGAAGGCTGACAACAATGTGATACACCGAAACCGCGACTCAGTATACCTCTCTTATCACAGTCTCCTCCTTCACTCTCAGAGTATTGTCCGTTGGATCTTCACTCACTTGTACGTTCTTGGAAGAGAGGTTGAAAGAACGAGTTGGAAAGATGGCAGTGATGCCCTTTTCCTTCAACAACACAATGGCATGCCAGAACCGAACTGAATCTCAATCAACTTGTTAATCCAGGACCATTGACATCAGTTGGTATCCCGTCTTAGTCATCTGAGATCAGCTCTTGATCCCGACATTGAGTCCAAGTATCCACATCCCCTACAACTGTGATCCAGATCAACATCTCAGTCCGATCCTGCCACCCCCTCCCTAAATCATCAATCATACATTCATTTACATACATTGGAGTCTTTACCCACCGTCTAGAGAGTTCCGCTCTCCTTGAGCTTGCTGACGAGCTCGTCGACGTTCTCGACCTTGACACCGGCCTGTCGCTTGGCGGGCTCGGCGACCTTGAGCGTCTCCAGTCGGTTGGCCACGCCGTCAAAGTCCTTGATCTTGACCACCTTGAGGGGCTTCTTCTTGGCCTTCATGATGTTGGGCAGAGTCACGTATCGGGGCTCGTTGAGTCGCAGATCGGTGGTGATGATCATGGGCAGCTTGGCGGCCACGGTCTCGACACCTCCGTCGACTTCTCGGGTCACCTCGACCTTGTCGCCGTTGATGGACACCTTGGAGGCCTGGGTGGCCTGGGGCCACTTGAGCAGACCAGCGAGAATCTGGCCGGTCTGGCCGTTGTCGCCGTCAATGGCCTGCTTGCCGAGAATGACCAGGTTGGACTTCTGCTCCTCAATCAGCTTCTTGAGCACCTTGGCGACACCCAGAGGCTCGAGGTTAGCGTCCTTGGGGCCAATCTCAACCAGAGTGGAGTCGTCAGCACCCTTGGCAAGAGCCTGTCGAAGGATATCCTGGGCCTTGGAAGGACCCACAGAGGCCACGTGGATGTTCTCGACCAGATCCTTGTTGCCCTCCTTGAGCAGAAGAGCCTCCTCCACAGCAATGTCGCAGAAGGGGTTGATGGAGAACTTGACTCCGGTGGTCTCGACGCCAGTGCCGGCCTTGTTGACTCGGGGCTTGACGGCGAAATCAATCACTCGCTTGACGGGCACAAAGATACGCAGCTTGTTGGACATGATGTGGAAGTGTGTGTGTTTTGACGTGGAGCCTGGTGAGGTGTGGAGGAGAGTATAAGGTCCAGGTGGTCCGCTATTGTATAAGCTGTTCAGAGGGTAGCGAATAAGGTTGTGTGGAGTTACGGGTTGATTTCGGGGTGGACGAGGGAGGTCAAAATGGGCAATATGGAGTGGAAAAAGTGCAGATAAAAATTGATAAATCAACTTAGATCACATGAATAAATATGCCACCCTTTTCCCCGTCTCTCTACGACAACCACAACCACCCACAACCTCCACCCATCTTCTCCACCAATGTACTCGGAGAAAGCTCGGCTCCGGCAACTATTGCCACTTTTAAAAAGCTTAAATTCGCCAACGGTCTTCGGGGGTTGGTTGCTACAGTGGAAAGGGGGGACTTATGGGGTCACGTGACCAAAGGAAAGGGATGTGTATGAATTTGACTCGGCTTGAAAATGGTGTGGTTTGATTTTGGGCGTTCACGTGAATCTTTCCGTCGACACAGTGGGACATCTCTTGTTTCAGGACAATCTATAGCCGAACAGATCACAACGTGTTGAGGACGGTTGAGGAGAAGAGCGAGCTTACGATCTGATATTTTCATACCAATTGATCATACCAACAGCTTTTCAAACGTCTATTTCCTCTTCTCCAGTCTCCAGCGAATAGCCGAGTCACTCGGAGCTGAGATGCAGAAGAACCACATTATCATGCGCAGTTTTGGTTCAGCTGGGATTCTGAAAGCTGCAATGAGCTCTCCAGTTCACGGGGAATACAGCCATACACCTCGATTCGGACCAGCTCGCCTGGATCATGTTTGTTTTGACCATTGAAGTTTCGGTCCATGATGTTTTAGACCGTCCTCAATTTGAATAGTTGTTGCTATTACGGCGCTCCCACTATCAGCACTATTAACACACCCACATCCACCCCAACTCACAGCCAGGCTTTGGACGCTTTTCCCATGATTTTTTCTCCCCACCTCGGCTTTCGGCAGGTCACGTGACCTTCCGGGTTTTTCCTCGGTGCGGAGTCGGACCTGCATCACTAGTGTGGACGACGCTTATATAATCGAGGTCGGTAACCTTTTTTTGGTCTGAGTCATTTAACCCGCGGATAAAATTACCCTGCAGTTGGGATTGGAGGGGGAATGGCGGGTGGTGGATTAGTTGGGAGTTTAGTTGGGTTTCGTTGGAGGTGGTGGTGAAACCTGGAAACTGGTTTGAGGCGGATTTGACGACGTTACCAGTGAATTTCAAGGTGGAAATGTTACAAGTACTTGTAGCTGAAATGTCTTTTATGAGCTGGGGGAGTGCTTTGCGCCAGAAAGTGCTCCATCCGTCGAAATGATTGTCCTCTTCTCAGTCATGATATGCACCCAAATTGGAAGTCGGATAGGGTGGGTTCCAGAGATGGGAAGTGAGTCTCAAAAGAGGAGTCTCATTTTCAAGTCAGAGAGGAGGAATTGTTTTGGAAGCAAGCGAAAGGGAGATTCTACTTGTAGCACCACAGGGGTACAAGTACTTGTACTTGTACTTGTCCGGTTCAAGTCTGCAGACCCTCCATCATCAAGGGGGTGTCGAGCATTTAACAGCGAGATTGTTACAAGTACAAGTACCGGTAGGTGGTTGATCGTCTCTGGGATCTTGTTGAGAACACAAAAATATTGTTGGAGAGCAGAAGTTATGCTGGTGATCCGAGTTGGCCATGTGAACACGGATATAGTGCAATTGTTCGTGGATGTCATGTTCATTTAAAAACCACTCCATTACTATTGAAGCCCGTATGTTTGTACCTGTTATAATTGCTGCTGGTTATCTCACAGATCACTTGCATTGTACTCTTCCAACACTTCTCTCATTTATCTTTCTCATCCCTTGGCCAGGTTTGGAGCTCTTACTCTGTCTCACTTTGGGCATCGCAGAGTTGTGTGGGGTAGTGTTTCAGGTTTGGCTCACGAGAGCTATAATTGATGACACTACGGCAGGGAGTTGAGGACGAAGCTGTCTTACAGGTACCGGTGGAAATTTCTTACGCTGTTTAAGTCGAATCCTTTTCATTTTCGCGCCTCAATCTCGCCCATCCGTTCTACGTCAATTCCTCCACCTTGATCCTCCGTGGAGATAATGTGGGGTATCGCAGAAGTGTCATTGTCTTGATAGAAGAGAGAGGGGCACAATTAGTGATGACGAAAAGGGCGGATTGAGATGGAAGAAGGAAAGGAGTGGAGTTGAAGGATGGAGATGGAGACTTGGCAGGAACCATCATCTCTGGCAGCAGACTTGATGACGTCTGTCCTTCGTTCGATGTGCAATATGGTGCACCTGACACTCCAAGCAATTTCGTGTCATAATTGAAGCAACATTATGTCAAAAAGCCGTCAAATACAACATTTGTTATAGCCCCGAACCGGTGTGGTTATTGTATACCCCACATGAAGTCGCCTATCAACTGCACTCCTCACATGTTGAGTGCAGGCGAGATTTATTGCAGAGTGCAGAGTCGTAACCTGCCAAGATTTACAACATTTTTGTCTCTTACCATAAAAACGACGTTCAGACAATTTTGCTCATTCTTCGACGATGGCTGGTCTCACAGTCCACATCTCGTTCCGTAGGCTTAAAGTGCCCTGTACCTGTCTGTAGTCCTCCTCCCAGAATAGTCACTAAACCACTTTAGTGCAACATACCTCGACGCTTGTGCCTGGTGCTCTAGCGACTACGGAGTGTTTATTTTGACAGCCCTGGTGCTCCAGGGGTTAGCACGCGACGACGCATAGTTGTGTGCGTTCATATCACACCACTATATAGTTATAGACGTGAATAAGTGGGTGATTTTGGTCTCCAATAGGCACAGCATATCACAGACTGAAAAAACCACAACTAACAGCAAATGAACCACCGCCAACCACTACCATCCACCACCTTACCCCTCCCCCACTGACAGTGTCAATCTAGCAAGTGCAAGATCCGCTAGCTGGTCCCCGCTTTTCCCCACTGCCAGCCTAGAGGCAGAAAGCGCTCTCTCATCATCCATACATACAAGATGTCCATTGTCTCATTTCGGCCGAGATGGAGGGGTAGCTTCCACCGCAGAATTAAGGGTTAGAAGTGGTCTTCGAGACCCGTTGGAACTCACTTGGTCGCTTGACCAGCTCAAAATCCTCGTTTTTGTGGCACGGCTGAAACAACCACCTGGTTTTTAGACGATGACAGGGGCTCCCACCCCTCTGCTTATTTTGCACCCCACCGCTGCTTTTAGTCTGCATCCAATGTTTCTTTCTGCTCCTTTTCGTGTCTCTGTCGCTTGTAAAGTTTAGACCGAATGTTAAAGCTGAAAGTGAGAAATGAGGCCCAGCAAAGGGAGTAAATGAGGCGGTTAGAGAGGGATTCGAGAGCTGAAAAGTGGATAAATCGACTTAAAGACGCTGGAGTATGTGATGAGCTGCTTTTACCCCGCTCCACAACGTCTCCACCACTCTACAACCCCACCCTACGTCAACTACCCCACGTCTCCCAACATAGAATAAACTCCTCAGCCGTATACGATAAAGTGCATTGTTCAAGCAAGGTGTCGACGTCACTGAAAAGAAATTCGACAGGGTATATAAAATGTCAGGAGGGTCGAATATGGTCGATTGACGAAGCGGTTTTTTGCGGTCCGAATCCCCTTCTATTCAGCTTCTTTACCGCCAAAAAAATGAACGTCTTACCAGTATCAGAGCTGTCGCCGATGGAGCAGCTTCTGTCCCTCATTCCTCGTCTGTTTGAAGGAAACGGAAACCTCGCGGGTCTGGTGTCTCTGCTGCCATTTGGCATTTTGTCGACAGTTCTCGAGTCTCCATACGGCCCAGCAATCGTGGAGGTGCTGGGATCACAAGACACCCTGCCATTAAACTACGATAGTCGACTACTCACGCTATTCCCCATTCCCCCGTTTGCTTACACGGGCACAGGCATTCTCAAGATTGTTAACATGGCTCACAAGATTGTGGGTAACAACATTCCCCCTTATGTGCTTGATATGGTCATGACCACCCAATACAACATTTTCGGCACCTTTCCCAAGAAGGACGTGGACACGATCCCGTGTGCGATTTTTCTTGTCATCAACAGCATACTCGCTCTCGCAAACTTCTACGTCTTCACCCGCGGTATCATGCGAGGCCACAACTTCTACCTCATGTTTGGACTCGGCTGGCAGTGTCTTTTCAACTGTCTGGGCTTTGGAATGCGGCTGGGATGGGCTCAGGACATTTTACAGCTGCGACTGGGTATTGCTTCGACGGTGTTTATCATCTTGTCCATTGTCACCATCAATTTCATGAACTTCTTGCTGGCCCACCGAATCTTGACGTATCGTCATCCAGAAACAGGAGATGCCACTTGGTTCGGCCTGCTCATGATTCTCGTCTACCTGGCTTTCTGTGGAGTCCTTCTCATGGCTATCCTTACCCAGATTGTCATCTTCTCTTATTTCCTGGACTACATGCACTGGAGACAGGCGACTTCAGGCATGCAAGCCTCCAGTGTTCTGATTGTCCTCTTTTCAGCGGGAGGAGTGCTCATCATCTTGGCTGCCTACATTATCCCTCGAGGAGCCATTCCCCTTCATCACAAGAGCCGACTGCGACTTCCTGCCTCCAACATTGAGTCCTACGGCCTGTTCTACTTCCCTCCAAAGCACTCTCAGGTGATTCAGTACAAGTCTGATCCCGCCATGAAGCTCGAGACCGGTCAGCTGGCTGCCCGGACCATCAACGGAAAGGACCTGCACACCTCGTCCATCGTCGTCATCTTCAGCTCGTTGATTCTGGCAGGGTCTGCCGCCATGAGATGTGCCACTATCATGATTGGAGACCGATGGGAGGCAGACATGAAGTTTGTTTACAGCCAGACGGCCTTCTACATCGGCTTTGGGGTCTTTGAGGTCATTGTCAACGTCATGTTTCTCGTGTTTCGCATCGATCTGCGGTTCTACATCCCCGACTGGCCCAAAAAGGGACGAGGAGGTATCGTTGTCAACAGAGACACCGGCGAGATTCTCAAAGACGTGGATTTGGAAGCCAAGGGAGACAGACGGGATTTCGTGTTCATCAACGTTCCTACTCCTCCTCCTACCCAAGACTGGACTCCTCCAGACAACTCCAACACTTATGGAGATCTGAAGGGCGAGAACAACACCTATGGAGACCTCAACGGCGAGACTCGGTCGTTCGACTTTGATGAGAAGGAGAAACTGTCCACTGTCGAAGTCATGCCTGTGCCAGAGGACGATATGGAGATTCCCAAAACTCCCATGATGCCAGAAAAGACCTATGTGACCATGCACAGCAAGACTCCCCAGAGCATTGTTCCTTCTTACGCCTCTCCCAGAACGTACGCCAACGGATAGCAGCTTAAGAACGAGGCTGCAGGAATCGATGGCTTTGTCATGCCAGCCAAAGAACCAGCCAACGAGGCCATTCCAGGTAACCCTCCCACTCTGGCAGCAGCAGCAAGACCCACAGTCATCTCTCCTCCCCCAGCTGCCTCCACTCCAGCCACTCCCACTCTTCCTGTACTGATTGAGACTGCTGAAAACGGTTCTAGTCACCGCTCGTTCTCTCCACAGAGCCCTGAGGTGCTCTCCATGCCCTCGCCTCACTACTCGGACTACAGCTACTACGCCCGGCCGTACGAAGAGCGACGCAGCGAGCTCTACGACGCCTAATTCTTCTATTTATGTATTTATAATCACAGTGACTATTGTTTTATGATTGTTGTATTTGGTTGTAAGTCTTTTTGATCGTTGTTCCCGTTGTCAGAAGCTCCCTCGCGTGAGACAGTGATTAGGATAGTCATAACTCCACGATTATTGAGCCCATAGTCACAATAGCTCGTCATTATATAAAAATAGCTGCCATAATCAACCTCAAATATTCGCTACTCCCATATATAGTCTCAAAAACGAGAAATTGTCGCCGGAATATTTTGACATTTTCGTCTTCAAAATAACCCAATAAGGTTCAATTTTAACTTCCCCTCCCGGTGGCCAAGCTGGTTTAAGGCGCGAGACTGTAATGGTAAAATTGTTATCTTGAGATCGGGCGTTCGACTCGCCCCCGGGAGACTTTTTTTGCCGACCGACATATCATGCTCAGACAGATGTCACTGGCTCATTCTTTTTTCGTCAACACCCCCAATCTCAAAAGCTTTTAGTTCACAAAAATTAGTTCAACTAAAACTGGACCTTGAAGTTAGTTTGATAGATTGACGAAGACAAGGACGACAGACTGAGGTTCTCCGTAAGGCGAGATATTCATCAAAAAAGAAGAGCGACCTCGGTCACGTGACACTCCGATACGGGGAATCGAACCCCGGTCTCCACGGGTCTCAACATGAGAGCGTGATGTGATAGCCCCTACACTATATCGGATGGGTGAGATCCGCGACCGTTGGGTCTATAGAAGTTAGAAGATGTTCCATTAATTGGCCGAAATAGTTGGCAATTCGACAATTTAGATACACCAATCGAATCAGCTCACACCGAAAATTCCTAAAATGAATTTAAATCTCCCCTTTCAATCCTACAAGACTCTGCTAAGAGTCTTCTGAAATGGACGGTTTAGATCAAGGTTCACTTCCGAGATGCGTATTGAACCTAATCAAAAAAAATGATCCGGCATGAAGCAGAAATGCTGTAGAGAATGGGGTTTTCAGGGGTGTAAAAAGAATGGTCCCTAGCAGGATCGAACTGCTGATCTTCGCGTTGCAAAGAGGCTAACTTCTTATTAGCACGACGCCTTAACCAACTGGGCCAAGGGACCGGGGATGTTGACCTGGCGAGATTTAGGGAGTGTCACCGCGTCTTGGTATTAGTCAGCCGCGCGACGAGAACCGTTATTTGAGCCCTCTGAACCAACAAGCATTAGCCCCAAGACTGACCTCAAATACCGAGAATCATTGAACGTCTCTAGTCAGGCTCGCTAGGCATGCAGCTGTGACGAGTCTCCAGAAGCACCAAACAATGTGTAAGCAGAACTGGAAGAGACACTGGTACAGGAATGCTTTGCTCTCATAAAGCAGAAATATGAACAGTCTGACTAGGAAAGGGTAGTGTACGTTGGCCGGAGGGCTACCCTCTAAAACAACATTGTCCGGAGCACCAATGTTCCCATCTCCGGAAAGGACATTGTGTCTACAAACACCGTGACGAGACCTACTGCTGGAACCGGTATTCTGACGGACCCTGACAATGACAAGTTTCTGGGGTTCCCTATTGCTCCAGTGTCTACCAACATTGTTCCAAAACGTACAGAAAGCACCCTGACCCTCACCAACTCAAACGGTGATCTGTATGTCGAGATTACCCGAGTCTCTGTGACCACATGAACTGTTGTTAATCCCTAAGAAGGGAGTGAGATTATTACTACTACCAACAAAGAGCTCGTTGAGCAAGTCACCAAGGCGGAAGTTTTGACACGCAAAGTCACTGGGCCCACAGCATGCAAAGAGACTCTGACCAACTCAGAAGGAGACTTTTATGAGCAAATCACCGTCGCTGAGACCACCATCACTTCTGCGGTCCCAGCTTTTTCTGCCACCGCAGTCACTGTCTTTGTCACTGCTGGTTTTGGCGAGGAGAAACCGGAGCCAACAGTCACCTTGGGACGAACATTGTGTGCGTTACTCCTTTCAGACTACCTAATCGTAAGATATAACTGGAATGTAAAAAGACCTACCTTTATTTACTCATTTACAACTAACAAACGTCCTCGACCTTCTCCTCATCTCCCTTGACTCCCAGATCAACCACGAGGTTTCTGTAGAACTGATCAAAGAGCATGTCCATACAGAGACCGGTGACAACGGGGTCGTATCGGCCCTTGGAAGACTCGTCTCGAATGAAGGCATGCTGGGCGCCAGCCACCTCCAGGAACGAAAAGAAGACCCCATTGTCTCGCAGAGTCTTTCGAATGAGATCTCGGCCCTCCGGAGGCACATGGTTGTCCTTGGTGCCAAAGACAAGAGTGAACTCGGCGCTCTTGTTGAACTCGTTGCTTCGCTTGAGAGAGTCGTCGTTCTTGCCTAGACCAAGGGAATGCGAATGGATATCGGTAGCAAAAAAGGTGAAGACAGAAGTGACTCGCTTGTCCAGAGCAGCCCGGAAAGCCAGGTGGCCTCCCAGACACATTCCGGTGGCACCAATTCGACCGGTGCAGTCGTCCAGAGACGTCAGGTAGTCAACTGCCAGCTCGTTGTCCTCGTCGTACGACTCCAGAGGCTTCTCAATCTTGTACTTGTTGCCAGCGTCGGTTCCAGGAACATCATAGGCCAATGGCTCAGGACCAACAAAGTTGTGGTAAATGGAGGGAGCAACCACAATGTAGCCTCGTCCAGCAATCTGCTGAGCCACTCGGGACACAGGACCAGTCACCTGGTAGATCTCAGAGTACACCAGCACTCCGGGGAACTTGGCATTGGGGTACCCGGGAATGGAGGGAGTGTACACAAAGAGCCGGAGAGTGGTTCCGTACGAGGTCTTGACGTCGTGGTAGGATTCCTTGATGAGCATGGTGAAGGCGGAAGTGTCGATGTAGCGTTCACAATTGTTGTCTTAGTGCCTAAAATGGATCCCGAGAGTTCCACATCAGCCTACAGTTCCAAGGCATGCAGGTAAAGCTTATTTCCCTCAGCGGCATGTTTAATTAGGTGGCCCGTGGAGTCAACCGTGCAAGCACAAATAACACCCACCATTCCTCCTCGCACTTCACGTGCTGGTTTATATCCCACATTCCGTTCATATATATCTCTATAAGGGGTTGAACCGACCGCAAAACTGGCAGCTGATGCCGTTCTGATTTTCGTCCTGCCACTCGTTGCGGAGTAACCTGGACTGCGACCACTGCTGGTGGTGCGGTTGCTGGTACTGACCTGAATGAATCTGGCTCGGCGGCTGATGATACTGGCCTTCGGGGGGATGTCGAGACGCATACTCGTGGCCAACACCCATGCCAACGACCGAGTTCCGATCGCTCTGCCGGGAGGGGGGCATGCTTCCTCGCCCTGCGTGGCCACCAGTTTCGTAGCCAGACCCACGGGGCTTGCCTTGAGGGTAGTACGAGCCAGCGGTACTGCCGGGAGCACCAGTCACAGCAGCCGCCCCGGAGCTAGTACCCCCACGGCTCTTTCGCACAATCAGCGGCTGGACTTGCTCGTTGTAGCTATGGGCTTCAGACGAGAGCCTGGAGCTCAGAGGAGTCGCCAGCTTGGAGCCCAGATCTGGCGACATGACATGATTGTCATCCGTGCCCATCTGAGAGAAGGTCTCGACCTCGGCGGAGTAGTTGGTCCCACGTGACTTCATCTCCTGGGGATTGTTTCGGCTAACTCGTCGGTCCTTCAACGCCATCTCGGTGTCTCTAGCTTGCGACAGCGCCTGTTGCGTGTATGGCGAGAAAGATGCAGACGGAGGTTGTGGGTAGATACTTGAAGAAGAAGAGAACTGGCGGAAATGCGAAGGGTTCGTGGATAAGCCGGCACTGGTGTCTCGAAGTTGTCCGGGCTGTGTCTTGAACTTGTGGCTAAGTCGCGAAGGCTCAATCTTTGCCCTGCTGTTGGTGGTTCTGATGGTGGTGCCCTGGGTATTCAACCTGGTGGACTGGGGCCGCTTCGAAGAGCTTTTTGTGCTGTTCCGCTTCGAGGAGGATCCCCTGGTACTCATACTCTTGCCCTTGCTCTTGGCTCGTTCGGCCTGTTGAACCACAGGAGGAACAATCTTCTGCACGTCCTCCTCCTCCTTGGACTTGAACAGGGACAGGAAGCCTTTCAGCTTAGTCTTCTTGGCGGAAGAAGACGACTTGATGGATCGCGCTGATCGCAAACTGCCGGCAGATTTGAGGTTTCGCAAGGTGGGTGCATCCGAGTCGGCTGCTCCGGAGAGAGACTTGATGCTGGCAAAGGGTTTGTAGACATTGGCTTTGCTCTCACGTTCGAGTTCGGCCAGAAAGCGCCGACCCTCTTTTGTGAACACAAAGTACGCCTGGATCTGCAGAAACCCGGCGTTGTAGCCCTTGTGTCTGAGTGGCGACGAGAACGTCGAGGGGTGCTCCATGTGCAGTTCATTGACATCCAGCGAGCAGTGGCCGATACTCTTGTTGCAGTTGTCGTCGATGCCGGCGAAGCGAGCAAACACAGAGAGCGTCACCCGACGAAGAGGATACGTGTGCGGTTCGACGCGCAGCTCGAGACTCTGGCCCCATCGGATTCCGGGCAGATTTCGCCCTCCAGGTTCAATCTTGTGGCCACAAGTAGACACCGAGGTGAGGGTGTTGGACACGCCGACGGAGATGAAGAGCTGTGTGCCACCACGCCCGAGATCGGCGTACTCGTCTGGTATTACCAGGTTGTCCTGTGTTAGTACTGTAGGGTATCACGGAGGGCATGTCAGAGGGCACGTACCAGTCGTTCAACAATCACAAACAGCGATCCGATGGCGACCATGAGTGTTGGAGGTATGTTGGTGGTATCGTTTTTGTGGTATCAGTGGTATGCGAGGTGTCAATATGGTGTTGGTGTGGTAGTCTGTAACTGGATGTGTTGTGAGAGTGGTTGCCAAGGTTGTGCAGAGAGATAGTGACACAAAACGAGGGAGGTAAATAGAGTTTGGGATGTCGAAATATAAGGTTTGAAAAGACACCGGAATGAAGCTTTCAAAGACCTGGGGAGGTTGAAGAGGAGACTGCGGATACTACCGGTAGTGAAAAGTGATATGAAGCGATGAGTGGAGATACAGAGTCAACTCATGAATGAAAGCAGCCAGTATTTACTATTTAAAAACGACGATTGGAGTACGGTTTCCTCTATTGAGAGTCCCCTTCCTAACGTACCGGTACATCATGGTACAGTCATTCGAGATGCTCGATTGTACAGCTGCCGGACCTTCAGCTGTATCTGAAATCAGGTCAACGAGGCGATGCTTTGGAAAAATTATATCATCTGATTCAGAGACGTCTGCTGGATCTACAGATTCAGCCTCTGAGCAGGTCTAGCTTGACGCTCTGCTGACATCCTTGGTGCTAGCTCCAAAATTCAGTTTTTTTAGTTTTAGCCAGCTATGAACTGCACATCGGATTCCGACGGAACGTTCCGAAACGAAATACCAACCACTCACTCGTATTATTATCGGCTGTGACTGAAAATTACACAAAATCAAATAGACGACAAGCAAGATGACCTGCTGTCTGATTACCATCTTCCGCCCTCCTCCAGCAACCAACCGTATCGTGACTCAGTGCTGTCTCTTATGCATATGAAGTTCATACAAGACCCCCACAGGTAGAGTCCCCCACTCGGTTAACTGGCGGGTAGGGGTGAGTGTAAAGTGGTGTGTTCTGTGTGTAAAGACGGATGTTGAGTCACGTGATCAGATTCTGGACAGCCCAAAAATGCCTCAAGGGACCTCTTTTCACAGTCTCCCCCCCCCTTCCCCCGCTATCCTCTTCTCTCCGATAAGTCCGCTAACGGCAAACCACCCCACATAACTCTAAATACAGGGCCGACATCTCGTGTAATGATAAGTGCATATATATACACTCTCTGCCGTGCTACACCCCACAACGCAACTAACGAGTCAATCGCTTCAGACTCTTCGTCGACCAATTGCACACACCATGTCTCCTCGATTTTCGCGACGATCCGTGGTCCATTCCACCAAGGGAATGGTCGCCTCTACACAACCTCTGGCCTCCGCTATCGGCGCCCGGGTTCTGGACCAGGGAGGTAATGCCGCCATGGCGGGAATTGCCGTGGCTGCTGCTCTCAACTTGCTCGAGCCTCACCAGACCGGCGTTGGAGGCGATATGTTTGCCCTCTTCTACAATGCCAAGACCAAGAAGGTCGAGGGACTCAACGGATCAGGCCGATCCCCCAAGGCTCTCAATGTCGACTACCTTCGAAAGCACGGTGTTGAGGGACCCCGAATCCCGCTCACCTCGCCCCACACTATCACCGTGCCCGGAGCTGTGGGCGGCTGGTGCGACATCTACGAAAAGTGGGGCAACAAGAAGCTCACCATGGCCGAGATCCTGGAACCTGTTGCCGAGCTCGCCGAAGAGGGAGCACCCATCTCAGAGGTGTCTGCCAAGCTGTGGAAGGATCATGGTCACAAGCTGCTGAAGACAGACTCTGCTGGAGCCGATCTGCTGGTCAAGGACGACTCCGCTGAATCCGGATACAGAGCTCCCTACGCCGGAGAGGTGTTCAAGAACCCCGGTCTGGCTGCTGTGCTGCGAGAAATCGGAGCAAAGGGAAGAGACGGCTTCTACAAGGGCTGGGTCGCAGACTCCATCCTGGAGATTCTGCAGAAGCGAGGATCTCTCATGACTCGAGAAGACCTGGAAGGTCACACTTCGACTTTTGTTGACCCCATCGCTATTGAAGTCAAGGACGACATCAAGCTGTGGGAACTGCCGCCCAACGGCTCCGGTCTTGTCGCCATCATCGCTGTTGGTGTCATCAAGGCGCTGGATCGACAGGGAAAGATCTCTCTGGAGGGTCTCAAGCTTAACTCGGCCGAGTATCTCCATGTGGCCGTCGAGGCTCTCAAGTTTGCGTTCCGAGAGGCCGACGAGTACGTGTCTGACCCCGACCATCACGACGTGTCTCTGGAGGAACTTTTAAGCGAGACCAAGTACGACGAGCTTGCCAAGCGGTTCGATACCAGCAAGATCCACCCCAACTACGACGATAACGTCATCAACCCCATCCACAAGTCCGATACCGTCTACTTTGCCATCACCGACCGATGGGGCAACGCTTGCTCGTTCATCATTTCGATTTTCGACGGCTTTGGATCTTCCACGGTTCCTGCAGGCACCGGATTCTGTCTCCAGAACCGAGGTCTCAACTTCAACCTCACCGAGGGAACCCGAAACTGTCTTGCTGGAGGCAAGCGACCCTACCATACCATTATCCCTGCCATGGTGACCAAGGGTGACGATCTGTGGGCCTGTTACGGAGTCATGGGAGGATTTATGCAGCCCCAGGGTCACGTTCAGGTGCTGCTCAACATGATCAACTTTGGACTCGACCCCCAGCAGGCTCTGGACGCGCCTCGATTCTGTCTCTCTGCTGGCAAGGGAGTCGATTTCGGTAAGGGTACCCACGGACCTTGTAGTAAGCACGAGACTGTGGTCAATCTCGAGGAGACTATTGATCCCGAGGTGGTCGAGACTCTGAAGAAGCTGGGACATACTGTAAATGTTGTTTCTGGCGAGGATGCCTGGGCTCTGTTTGGACGAGGCCAGGTGATTCGACAGGACGAAAAGGGTGTTTACCACGCTGGCAGTGATCCTCGAGGAGATGGACAGGCTGTTCCTATTTTGCTTTAGGCGGGGAACGAAGGTGGAAGTGATTGTTGCGGAGCAACTGTCACCGACCTGAGATTTGAGTCAGAGGTGATTGAATGAGTTAAGACGAATTGAATGAATGAATGGAAGATGTGAATATCTGACTGACGAGTGTAGCTGGAGTGAATGGAATGATAGTAGCATGTGAATGATGATTGCTTCTACGATGAGAGTGCTAGCTTTCCCAAATATTGTTCAGATGACTTCCCATCTCACGTTCCGATTTACATTGACAGATATGGTAGCACTGGACAGTGAGATCGTGATGAAACTGAACCGAGTATCAGATAACGCCAAGAAGACTTCAGTTTCAGTCGCGTCTACGAACACTGTGGCCGTTCATCGTTGCCCTTGTTGTTGCTGTTTTTGTTGTCGCTCTGTCACAGATGTCAATCTCCCTCACGGCAATGCAAGTAACCGCCACAGCAACCCCACAAACACGTTTCAAACACGTCAACAACTTTCGGATGTTTGAGAAGGTCTTGAAGATCCCTATTAATAGCTACCTGGCCGTAGACAGCCGCCGGCAAGCCGCTTTTGGACGTGTCAGTGCCTAACTGGTAAACGGGAAGTGGTGGCTTCCACTTGAAGCAAGACATGTCTGAGTAGCACAACAGTATCGGCAAATGAGATGTATCACGTATTCAGCGTATAATGTCAGCTTGATTCTAATCTCACACGCTGACAGATCACCGCTCCAGTCTATACGTGTCTCCACTCAATATGGTTCCAAACAGATCTTCCGATCTACATCGAATGAAGTACAAGTATAGGGCGATACAGGAAACTGAGATGATATCGAACCGGTTGAGCCCTGGCGTCATCTGTAACATCGGAGGATTCGGCTCGTCGGGGATACGTCCCTATTGGGTTTTCAGGTCGTTGTAAGACATGTGATGGCGTAAACAGAGTGAAACTAATTGGCTGTGGAGGGCCCTAAGTGCAGTGGGCTAGACTGAGTACGATTTAGACCGTACTACTTGTAGTGCGAGTATCTATTATTCGACTCTCAATCAGTTGTCACCGGAGCCACCGAACTCCTTCTAATCTCATCTCTCACTCACCCACCTCGTCACGGTGCATCTCACCCGCATCTGCTGTAAGATCTGATACACGCACGACTTTGAGTAAAAAGCAAAGTGTGTCTCGAAGAGCTGTTGACAGGGTCGTCTGGCGGCACGCTGCGAGACATGTAGAGTGCATCAGATGCCAGACGAGATGTTGGATACGGTGTTTGTGTGGATTCTTACTGATTTCGAGGTCATTTTCCCAAGCTACATCGCACTCTGACGTCATACATGGCTCGTCCTATTGCTCACATCTATTACGCGAGCGTCTTCTCCTAGATCAGCAGGCTGTGTAAGTTTGGGTTTGTTAGGGAGACGTAAGAGACGGTGGCTATAGACCTCTCTACGAGTATCAGGTACATGAGAATAACTCTCTGTGACAGCTGATAGATGAATCAGCGCCGCAAACACTGAGAAAAACAAATTCTGTTGTTTCAATTATCTCAAGCTGGTTTCATTTCCTACCATCTCACCTCTCCAGAGCTATTAATAAACATTTACGCTCTCACTGCATTCTCCCACCGCACTCCACGCACTCTCCACAGGAGGAAAACTCTGTTGCGTCGTCTTTTGTCCTGTTCGAGACAGCAGACAAGACAGACACGACCGAGACACGCTTTCACGTCGCTTGGTGCAGGGCCAGCTACGGATGCGGCAGAGACAGTAAACAGAGCAGGTAGGGCGGAGCGTGCGCTGCGAGGAATGCACCAACGAATGCACCCAGAAATTCGTACGTGGAGGGCTATTTTGGTGTTCAAATATTGTTCGAACCTGTTTACAATTCCGTGAACACTTTTGCCGTTGTAAAACAAGCCAAAACCAAGTACAAGTATGATCACCACTCGTACATAAGACAATATTTTCAGACGGATCCACACAATCCCCGCGTGAAGGTGACTCTCGCACTGTACACACTCGCAATATTACCGCTAGCGACGCATCCTCCACCTCCGGTTGCAGCAACCTGCTTAAATTAGAACTGCACGCCGAACCTTGCATCGTGATGTTAGACAAGGAGATGGGAAGGGTGGTGGTGGTGATTGTGGCATCCAAACAGTTAGGACGGGTCTCATGGGCGATTTAATGACACAAACGGCTCTCGCTAGAAACACAATCACTGACTTCACCCAGTTTCACTTTCCCTTCTCCTCCCCTCTACCCCTCTCACTGCCCACTGATCGCCGGACGTAACTGTCGATCTCTAGCGGATTTTCTCGTGTAACTTTGGAAACGGGGTGTGTAAGCTCGGAGTGAACATCTTTCACGCCCTGTTCACACCGGCCCTGCATTTCGGGTCTCATATATATCGGCGAGACTTCCAGAAGGGACTTCGTTTCAAACAGGCGAAAGACGGTAGAAGGCGACTCAAGACGACAACAGACAACGCATCAAACGACTTATAAGACCCGACTGACATCTACCAGTTAATCACACACACACCCTCAACATGAAATTCTCATTGGTCCTTCTCGCCTCAGTGGCTCTGGGTCTTCCTACCACCTCGTCTTACCACTCGTCCGTCAGCCAGGTCTGGGACATTGTGGACAAGTACAGCGCTCTGGGACACGCTCAGCTCGAGAGCCGGGACGTTTCCGATCTCGACGCGGACATCAAACACAGATACCTCGTGACTTTCCGTCAGAACGCTACCCAGCAGGAGATTTCGCAGCACTTCAAGGATGTGGACCACTGGCTGAGTTCTGGAGCCGACAAGCGGGATCTGGGCTTCACTCAGGCAATCGAGGGCGCCTTCTCGTCCGTTGCGCGAAGTTCTCATGTCCTCAACTCCTTTGCTGCCTCTGATTCGTCGCCGTTTGACGGCTACTACGGCAAGTTCGACAACCAGACTGTCGCCAAGGTCGAGAGCTCCAGTATAGTCGATTCTGTCGAGTCTGACACGATCCAGACGTCGCCCAGCTTCGACGGACACACTCTTTCCAAGGAGGAGGTTGACGAAGACAAGACCGACGCTGACAAAGCGGCAGCTCTCAACGGCTTTGCTACTGTCACGCTCAACAAGCAGTTCACCAAGAACTGGGGTCTGGACCGAATCTCGCACATTGACAACGACATTCCCGAAGCTGCTGGCGGCAACTACTCGCTCATTCCCGAGATGGAGTACATCTACGGCGCCTCCAAGTACGACACCGTGGCTTATGTGCTGGACACAGGAGTCAACGTGACCAACAGCGGGTTTGGAGGACGAGCTTCCGAGCCCGTCAAGTTCATCGAGGGCGAGCCTCCCGGAGACTACTCTGGTCACGGCACTCACGTGGCTGGTATTCTGGGCTCTTCGACTTTTGGAGTGGCCAAGGACGCCAAAATCATCTCCGTCAAGGTCCTCAACATGGGAAACGCTGGTCCGACCTCTGCTGTGGTGAATGGCGTCAACTGGATCGTCCAGAACAACAACGCTACTCGAGCCGTCATCAATTACTCGGCCACCGGCCCTGTTTCCAAGGCCATGAACCAGGCGTTCGTCAAGGCCGTCGAGGCCGGTATTACGGTGGTTGTTTCGGCAGGCAA
This sequence comes from Yarrowia osloensis, assembly GCA_900519015.1. Classification (NCBI taxonomy): domain Eukaryota; kingdom Fungi; phylum Ascomycota; class Dipodascomycetes; order Dipodascales; genus Yarrowia; species Yarrowia osloensis. The sequence goes on from ULGU01000006.1 coordinate 1,153,793, forward strand.
CTTCATGAAGGACGCCTGCAACTACTCGCCGGCCAACCTGGGCTCTGTGATCGACGGAGCGATTGTTGTTGCTGCCTCGGACCAGCACGACAAGTTTGCGGTCGGCTCGTCTTGGGGCTCCAACTACGGAAGATGCGTCAACGTCTTTGCTCCGGGAACCGACATTCCCTCTCTGCACTGGAAGGACGAGAACCTGGTCTTCTTCGACTCGGGAACGTCCATGAGCGCGCCCTTCGTGTCTGGACTCGTGCTCTACCACCAGTCTCAGAGCGACAACCCTCTGTCGCCCAAGGACGTGTCTGACAAGATTGTCAACTCCAACTCCGGCCAGATTGTGAGCCCCATGCAAGATACACCCAACGGCCTCGCTTACAATGAGGCTCTGGGCCAGGCTCCTCCTCCTTCCACTACCGATCTCGCGCCCCAAATTCCTACCGGCCAGCCTCTTAATTAGATACGCGTATAGCCAACACGCCCCATATGGCCCAACACGTGAACCAGCCCCATTTTTTTTTGGAGGTATACGGATACGCCCCATCTGGCGTCACGTGACCGGCGCTTTGTGTCAGGTCCAACGTCAGGGTCTGTCGTTGCTCAGCCTCAATTTTCGAGGTCGCCGTTCGACCTTTTGATTCCCTTCATATTTAATAACATTCTTCTTAGTTACCCGAGTCTGCTGTATGGGAGACGACTCCCCCACAATAGTGCCCCATTTACATTTTTCCGTGTGTGTGTTATTTCGACGCTGCTCATTTACCCACACATGATCAAAAGCTAATTTTGGCCCGTACATAATACGGAGAAATACGAGCTTGTGGGAGGAGAGAAGGTGGGGATGTGGGGGTGGATGAATGGGAAAACCAATTCATCGTATTCCCCACAACATCACGAGTTGATTCATATAATTTATGTTCATTTCCGCTGATCCAATCGCCCAATTGACGCCCTCTCCTCCTCTTCATTACGTGAGGTTCATGCATGATTCTGCATACCCGAAACAAGGAAACAACAGACCCTCTGCCACAAGAGGAGCGACGTTTGGACGGGAAAATATGTATATATACACGATTGATCCGTCCTCTCCGGTCTCTCCGGGACGCTCGGAACCTATCGTTGATGGCCCTAGTACAAGATCCGACTCTGAGGCCTGTCATCAATGTCCCACAGCCATCTCTACCAGTATTCCATTCGCCACAACCAACGCCGTTTTCTGCCCACTGGCTACTTTCGCGAGAATCTAGCAGTCGTCACTTTGCCCGACCAGTATCGGTATCCAGGCCACACGGTTCTGCCCAGCTTTGACGAGCTGCTGTGGTCGATTCAAGAGATGCGACGCGAGGAGCTGTGTCGTCCCATTTCGCCGTCGAACCACTCGATGGCATCGTCTTATTCGACACCCAGTTCGACGCCCGACTCGTCGCCCGAAGCTCCAAGTGCACTTCCCATTCTCAACTATTCCTGGGACAAAACCCCAAGTACAGTTGACCCAGCTAGACGGAAGTACGAGACATTTGAGCAGGTTGTTGAGGCGAGCGAGGTGAAGGCACGAGCGAGGCGACAGTCCATTCAAGCAACCAAGCCGGTGTCGAAAGTGATAAAGCCAAAGCCAGCCAAGTCACGTGCAAAGAGAGTGAAGCAGAATCCAGCCACTCCACCTGAGTCAGCACAACCTCCATCTCCCGCACCATCAACTACGACCAAACCAGTCAAACCACCGCCAGAGCCAACGCTCGTCGAGCAGCTAAAGGGCCGCAGTCTGCACGAGGCCGCCCTACAGACCGCCACCGAGCGCCTATACTGCTCCAAGTGCCGCTCGTACGCGAAAAAAACCCGTTTCCCAAACGTGGTGCGGCTGGCCACGCACTTTGACGTTAAACACCGGACGTTCCGGCTCAAGATCTTTTGCGACCACGAACAGTGTCCCCGTTCCATTGTCGGATTCGCCAGCAACAAGGAGAAACACGAACACCACAAACACGCCCATGGCGAGGTGTCGGAGAGATAGAGGGGGGTATTTATTGAATGAGAGTGAGCGAAGCGAAATAACGTAGCCGACGTAGAGACTGCAACAGTAGAGGATGAAGAGGTAGCGGTAGAGAGTGTAGAGACTGTAGACGTAGAGAGTGTAGAGACTCCAGGGAGAACAGATATGGGAGCAGCAGAGAGCATAGAGAACGGCAACAGAACATTGAGAGAGGGGTATAGGTGCTTCATATACAAGTGTCAAAACGTAGAAAGAACCAGTAAAGGCCTAGACAATACCTGGGCAGTCTTTCCCTTAATCACTAACATACTTCATGGAATATGAGAAAGCAACACCTGTCTCACTTCAGAGTATGTTTTCTCTTACTGACAAGTCCAAGTAACCTTGCTAATAGAGAGCCCTAGTCGACAGTGTCTTATCATGAATACATTGTTTACCTCAAAACAGGTACAAGTACTCTCACAACTACAATCATGTGCTCCTGTGCACCTCCAACCAACACCGCTTCCCACCACACCTCCTCAATCGTCATTCATCCATTCATAACTTATCACATCTACTGAAGACCCTTAATGACCTCCTCCTGTCGCTGTTTCTGCTTGGCGTCCTCCACGCCGCCCAGCGACCGCACCTGGCCCACAATGTCCCGGGCCTTGCCGAAATACACCTCCTGCAGCTGGTTTCGCAGCTTGGACTCCACGTCTTCAACAATGCTTCCAAGATTGGCGATATGCTGAGCAGGCTCGTCCACAGCCATTTCCCGCTCCGTCTGCCGGGTCAGGTTGCCCGAGAGACCAAGCTTGGGCGACTTGGAGCCCAGATCGAGAATCACGGTGGACGTGACTCGATAGACGCCCTCGCCCCGGCTGGTCTCGACCTCAAAGACGTGGATGGAGTCCCAGGACGACGAGGGCGACGTCTTCTTGAGCAGCACCACGCCGGCAAAGTTGTTAGTATCGTCGCCCTCGCCCTGGTCCCACAGGTACACCGACGACACGCCTCCCTCGTAGTACAGGTCTCTGTAGATGTCGAACGAGTCGTTGGCGAGCACCTCGAGCTTGCGCAGAGCCGCCGAGGGCGTGGGTCCGTCTGTTGCGGGCTCGTAGTCGCCGGACCACGGAGATCGGAACGAGTCGCCGTCTCGGTTGTAGTCGCAGGTCAGATACTCCTTTTTGGTGGATTTGCACGTCTTGACACCGAGAGGCTGGTCGACGGAAGAGAGAAGATCCTCGGCGAGTTCGGGCGCAATCTTGCACAGCGAATTGAGGTTGGCGCTGACGTTTTTGGGGTCCAGTCGGCGCAAGAGAGACAGAGCGGCGTCGTATTGTTCGTCAGACTGTGTTAGCGGGATTGAGGGGGGAAATGGTAGGTGGTAGAGTCACGTGATGCTGATGTTGTCACATTATGTCACATGATGTGGGATCACTCAATTAATTGTCACCTGTTTGGATTCACTCACCATGGCGTTGTGTAGATTGTATCGTTGTGTTCTGTTGTGATGATGTTTCGATATCCGCTGCTGTTAACACCGCATGCATTAGTCGTGCGTTACTTGTGGGATTGGGCGAAGTTTATTTTGGGAGATTGGAGGTGGGGGTTGGTGTTAGGGGGCTATGGTGAGTGGAGGGGGGCAAGCATACTATTGAAACGTGGCCTTTCTAGTGATTCAATACCTCTTGTGGTCCACATCATTTCTCAATGGCCATATATATCGTACCAGACAGTGGTGTCTAACATCAAGTATCTGTCGTCTAAAGTCCCAACTGTGTGACGACGGTCCTAACTAAAATGCTACCCCCAATACAGCCCACTGATCACCTCGGTTCGATTATCGGTGGTGACATCGAACGTGCAATTTATAGAAGAAAAGCCCAATAGTCTGAATAATAAACAGTGATAGGTTTGATGAGATTAAAGCCACAAGAAAGTTGAGCTGGTTGATGAGTTCACAAGGACCCAATCACTCACCGACTCATACCGGCACGACTAAAACACCATCAACACGACTGAGACGCCAAACTTCATACCCCGGAGTTATACCTCCAGTGTCATCAGACAAAGGACAAAGAGGATAAACAGCAGTGAAGAAAAACATCACTGAAACGTCTATCATCTGACATTGAATCAGCTGTGTGTAACAGAGGTAGATTCCGTCTCAATACTATCACCGACCCCAATCACTCCACCTTCTCTTCTCTCCCTGATTCACCCCCAATCACGCCCTAACCCTATGCATTATCGTGCATGTCTCAACTGTACATGTTGGAGCAACCGACCATCTTCACCACTCTCACTAAAACAATGAAGAGACTCATTCCAACGGTAATATCGACATTGCTGGTCCTGCTGGCACTCACAACACCCGCACAGTCGGCAGGATGCAGCATATACGGCAACTGCGGCAAGAAATCGCTTTTTGGCAGCGAGCTTCCCTGTCCGACACCTCAGGACAAAGCTGGGCCATTTGAGCCGTCAAAGGAGGATCTGAAGCTGCTGGGCGAAATCTGCGGCGAGGAATGGACACATGAGAAGCTTCTTTGCTGCGATACGGCGCAGATCAAGGACCTCAAGAGCTCGTTGAAGAAGGCCGACGGTCTGATTTCGTCGTGTCCAGCTTGCAAGGCCAACTTTTACGAGTTCTTCTGCAAATTCACATGTGCGTCCGACCAGCGTGACTACGTCAATGTCACGCAACTGGGCAAATCGACAGATGGACGAGATATCGTCACCGAACTGAGCTACTACGTCAAACCAGAGTGGGCCCAGGGCTTCTACGACTCGTGCAAGGATATCAAGTTCTCCGCGACCAACGGATACGCCATGGATCTGCTCGGCGGAGGTCGACACGGCTACAAGAACTTTCTCAAGTTTCTGGGCGACGAAAAACCCATGCTTGGAGGCTCTCCCTTCCAGATCAACTTCCCTTGGCCTGAAGAGAAGGACAACAACTACCCTCCAAATGGAATCAAGCCTGTGAAGCCTGTTCTTCGGGACTGTGCGTCAGGAGCCTACAAGTGCGCCTGCAGTGACTGTGAAGGAGCGTGTCCTGATCTGCCCAATATCACTAAACACGGCGCCTGCAAAGTGGGAATTCTGCCCTGTCTCAGTTTCGCGGTGATCATCATCTACTCGGTGATTCTTCTGGGCGCCATTGCGGGCTCCTGGTTCGTTCACAGCCATAGTCTCTTCTCTGGAGCCACTGTGGAAGACCAATACATGACGTCCAGATGGTACCAAAACCCGCACGCGTCGGAAAAGTACTCCACGTACCCGATCAACCGGTTTCTGCAGTTCTGGGTGTCCCGAATCGCGCTCTTCTGTGCCTCTTATCCTGCCGTTACTATCGGCTTCACTGTCGCTCTTTCTGTTCTCATGTCTGCTGGTCTGACTCGATTCCAGGTCGAGGAGAACCCAGTGAGACTCTGGGTGTCCGAGGACTCCACCCCCTATCTTCAGAAGGAGAACTTTGACAACAACTTCGGTCCCTTTTACCGAACCGCTCAGGTCTACCTGGTAAACACTACAGGAAGCGTCGTCAACCAGGAGAATCTGGCGTGGTGGCAGGGAGTGGAGGAACAGATGACCAATTTGCAGGTCGACGGCACCACGTTCGACGACTTTTGTCTGAAACCCACTAACGACGCCTGTGTCATCCAGAGCTACACTCAGTATGGAATCAACCTCAACTCTCCAGACTGGGCCACTCAGCTGCAGACGTGCACTTCTTCCGCTGTCCAGTGCCTACCTCCCTTTGGACAGCCTCTCAACATGAACCTGCTGTTTGGAGGCTACAACGAGACGTCCCGTGATCCTCTTTCTGCTCAGGCTCTCGTCATCACTCTCGTTGGAGAGGGATATCTTGAAGACGACCCTCAGGAAGCCCGGGCTCAAAAGTGGGAAAAGGGGCTCATTGACGTGCTTCTGGATGTCCAGAAGGAAGCTGAGAGCCGAGGTTTGCAGCTCTCCTTCTCCACCGAAGCCTCTCTGACAGAAGAGCTCAACAAGAGCACCAACACAGATGTCAAGATTGTCGTCATCTCGTACTTGGTCATGTTCTTGTACGCGTCCATGGCGCTTGGAGGAGGCTCTGGAAAGGCCAAGTTTGGTCTCGGACTGTGCGGTATCATTATCGTGCTTCTCTCCGTGGCTGCCTCGGCAGGTATCTGTGCTGCTCTGGGAATCAAGGCCACACTCATTATCGCCGAGGTCATTCCCTTCCTGGTTCTTGCTGTCGGTGTGGACAACATCTTCCTTCTCTGCCACGAAATGGATGCCGCCAATATCGCCTATCCCAACGATAGTGTCGATTCTCGAGTGTCCAAGGCCGTGGGACGAATCGGACCTAGTATCGTCATCTCTGCAGTCACCGAGACGCTGGCGTTTGGACTTGCTGCGACCGTGAAAATGCCCGCAGTGCGGAACTTTGCCATTTACGCTGCTGGAGCCGTGTTTATCAACGCCATTCTGCAGCTGACGATTTTTGTGTCGGTCATGGCTCTCGATCAGCGACGTCAGACTGCTCCCATCCAGCTTGCTGACTCCTACGATCTCGACTTCAACATCTTGGAGCACCGAGAAAACCTTTTTTCCAGACTCATTCGACGGTACTACGCTCCTTTCCTTCTCAAGAAGAAGACCAAGAAGATTGTGCTGGCTGTGTTTGGAACTTGGGCTGCCGTCTCTCTGATCTTATGGCCCATGTTGAAACTGGGTCTCGATCAACGACTTGCTGTTCCTTCAGACTCGTACCTGGTGCAGTACTTTGACGACATCTACGACTACCTCAATGTCGGTCCTCCAGTCTACTTTGTCGTGGCTGGTCTCAACGCCACCAGTCGAGAAGGTCAGCAGTCTCTGTGTGGAACCTTCACTACTTGCGAGGACTACTCTTTGGTCAACATTGTGGAGCAGGAGAGAAAGCGTCCGGAGCTGTCTTACATTGGTGAGCCAGCATCTTCCTGGATCGACGACTACCTCAAGTGGCTGAATCCCGATCTTGACGAATGTTGTCGAGTCAAAAAGACCGATAAGGACGTTGCTTGTCCTCCTCGAGCTTCTCCCCGAGCCTGCAACGTTTGTTTCAAAGACAGAGACCCCGCCTGGAACATTTCCATGTCTGGTCTGCCGCAGGGACCCGAGTTCATGCACTACTTTGATTTCTGGATCGATGCTCCTTCCGACCCTTGTCCTCTTGGCGGCAAGGCTCCCTACAGTGATGCCGTTGTCCACGATAGCGACGACGTTCTCACGTCTCATTTCAGATCGTTCCACACGCCTCTCCGGTCGCAGAAGGACTTCATCAACGCGCTAGCCAGTGCCAAGCGGATTTCCAAGGACATTGAGAAGACTGTGGGAGGCACTGAGGGCTCTGTTTACGCCTACTCGCCATTCTACATTTTCTTTGACCAGTACTCGTACATCATCAAGCAGGCGTTTGCTCTGATTGGAGGAGTACTTGCGGCTGTTTTGGTTCTTCTGGCTGTCATTATGGGCTCTCTGAAGACGTCTTTTACTGTGGTGCTCACCGTGACGCTCATGCTGGTGAACATTGTGGGTTTCATGGCCATTTGGAACGTGAATCTCAACGCCATTTCTCTCGTCAATCTCGTTATTTGCGTTGGACTCGGCGTGGAGTTTTGCGTGCATCTGGCACGTGCATTCACCACAGTCTCAGCCAACTCCTCGCACATTCGAATGTCTCCCACCAAGAACACTCGTACGTTCGAGGCTCTGGTGGGAGTGGGAGGCTCTGTTTTTGGCGGCATTGCCATGACCAAGTTTCTGGGCGTGTTTGTGCTGGCCTTCACTCGGTCCAAGATCTTCGAAGTCTACTACTTCCGAGTGTGGTTGGCACTGGTTATTGTGGCCACCACTCACTCTCTCATTTTGCTGCCCGTATTGCTCACTTATATTGGAGGCAAGGGATACGTTTATGACGACGGGGAGCAGGACTTGGAGGGAGAGCTGGCCAGTCGGTTCTTGTCTTCCTACGACAACGACACCGAAGAGGAGGACTAACTTATAGATTGATACGATTGATGAATGTACGGTGTCAGTAGATTAGCCGCGGTGCATGTAGCTTGGACATTAGTTTGGTGTGCGAGTACGGAGTAGTTCGGTGCGTGCATGTACCGAGGGAGGTGCGAAGAGATTTCAGCGTACCGGTAGTGCAACTGATATGATGCAGTTGAGTCAAATATAGATATACAAGAACATAGTTTTATAGAACTGGTCTAGAATGAAATTCTGAGGTTTGGAGAAATGCTGAAGTTGTTTTTTTTTAAAAGACAACTCGTTATGTTTTTAAAGAAAGAGGCTGAGCCGACTAATGCAACACTGCTGGTGCTGCTCGTATTAGTGAATCGTTGCAGCTTCCACTGAAAACGCTAATGCACGTCTAGATCGTGTTTTTCCGCGTTTAAAATAACTGCTTTTTAGCCAGCTTTTATCGTCGAATGGTGAGCTGGAAAGGAAAAGATGAGTTCCATGAAGACATCTAAGATGGTTACACGAGTACGGGCAAAATTTAATATGCTTCAGTAGAGGTAATAACAAACGGTTCACCAATGGGACCCAGTGAAACATGACCTGCAGAGAAGAAGCTAACAGCGCTTACGGTAGGAAATACGCTGATTGGCGCAAACAGGGGTGGTGCGGATTTTCCTGTGCATGGGGTTAAGAATTTTAAGGTCGCGCGAAGTATGCAAGTAAATAGCCCAACCAAGGGAAACGATGCAGAGCGGAAGTGCGGAGGAAAATGACGGGCAGAAAAGGGCAATGTTACCCAACAGCACAGTCAGCGGGTTACTAATAATGTCTCAGAAAAGGCTCAGCATTATGAAGCGAATCAATCATAAATCAGTCAACACCCTTTGACTAAACTAAACCGTACAAAAATCAGTTCAACGACTTACAACCACTTCCTCAATCTGCAATACCCTGCCGTAGATACCTACAAGTACGATACCACAGACCCTGCCGAAAAACACCCGCCAGTGTACAAGTACAAGGCTGAAGCACCGGCTAAACCTGCCTGGAATGTCGTCACTATTTTTCACACTCAACGACCACAGTAAGCTACTGCACGAGTAGTGTGAATGGTGGCACTAGAAGCGCGTACGACGATATACGGAAGAAACTAGACCAGACTGCTGCAGGCAAACAGGCAGAAAGCTGACATGGAACTGTACGAGTGAAGAGTCTAGACTGGACCGGTGCAAATTACATATACCAAAGGGCGGCATGTCTGGAAACTCCATACCAAAATGCTGCTTCGCCATTTCATTTCGATTATCTCGCTGGCTGCTTTCGCCGTGGCTGCGGGAGTCCTGACCAACCCAATCACCGGAATCAAGGCCCAGCTTACCAACAATGTTAAAGGCCCAGGATACGCCTGGGACACGTGGGAGGTTGTGGTGAACTTCATGTTCAGCAAGTCGACTTCGAAGATTGTCCGGGGAGGAGACTACTTCGAGTTCACTCTTGTGGGCAACCAGCTCAACCCCCACGGCCCCAAAGACAAGGTCCCCGTCAAATACGACTTTTACATTGAGAACGACGACCGGGTGAAACTGTTCCACGTGACAACTCTTGGAGATTCTTACACCTTTCAAGCCACTGCCACCGAGGTTTTCGACAACCCCTCGATGGAGATTGTGCAGCTCACGGGAAACTTCACCATCGAGTTTCTCGTGAAGCCCGACTCGCGTGCGGGAGAGATGGAGCTGAAAATGAGCCCCTGGTCCGACACCATCACCATTGCGGAACCTGTCAAGGCTGACGCTGCCTCCAGACCCATCTTCCACAAGTTTGAGCGAGTCGGAGAAGACGTCTACACGGATCTGTACTCGTACTTCCACAAGAACCAAGCCAAGGAGGACCTCAAGTTCCGCACGTGGGAGGTCATTGAGGGCTTCGAGTTTGAGTCTTTGTCTGACCATCCCTGGGGCATGAACGAGTCCTACTACTTTGACAGAAACACGCGCGAGGACAAGAGCCAGGGATCTCCTCTTGATGCTGATGCTGGGGAGAGTCGTGTGAGCTCCTCTACGTTCAGCACTCAGCTTCTGGGCTCAAAGCTGCCAGTTCTGGGCAAGACTGTCACGGGACTCTTTCAGTCTGCAGTCGGCAGAATGTCTGGAAAGGACGCCAGTGCGTGTTGGTGGAACACGGACAACTACCGGTCCGCTAAGAACAGATCTCCGCAGAAGATTTGTCTCCAGCAAGGCCACGGTCCTCACGGTCTTCCTAACGGCCATGGTTGGGCCAATCTCAGGACTATCATGCATCCTCTGTACACCGAGACTTACACCGGTCACGTTGCTGGCTCTGTGACTCTCATGGACGCGGACAACACTCTCTACGAACGACTTACTGTTGCTCCGGAGAGCACTGTGACTGTGGGTGGTCATACTGCTGGCGCTGAGTTCTTCGAGTCCAACGGTGTTGTCCTTGAACGAGTCACTGAGACTCCTGCTTTCACGTCGACAGTGGGAGGTCATGAGGAGGGATCTGCTTTTCTGACTAACGACGAGCACGTCATCTTCGAGCAAGTGACTGCGACTCCAGCCTTCACGTCGACCGTTGCAGGCTACGAGGCGGGATCTGAGTTCCTCACTGTCGACGGTGTCATCTACGAGCAGATCACCATGACTCCTGAATACGTCTCGACCGTTGCAGGACACTCAGCGGGCACAGATCTGGTCAAGGACTCCGACGGCAACCTCTACGAACGTGTCACTGCCACTCCTGCGTTCACTACGACGGTTCCGGGCCACTCTGCGGGATCTGAGCTGCTGACACTCGACGGTGTCTTCTACGAGCAGGTTTTCATCACTCCCGAGTTCACCACCACCGTCACTGCTCACGAAGGTGGCTCTGAGTTCTTCACCGTCGACGGAGTGCTTCACGAGAGAGTCACAGCTACTCCGGAGTTTACTTCCACTGTTCCGGGTCATGTTGCTGGCTCGATCTTCACAACTGATCCAGATGGTCACATTTACGAAGAGGTTGCCGTCACTCCAGCCTATACTTCTACTGTTCCGGGACACCAAGATGGCTCTGCTTTTCTCCAGGACTCCAGTGGCAAGCTGTATGAGGTCGTTACCGCCACTCCAGTGAGCACTGTTACTGTTCCTGGACACTCGCAAGGCTCCGAGTTCTTGTCTGCTGGTGGCGACTTTGTCGAACGAGTCACCATCACTCCTCAGTTCACCTCTGCTGTCACAGGTCATTCTGCTGGAAGTGTCTTCTTGACTGACGAGGGAGATGTGCTCTACGAACAGGTGACTGTGACTCCTGCGTACACATCTACTGTGGCTGGCAATGTTGCTGGATCTTCGTTCACCACTGACTCTGTCGGCAACATCTACGAGCAGATTGTGGCTACTCCTGTCTACACTGTGACTGTTCCTGGACCTTCTGGAGGGTCTCAGTTTCTTGGAGACTCCAGCGGCAAGTTGTTTGAGCAGGTGACTGTCACTCCTGCTTCTACGACTACCGTTCCAGGACACAAGGCCGGCACCCAGTACCTGTTTGGAGATGGAGAGTTTGTTGAGAGGATCACAGTCACTCCGGAGTTGACGTCTTTTGTCACGGGCCATGTTGGGGGTTCTGAGTTTGTGACTGCCGGTGGGGTGCTTTTTGAGCGGGTGACTCTCACTCCAGCTTACACTTCTACTGTTCCCGGTCATGTTGCTTCGTCGGAGTTCACCACGGACGCTTTTGGCAACATTTACGAGCGTGTCGTCCGTCCTGCTGTATTCACCTCAACTGTTCCGGGACACAAAGTTGGAGCTGAGTTCCTGGAAGACTCCCTTGGCAATCTCTACGAGCAAGTCACTGCGACTCCTGTGAGCACAGTGACTGTTGCTGGGCACGAGGCTGGATATCGGTTTGTTTCCGAGGCTGGTAAGTTTGTCGAGGAGATGACCGTCACTCCAGCCTTCACTGTCACCGTCACTGGCCCCGAGACTGGTGCTGCTTTTGTGACTGACGATCGTGTTCTTTATGAGCAAGTGACCGTTGCTCCTGCCACTACTACCACGGTTGCAGGGCACGAGGAGGGCTCTGAGTATGTGGAGGTTGACGGCGTCATTGTTGAGCGGATTACTGCGACCCCGGCTTTTGTTTCCACCGTCACTGGTCATTCTGCAGGCTCTGTGTTCTCCACCAGAGACGACGGCGTGATTTACGAGGTGGTTACAGTCACTCCTGTCTATGCAGCTACGGTAACTGGTCACGTGGGAGGGTCTCAGTTTCTTGAGGACTCTCATGGTGCCGTTTTCGAGCAGTTCACTGTCACTCCTGAGTTCACAGCTACGGTTGGAGGTCATACTGCTGGCTCTGAGTTTGTGGAGGACTCCGAGGGTGTCGTTTTTGAACGTGTCACGGTCGCTCCGGCTTTCACAGCTACCGTCACTGCTCACGAGGGTGGCTCTGAGTTCTCAACTCGGGATGATGGTGTCATTTACGAGGTTACCACCGTGACTCCAGCTTACACTGCCACTATCACTGGACATGTTGGAGGCAGTGAATTTGTCGAGGATGTTGATGGCAAGGTCGTTGAGCGAGTTACCGTGGCTCCCTCATACACGACTTCTGTTGCTGGACATCTTGCTGGCTCCGAGTTTGTGGAAGACTCGGAGGGTGTTATCGTGGAGCGTGTGACTGTGTCTCCCGAGTTCACTTCTACCGCTACTGGATCTGTTGGAGGCTCTGAGTTTTCTCTGAGGCCCGATGGTGTTCTGTTCGAGGTAACCACTGCCACTCCTGTCTACACTGTCACTGCTACTGGTCATGTTGGTGGTATCGAGTACTCTCAGGACTCTCAGGGTGAAATCTTTGAGCAGCTGACTGTGACGCCCGAGTTCGCCACTACTGTTGTTGGTCACAGTGCTGGTTCCGAGTTTGTCAACGGTCCTGACGGTGTCATTTTCGAGAGAGTGACTGTTGCTCCAGCTTTCACGACGTCGGTTGTGGGTCATACAGCCGGCTCTGAGTACATCGAGGGTCCTGACGGTGTGGTCTTTGAGCGTGCTACTTTCACTCCCGCTTCGACGAGTACAGCTACCGGGCACGTTGCTGGATCGGAGTTTGTCAAAGGTCCTGATGGTGTTGTCTTTGAGCGTGTGACCGTGACTCCGGAGTTCACTACTACTGTTATTGGCCATACAGCCGGTTCCGAGTTTGTGGAAGGGTCTGACGGGGTCTTCGAGCGAGTCACTGTGGCTCCAGTTTCTACAGCTACAGTTGTTGGTCACACTGGAGGTTCTGAGTTTGTGGAGGGTCCCGATGGTGCTGTTTTCGAGCGTGTGACACTCACTCCTTCTTTCACTACCTCAGTTGTTGGTCACACTGCGGGTTCTGAGTTTGTGGAGATTGATGGGGTCGTCTTTGAGAGGGTGACTGAGGCTCCAGCGTTCACCACTTCTGTTGTTGGCCCTGCTTCTGGTTCTGAGTTCGTTGTGGGTCCTGACGGAGTCATCTTTGAGCAAGTGACTGTTGCTCCTGGCTTTACCACTACAGTTACTGGGCGTGTGGGTGGCTCTGAGTTCACGATAGGAGTCGACGGTGTCCTCTACGAGATCACCACTGCTACTCCGAGCTACACCGTGACTGCTACGGGCCATGTTGGTGGTTCAGAGTACCTGGAGGACTCGGAGGGGGTCATTTTCGAACAGTTCACAATCACTCCTGCATTCACCACCTCAGTTGTCGGTCATTCAGCGGGCTCGGAGTTTGTCGAAGACGCTGATGGAGTCGTCGTTGAACGTGTCACTGTGGCTCCTGCTTTCACGAGCACTGTTACTGGCAATGAGGGAGGCTCTGAGTTCTCCGTGAATTCCGACGGTGTGGTCTACGAGGTTACCATGGCTACTCCAGCCTACACTGCTACTGTCACAGCTCACGTGGGTGGCTCTGCGTTCTTGGAGGACTCGGAGGGAGTCATTTTCGAAGAGATTACAGTCACTCCGGCTTTTTTCTCCACGGTTGTTGGTCATTTCGCTGGCTCCGAGTTTGTGGAAGACTCGGAGGGTGTTGTTTTTGAGCGAGTGACTGTGGCTCCTGCTTCCACTACTACAGTCGTTGGTCACGTTTCTGGTTCAGAGTTTGTGGAGGACTCTGATGGTGCTATCGTTGTGCGGGTGACTATCGCTCCAGCTTACACTGTGACTATTCCGGGACGTGAAGCTGGTTCTCGTTACTTGACCGACTCTCATCATGGGGTCTACGAGCAGGTTGTCGTCACTCCTGTATCCACGACCACTGTTGCAGGCCACCAGGAAGGCACCGGGACCTACTTGGACTTCTATGGCGAGTTCTACGAGAAGGTGACGGCTACACCTGTTTACACGGCGACGGTGGATGGCCTGAGACCGGGCACTGAGCTGCTGACTGACTCACGAGGTGTCATTTTTGAGCAGGTCACTGCTTCTCCTGAGGTGCTTGTTGAGGTTCCGTCTGCTGATGCAGTGTCTTCCAGCTCTAGCTCCAGCTCTAGCTCCAGCTCTAGCTCCAGCTCTAGCTCCAGCTCTAGCTCCAGCTCTAGCTCCAGCTCTAGCTCCAGCTCTAGCTCCAGCTCTAGCTCCAGCTCTAGCTCCAGCTCTAGCTCCAGCTCTAGCTCCAGCTCTAGCTCCAGCTCTAGCTCCAGCTCTAGCTCCAGCTCTAGCTCCAGCTCTAGCTCCAGCTCTAGCTCCAGCTCTAGCTCCAGCTCTAGCTCCAGCTCTAGCTCCAGCTCTAGCTCCAGCTCTAGCTCCAGCTCTAGCTCCAGCTCTAGCTCCAGCTCTAGCTCCAGCTCTAGCTCCAGCTCTAGCTCCAGCTCTAGCTCCAGCTCTAGCTCCAGCTCTAGCTCCAGCTCTAGCTCCAGCTCTAGCTCCAGCTCTAGCTCCAGCTCTAGCTCCAGCTCTAGCTCCAGCTCTAGCTCCAGCTCTAGCTCCAGCTCTAGCTCCAGCTCTAGCTCCAGCTCTAGCTCCAGCTCTAGCTCCAGCTCTAGCTCCAGCTCTAGCTCCAGCTCTAGCTCCAGCTCTAGCTCCAGCTCTAGCTCCAGCTCTAGCTCCAGCTCTAGCTCCAGCTCTAGCTCCAGCTCTAGCTCCAGCTCTAGCTCCAGCTCTAGCTCCAGCTCTAGCTCCAGCTCTAGCTCCAGCTCTAGCTCCAGCTCTAGCTCCAGCTCTAGCTCCAGCTCTAGCTCCAGCTCTAGCTCCAGCTCTAGCTCTACTTCCAGCTCTTCCAGCTATTTCAGCTCTTCCAGCTCTTCCAGCTCTTCGATTTCTAGCTCAGTGTCAAACTCTTCAGCCTCCAGCACTGTGGCTTCATCGACCTCTTCATCGACCTCTGACATCTCCTCGTCTTCGGCTTACTCGACGTCTGTGTCTTCAACACTTTCTTCCAGTACCTTGTCGGTAGAGACTGCTTCTTCCAACAGTAGCTCCGTGAGTTCCAGCAGTGTTGATATGAGTTCTAACAGTGTTGATATGAGCTCCAGCACTGCCTCTGTGAGCTCTAGCAGTTTTGATGTGAGCCCCAGCAATGTTGCAGCGAGTGCTATCAGTGCCTCTACGGGCTCTAGCGCGTCTGCCTCTTCTTCTGCGTCCACATCTTCGTCTTCTTCGTCTATGGACGTCTCGAGCAGATCAACCAGCTCTTCCGCTTCTGTCTCTGCAAACCTCACCAGTGGAGCTGCTCCGTCTCGAACTCCCTTCGGTAGCTTCCCCTTCCGCAATGCTTCTATGACTTCGATTGAGAGTGCCTCTTCTTCAGTTGCCTCATCTTCAGTTGCTTCTTCTTCGGCTGCTTCTTCTTCAGTTGCTTCTTCCCCAGTTGGTGTCACTTCGATTGGTAGTTCTTCAGCTGAAGTCTCTTCTTCATTTGCCGCTGACTCTTCAGTTGGTATCTCTTCTACTGCTGTCTCCTCTTCAGCCGAGAGTGGTACAACTATTCCCTCTCCTTCTGCTTCCTCATCGGCTTCAACTCTTGTCAGCAGCCGTGTTTCGTCTGCTATTGTCGGTGACGTCGTTTCCAGTGTAGCAACTGATCAGTCGAGCAGATCTGGCCGTGTCGGAGAGGACGCTGGAAGCTCTGGTGTTACTCCCTTTGAGAATGGTGCAGTTGGTGGAGACGGTGAGGTGTCCGATGGTGTGAATGGCTCTGAGAATGAGTTTGCTGGATTGGAGGATTTTGGTGAACACGGTGGAGTTTCAGACGGAGGATCTGGCGTTGATGGTGGCTCAGATGGAGGATCTGACGGTGATTTGGACAGTTCAGGCGGTGAGATCGGATCTGTGGGTACCTCTGGTGACAGTGCTGCCGAGGGTGTCTCCAATGCCCCGGTGTTCTCGAGACCTGGTGGGAACGGATCTGATTTAGGAGCAAATGAGCCCTCTGCAAGTGGTACTCACAACTCCTTCCCCAACAGTGCTTCTTCTCATTCGACAGGAGCTCTGATGGCGCTCACCTTCCTGACCATGTTTGTTTAGATTTGTTGATTGGTGGTTTGAAAATGTTAATGGAATGAATTGTATTGTAATTGTGATTGAGGTTGTACTGTAGTTGTATTGGTGTTTGTAGTCTTTCCCTCTTCAGCTGATGTGTATGTTCAACTGTGGGAGCACAGTGTGCGATACAGTAATTGGTCTTTTTAGGTGTAGCCAGCGCTCTCAAGAGCCGCCCCTAAAACAATGGCAATCTCTAGAGCTGAAATTTACTATGGTGGAGGTGAGTAAAACAATTACTAAGTCTCTCGTTGATTCCTGCTGTTTCCATTGCGACTAATGAGCGACCCTCTTGAAGTACAGTACTTTTTTCTCTGAAATATGATGTCTGGTCTTCTTTGGCACTCGAACACCCCCTCTGCGAGCCACCCCCTTGACGAGCCAAATGCATCCATCTCAAGAACTCCCAACTGCTATAGCTGAGCGCTCCACAATGTCAGTCGTGCTGGTTGGGAGTTTTCTGAGCTTTTTTGAGATTCTGTCAACTAGCTCACGGAGGTTGTGGCACGTGAAGGGGTGCTTGATCAACCAGTGATTGAAATCAAAGACGTTTTTAGTCTCTGTCGTTTACAGATTCAATCAATTCCTCTGGATCTTTGATTGCCAGTAAACTCCACAGCATTCTTTTTGACCTTGAAATTGAAGACAAGCGGATGATGGGACTGTCGTTAATTTGATTGGGAACGATGAAGACAACACGACGCTCCAAAGAGCCCCCCAACTTGCAAAGATCTCGTCGGCCGCTCTTCGCTTTTTGTACGCTTTTTCATTTTACCCCATTTTCCCCAGTTATGTTTCAGTTTTGTTTCATTTTTGTATCATTTCTGTATCATTTTTTTCTCCCCCCCTCATTTCAACCACCTGTTGCACGCACACCTCATCTCATCTCACCCATCACCCCCTTGTTCACTTTAGCTTCCGATTTGCGGCCATCTTAAATTCCAGAAGAAAGTCAAACCTACAAGTTCGTGGCGTAGATCGTGTTCAGGGGAAGGCGACCAGGACGCTGTATGTTCGTGTTCCGACGTGGAAAACACGTTTTCTCACTCCCCGGTGGCTCTCAAACTCGTATTAATTTCCCCCGTGGCTCAATCGCGTTACCCCGCTCAAATGCTGCCCTGGCACACGCAGCCCCCTATTCTCGGCAGCCCCATGTGTCCGTAGCTTCTGACCCCTGACAAATGGGGCCATGCCGGTGAACTACTTATAGAGCCTTGGAGCTAGGGCCCGAGAGGTGGTTTTCACTCCACATTTCACACCACACTAACACAAATCACGCCACGCTAACATGTGCGAAACGTGCCATCACAGACAGCTGGACTCGAGGTTCCTGCCGCCACAACGATGTCTGCTGTGCCAGAAGCTGATTGACGGCTGTCAGTATCGCCGCCATCTGATAGCGTGCAACCAAAAACTGCGTCAGATTGAAAACGAGGCGATTCGCAGCAGGCATAAGGAAGAGCTGCCGAGTCGCACTTATGAAGATCAGACGCATAGGTCCAATTACGAGGGAGAGTATGGAGTGGCTATTTAGGGGAAGAGGCGGTGGAAGGATAGAAGTTCGTTGGAGGACTAAGACAGACACATTTCAGTTCTACCCGGAAAGGCTCGGCCGGAAGGGCTCGGCCGAAGGGGCTCGGTTTCATATACATTTAATTCATTGGGTATTTATAGATAAAAAAAGAGTGGTTGGGGGAAGACCGGAGGGAGAAACAGCATGTCGTCATACGGGAACGTCATGAGGTGCAGAATCGGTACATTATCGGAGGTAAAGATAGCTGTAATTAGCATCATTGGAATCAGCGGAAGATTCTTAATGGAGCTGTGCAATTTATGTTGAAAATGGCCCCGCTAATAATATCCCAGAGACAGTCAACCCAAACATCTGCAGTCACGCTGAGTGCCAAAAAGGAGTGGTTCTGTTTATACATGAAATTAAACTGAGAACAATGCGGTCATGAGTTACTTAAGGCTTTGTCATCTGATGCGAGTGCGCGGAGTGTCGATGTTGAAGCACGAAATGAAAGCCTGGCGGTTTTAACCAACAGGTACTAAGTTTACTTGGGAGAGGCCATGAATATAGTTGACGTGAGCAACGATCTACTTACCGGCAATGGTAGCCCCCTTTTATATATAACAAACATGATCAACAAACTACAGCAGACAACATGTCTTCACTCAACATCCATTACAACTAAATACTAGACTACGGATAATGATCCGGACCGGGTCCAAAGTAGCCGACATCTGGAAGAGGAGGAGGAGGAACTCCGTTATAGTCCAGCCCCTCGGCAATGACGTTATTGCCCCACCACGAAATGCTCTTGTCGTTGTACTGGACCGCAAAGAAGATGACGATGCCACTGAGAGCAACGCCCGTGTCCATAGCAGCCGAGAAAACGTAGGCGTACTTTCTCCACCATGCCAGGAACCGGTTCTTGATGTATCCGTTGAACAGCAGAGCCACATAGAGCCCTCCAGTGAAGTAGCTCAAGTTAGTGGGAGCCCAACCGGAGATGAAGGAGTTGACAATGAGAAGGGGGTTCACGTAGAGCAGCATTCGCTGGATCTTGACAATCTGGCGGGCTTTGGCAGGGTACTTTTTCACCAGCAGGTTTGGAATGAGATACTGAGCAGCCCAGAAACACACACCCAGACCTGCTCCCAGCAGAAACATCCACTTGAGAGCGGGATACTGGTGGTCAAAGATTCGCTTCGGGCCAATGACTCCCCAGATGACGGAAGCCGAGAAAAAGGTATTTGCGCCGGGACACGTGAATTTCATCTTGTTATGGGGGTCGCAAATGTCCTTGACGTCGTGCATCTGGAACTGCAGGACTCCGAGACAAACCAGCCCGTTGACCATAGTGGCCCACAGCTGCAAAGCAAAGATGCTGCGGGGAGGCAAGTGGGCGTAGTGGGTGAGTTTCTGGTCGCTGGCGTAGCTCTGAGCCTGGTCTGCAATCTGGACGGAGAGAGCTTTGGCTGTGTTGAGAGCCTGGAACTTGCCAGGGAGAGCGTAGCCTACAATGAGCTCGGCCAGCACGTTGAGAGTCAGGGGGACTCCAGTCAGAGACATAAAGATGGTGAACGGAAAGAGGAAGATGACCACCAGTCCCAGACACAGAACAATGACCCACACTGGGGTGTCTGTGGGCCAGTGTTCGACCAGAGCAATAGACAGGCCGAACATGACGAGCAGAATGCAGTAGAACCACCAGTCCGGAACCTCCTTGTGTTTCCGCTGCATCCGAGAAAAGGGGTCTTCGATTCCCTCAAAGTTGGATCGGTGAATGTACCGCAGCGACTTCCAGGTGTCTCGAAGAGCCACTCCCATGGTCTCGTAATGGCAGAGAATTGAGTAGATGAAGGACATGGGGTACAAGGCGAAGAAAGAGCCGTAAGTGACGAGGTTGGCGGCCGTGTAGTATGGAGGAGAGTACTTTTTGTACTTTTCTTCATCAAACATGAAATTCGTCAGAATCTTCTTCACCTGAAATGGGTTGCCAGTGTTGTCGAACAGAATGTTGGTGTTGATGGGGAGCCAGCGGGTGTAGTTGTTGTTGGTGTAGTAGATGGCCATGATGATGAAGCCGGACACAAACACGCCGCCCACAAGGTTGATGGAGGTGTACAGAGGCAGGAGAATGGGCGAGAATTGCATGGCAATCATGTTCCAGTCAAATGTCGGAATCGGGTTGTATCCCATGCCTCCAACCGAGCCCGTGACAATGGCCAGATTGGCGTTGTTTGGTGCGATCCAAGTCATCCAGTTCCAGGTGGATAGAGCCTGCCACAGGTAGTTGGGCACCCAGAAGTAGAGAAAGGATGCGACGAAAACCGCAAAAAAGAAGTGGTATCTGCTAATGGTCCATCCGTTGATGGACTCCTTTCGGTTGGGAGCCAGAAGAGCCTTGTTGACGGCAAGAGTAGGCAGAATGGTGGGCCACATGGACATGACAGGGTAGACGGCGACTCTTCGGAGCAGGCCAGCCAGCCCAAAACCCATGAACTGCGTCACCAGCATCAGAAGAAACCCGTATCCAAACCCTCCCGCCCAGGGCTGGTTGTAGTACATGGGCATGTACTGCACAAAGATGTTCCAGCCCACGTAAGGAACTCCGGCAGTACAGTTGACCATGATGGTAGCCAGCAGCTGCTCCTTTTGAGACCATCGGCCTGGATTGAGGGTGTATCTCGTCCCTCTAAAGGTGAAGCCCCAGTCGGGAAGACAGTACTGAAGCAGTCTTCCGGAAGGGTAGAGCAACAGCTGGACCACGGAAGCACTCAGACCGATACTGGGGAGTCGGGGGTTGAAGAACTGGTTGACAAAGGCAGCCACACCGACCCAGATGGTGCCCAGAACAATCACTCGCCAGGTCATCACCGTAGAGTCAACGTCGTCGATGGGGTCAGTGACTGCCCGGACCTCGGGGTAAGGAGACCACCAGTAGAAAAGAGTGGCCCAGTACTTGAGCAGCATGACTCGTTCGACAGGATCAGTGTATGATCGGTCACCATCTTCCTTTTCGTCAGCATACCCAGTACCATTCTGGGCGTCCAACAAGTCGGTGAGCTGATCTTTGTAGGAGTCCCTGAAGTTAGGGTCGACCCTGTGGGTGTGAAGGGCCTTGGTGCAGATATCAACAGCCTCGGTCTCGGTCATCTCAGAGAACTTTTCGGCCATGAAAACCACATCGGCAGGATAAGTTCCGTCAACGTCGTTAGGAGGAATACCAAGCTGTTGAGCAATCCAGTCGACAACTTGAGGCTTGACTTCACTGGCGTCGACTTCACTGACATCGTGAATCTCGCCAATACCGGTATCCTTTTCTTCCGCGGCAATTGGTTCCTTTTTTTCAAAAGACATGACTAGAGAGAAGAGTCGTCAGAGAGTGGTTGAGGATGGTTTTTCAGTCAATCCAGACACAAGAATATATAACACATATTCTCGTGCCAGCCCCATTGCAATCTCGGCCATACCTCTCATTGAAGCTGTATGTATTAACGGAAAGTCTATGAAGAATACGATTTAAAACCCCGACGTTTTTAGAACTTTCGGTGCCTTGCGAGATAAGCTGTTTGGTCGGGGGTATTTATTTAAAAATCAGAAAGAATGTATTGTTGCCATTGTAACTTGAGCAATCCAGCAACAGCAGTTAGTGTTCGGGATCAAAATACACCTCCCACTACAATTGGAACCCTTCAATCATGTTCGCCAAGAGCGCTAGAGACGCCAAGCCATCGCCATGCATACTATCGGAACCTAATAGAGTGCCGTACGAGTTTGTTTTGGTTCATAAACGAATGCGTAATCGGCCGAAGGTTCTGCCTATACTGGTGGCATCAGTCGTCACGGCAGGGTGATATCACCAAGATCAGCGCTTGGTGTACAATAGCAATGTCCTGTATTCTGGCAATTGGAGTATGAGTCGCACTCAGACTGGACTACATACTGCACTGTACTGCAGGCTGGAGGTAACTTGTCACACCTTTAACTGTCGTTATTGATTCATTTCAGGAGACTAGAGCCGTACACACGCCAGAGCGGTCTTCTCTATCAATCTATAAACTACAGAGCAGCCACTAGGCGTGGCACAGGTAACATGACCTCTAGATGTCTGAGCTTCCTGTTGCGTCAACGGCTGCAGAAGTCTACGAGTGGCTTGAAGGTGAGCTAATACCGACCTGAACTTGATTTTCAAGTCCGGCTATTGTAGACGTGGACCACTTTTATCTCAATATGTTTGTCAGGTGCTGTGCTCTACTCACGGGTGAGTCTACCAGGTACACTCTCTTCACGTCAGAACAGCAACCACACTGTTGACAGCAGAGCAGCCACACTGACCGATCAGAGCCCAGATCACTAAAGGAGCCGTTCACTCGAGCGCTCAAACCACCTTGTCTAAGCTTCGTTCGGCCGTAGATGCACCGCGCACGGCACGATCTGCACCAAGCAGCAGGCGCGGATTCTACACCAAGCAGCAGGCACGGATTCTACACCACGAGTTTACCATGAGGCATCGAAGGTTCCGCCTTGCAATGCTCTTTCCGCCGTTCTCTTATCTTGGACTCAGATCGGAGACTTGTTAGTGCCGTGTATAACACAGGCAGTTGAGGTAACCCTTCCATGCGTTCCTCTGGTGTTCGATAATGAAAAGAAGAACCATCTGAGGTCCAGTCGAGGCAAGTGTTGATGAAGGCAAAAAGATGACCACTCGCCGTCGCGAGTGGAAAAAGATTACAGCACCCAGGATTCTCGTATGGTCTCCCACTACAATACTAACTAGGCTCTCTGGTGCTTGACTATGGCTGATCGGACGGGAAGCCGTATTTTCACCAGGATATGGCCGTAACCAAGACTCCGATACGGGGAATCGAACCCCGGTCTCCACGGTTCTCAAGTAATTACTTGATGAGAGCGTGATGTGATAGCCCCTACACTATATCGGAAATTTTTTTTTTTTTCAACTTATTAGATGACATTACTATAAATAAATTAGTCAGCCACCCAAGGCTTACGTAATCAACTCCTCCTGCAGCTGTAAAGACGGCTCATTACAGCTGGGTGTGCCTCATTAGAGGGAGGCACAGGTTTTATGCTGCGGTTGATGAGTAGCAGCAAAGGAGCCTATACTGAATCATCTCAAGAACCCACGGCCCAGCCGGAAGGAACGATCATTGACAAGACAGTGTACGCTTTGCTCCGTCACAACGAGCCGAGTGACAAGCCAGAGGCTGTATCTGAACGAAAGAGGAGAAAGCAGAGGCACCTGGTAGGCGCGTGTATAAGCGGGAAGTCCTAGCTTACACGCGGGTGGTGGTGTGTAGGTGGGATCATTTCTCAGGGTCTCTTCATGGAGTAGAAGAGGACTGTTTGAAGGCTGAGAAAGTGATTAGCCGGTTGCCTGGCTTTAGCGTGTACAGTAAGTACAGCTTGAATGTCTCAAAGAGTCGACGATTGTGGCCGTCGGAGCCCAGTCTGCGAAGTTCTCGCTCGAAATGCCAAATGGCATACGCGAGTTTGGGTTTGTCCGGTTCCTTGATGCGTTTTGAGATTAATCCGAGGTCGGCAAGGTCTCGGATTGAGGGGATCAGGAGCTCAGCGAGGGCACGCTGAACGACTGGACATTCGCAGAAAATGTGGGTGAGCAGGGCGGTTCTTGGGTGCTCCTGGGCTATGTCGTTGTGATTGCAGATGCCGCAACCTTTCCGGATGTTTTTGAAGTGGGG